>CM046848.1:17587516-18108972 GCA_025618425.1 Heliocidaris tuberculata
GCTATCCAACTAGAATTTGTCATTCCACTGCAAGAAGCCGATTATAATCACCACAACAAGCATGGCGATTTCACGATTACACCAACCTTCCGCTCTCAAAGTTATACGCATACTGCAAATACACAGAATGCATAATGAATAAGGAAGTGGATTGAAGGTGACGAATTTTAAAGACTGCATTAATATCATTCAAAAAGTAGCATAGCAATCACTGAATCAGACACGCCATCAACGTTTAAATTCATGAATTGATTTCTGTTGACAGTGTCTTGCCTGATAACCTTTCAAATTCCTAGAACTTCTGAATAATATCTGACACGGGAATTCGCTCGGGAATATTTATCATTGGAAAATGAACAAATGTAATCTTCAACAATTTATAGGACCTCATGGAAAAACAGTGGCACAATGTAAGTACCACGGAAATGGGCTATCCGCCATACATATACGTATATAATTCTGATTTACCATGTATATTTTAACTTTTAATGTTGTTATGGAAATAAAATCAAACAAACAACAAACAACAAACAACAACAACGACAAGAACAACAGCAGCAGCAGCAGCAGCAGCAACAACAAAATATATTAAATGTTAATGAAGTTTGACAAAATTATGGTTGAATGAATTACATGTAAAACATATTTCAAGTGCGTAAAAGCGGGTGCCCTAATACACTGAAAGAGAGACGGAACATTTCACCGTGCTGGGGGTTTCTCAACCGCGAGCACAACGGGCATCATTTCTCTCTCATCCTCGCTGCTCCGTGTGGAGGGGCTGCCATGGAAACAGCATCTTGGCTGAGTTGAGAATTGCATCATTTGATCCATCTCCGTTCCCCTTGGAAGACCGCAATCAAAATGATCCATGAGGCACTAGACCACAGGAGAAGGGGGTGATGTTTTTTCTTTTTTACCCCTCTATACAGTTTGATTACACTGGTCTATGTTTTTGCAACAACAACAACAAAAAAAAAAAATCTGCCTACTTTATGGGTTTGACATGCTGTATTTAATTATACCAACTTATTTCCTCCAAAGAGATCTGATATCCTTCCCCTTTAAAATGTACAAATTTCAGTCTGATACAGACTATTAACAAACAAAATGATCAAATATTTTACAGCACGGGAGCCCATATATTACACAAGAAATATCAAAATTAGACTATTTTTGAAAAATTGAGCCAATAAGTAATTTTAAGTATCATTGTTAATTTCGGTGTTTCCAAATTAGTCTAGTTTGACTGTTTTTGTGCAACAAGCATTTTGGCTGTAGACCAGTGTCGTACAAAACTCCCAAGGAACAAAACATGTTCTTTGCAATCTCTATGGAGCTGTGTGTTGTGACAGACGTGCCAACATTGAACGGATCTGAAATGATGATGAAGAGGCAAGAGTCTAGGGCAATATAACTTGATACACGCGTACCTGTTGTTAATGTAGTTCCTATACATGTATGTGATTTTTACTTTTCCCCTCTGATACATGAAATACTAGTCCAATTTGAAATGTTTGTCAAACTTACAAGCGATGAACTTAAGGGCAATTTCAATAACCTCTTGTATTGCCTATATAGATTATGTTCATTGTAATATTCGCACATTTTAAAAGGTGATAGACTAGGATATTGAAATTTCCTTAGGTTGATTTCTCGAAAGTCTTTGCGATCGTGTTCAAAGCAACTCACGTAAGCGTACACCATTATCACCATCACAACCATCACAACCAAAAACACATGAAAAAATGTGATCAAAGCCATTAATTAATTCTAAAGGGGAGTTCTTGCTAGCCTACATTAATTGTCACAGTAAGTACTATCAGCAATTATAGTGTTATAACCATCACAACATACATGGTGATCAAAGCAACTTTTGTAAGTTAAGTAAAAGAAATGAAGGTTTAAAACGAGGTGTTTTTTTTGGTATAATTAATTATGTAGAATACATAATTACGACATTGAAAGTAACAAATTCCGGTATTATCACTATCTTAATACTAATGGTGATCGAAGCCACCTAAATAAGTAAAGTAAAGGACTCAGTTAAGTAGAGGAACTAAAAGCTTACGAGGACTTTAAATTGTAAACCATGTATAGACATCATCACTAAACTGAACATCTCAAATTTAAGTGCTATCACCACCAAAATATAAGGCACATGGTCAGCGAAGCCAATTAGAATATAACTTCAAGTTTAAAAAAAATATCACTTGAAGCTTACGAGGACTTAAAATTGTAAACCATGAAGCGAACATAGTCACTATCTTGAACATCGCAAATTTAAGTGTTATCACCATCAAAATATAAGGCACTTGGTCAGTGAAGCCAGTTAGAATATAACTTAAAGTTAAGTAAAATCACTTCAAACTGACGAGGAGTTTAACTTGTAAACCGTGTAGCGTACATCATCACTATCTTGAACATCGCAAATTTAAGTGTTATTACCATCAATATATAAGGCACATGGTCAGTGAAGCCAATTAGAATATAACTTAAAGTTAAGTAAAATCACTGGAAGCTAACGAGGAGTTAAAATTGTAAACCATTTAGCGTACATCATCACTATCCTGAACTTCGCAAATGTAAGTGTTATCACCACCACTAAAATATAAGGCACATGATCAGTGAAGCCAATTAAAATATAAGTTAAAGTTAAGTACAATCACTTGAAGCTTACGAGGACTTAAAGTTGTAAACCATGTAGCGTACATCATCACTATCCTGAACATCGAAAATTTAAGTGTTATCACCATCAAAATATAACGCACATGATCAGTGAAGCCAATTAAAATATAACTTAAAGTTAACAAAATATTCTACATGTTCTCATTATTAAGATATAAGGCACATAGTCAGTGAAGCCAATTGAATATGATAAGTATGGAACTTAACGCCATTGTTGGCAGCTATGCTCTTTCATCTTCTTATGGTCGTAGCAGATGGAAGTGCTTAGCGGCCAACACTGGCCTTTGGACGGCACCTGACATGCCTGATAAATGAATGAATGGATAACGCTTTTAATAACGCTTTTTAACATTTCAGTTTTAAGATAAATTTATTGTCACTATCAAAAGATCGAAACGCACGCTAAGAGTGAAGCTACCTTAAACACGCACTAGAGCGTTCCAAATTTGTATGTGAACTTACACGAATGGTCTCGTCTTTCCTTATCTCGTCAAAATGCATCAAGAACTGCATTCCTTCAGCGTATCAACACATGGCTTGCATGAAGCCATGAAGGCGAGCAAGTTAAGTGAGGGGTTTAAATCTGGTGAAGATTTCAATTGGAACATAATCTTTGGCGACACCATTACACCATCGCAACGCACACGGTGTGAGTGAATCCACTCCAGGGCGCCAGTGAATGTTGCAAACTTTAATGTGTACCTACGGGGATTTGTTTTAGCCTTCCGTTCTCCTTGTCGGGCATGCACCTCACGTTCTAAGAAAGAGGTCAATAGAACATAATGACTCTCATTCACCACGGGAATCTATATCTTTCTCTCCATATTTCTCTCTCTCTCTCTCTCTCTCTCTCTCTCTCTCTCTCTCTATTGCATTACCTTCTGTCATGATCTTTTTCTCTGTACCTACCTTTCTTTCATTATTTTTCTTCCTATCTCTCTCTCACACACGCAATTTCTCGACATGTATGTATATATATATATATATTCATATTTATTCTCACTCTGTTTTTCTCTGATATCTTTCTCCCTTTCCCTATCTTTCTTCATCTCAATCTTTCCTTCGACCTTTCTCTATCTCACTCACACTTTTTATTTTTGCACCCATCTTTCTCTTTCTCTTTCCCTCCCTCTTGTTCTCTTTCTCTTTCTCTTTCTCCACCCTCGTTCTCTTTCTCTTCGTCTTTCTCCATTATTTTTTTTCTCTCAATCTACATCTCTCCCTCTGCACCCTCATTAATATTCTACAGTCGTCACAGCAATGCTCTATTCCATACTCAAACATAGCATAACAGAAATGTGTTACACGTTTTATATATCGTAAAACAGAGCCGGTGGTTATTTAAGCTTGAGTTTATATACAATTTTCTCATTCATGTTAGATCTTATGAGTAAAACAAAAACAAAATATTACGTGAAGACTGATTTTGTAAATGTGAGAAGCGCTGCCATTATTTGTAGGAGCTCTCGATAAACAGATAAAATTCAAAATATGAAACCTTTCATTCTATGATGTAAAATGTTATATAACAGATTAAGATCACAGATCTAGCAATGTCCCCCCCCCCCCCTTTAAAGTTGAAATTCAGTGTCTGTAAGGACCATTAGACCATGGGTTCTTTGAGCCGCAGTGCGCCGGAGCATTGGTCAGCCGATGAAGCGGAAAGCTGGTGTCACGTCGGAACCGCTAGTCGATAGCTTGGACACCGCACAAGTAAACAGAATCACTGCACTGTATCGATTATGACGCCGTGGACGGGGTAAAGGAAGACCTTTAGTTAGGACAGGAGTGTCCACAAGCTAGAACAGACTGAGTTTCATGTACTCAACGAAATCTGCTTTATATAGAAAGGTGATCTGTCTTCTGTTACAAAGAACAGATTGGACGGGGTAAGGGAAGATCTTCAGATAAGAATGGAGTGTCCGAAAGCTAGAACAGAATACTCATACAATGAAATCTGCTTTATTAGCTACCTGTATAGGAAGGCCATCTATCTATAAAGACCACATTCTTGGTATCCGCTGATGATTGTTTCTCGTTGAAGCCTGTACAAAAGTAAATTCTACTTAAGCGGTCTTTATGTACAGGTTTCATTGTATACGTATTCATAGAGATTGACTGGGTCTATATCTACTCTAGATAGTGAAAACTAGGACAAGTAAAGCAAATTTAAAGATGACACTTTTAGGCCTGGAGGAAAAGACAGACATAAAAGCTATGTGAACAAATGAAATGGCTTGGTTCTATCGAATTGAAATATATATGGATAAACTGCAACAAGATGAATTGGTGATCAGGAAAAGTAAATCGATTGTTCACTTCAAACGGTCCTCAATATGGTCTCTATATATCTCGGGTGACGAGTCGCAGATCTACATTAATAGTCCTTGTTTTAAAATTGTTATGTTTGACGATCTTCGGCTGTTATGCAAGCTCAATCCAGTTTTTTTAAACAGATGCAAAAACGCAAAGAAAAAGACCAGCACCAAGCAAAGTAACCGAATTCATTAAAAGTTGAAATTTTGAAATAATTACAGTATCATTTCCTCCTTTCGCTTACCAAACGGTCGAGGAAAAATGAAAAGGGGCAAATTTCTCTTTTAGGTTTTAGCACACTTTATAAAATCATTTAGCTCAAAACCATGTTCATGGACCGTTCAGACACAAGGGATGAAATATAAAAATGTTCACTGGAACCTTCAATTCATACATCTTAAAATTAAACCTTCCCATTCTCTCAAATATCTAGCAATCAAAGGGAAGTGCAAATTGCAAATAAAAAATAAATAGTTTATCAAAAGAACTACGAAGTCAGAGAATAAAGAAAACAAAGGTACTAATATATTTTTTAACCATCTACCCAGAATAGGAGAGACCTACGCAGGATTACAATAAAGGAAAATAGGCCAGTTGCCAACATAATGAATCTCATGATAAATACTAATGCAAACTCATGGTTTAACCCCAAGGCTCATATACTGTAAATAGATGCGCCCACTCAGGCCAGAAATGCAGCTTTTCAAACTTCATTGGCAATTTTGTGAATGTGATGCATATTCACTCGCGAGTTATTTAAACAGTATTATGATGAGCGAACAGCAAGGCAAGTGGTATTGATTGCAATTTTGTAAACATGGTGATGGAACTTCCAACGGACCCAAAACATTGAGCAGTATAGATTTCAAACTATTTCAATATGTCGCTTCACCCCAGGGTGTTTCACCGACACATCGCGGGCCCGCTTTTCCCTTCGGTTTACAGCACTGAAAATTAAAGGGAAAAGGGAGTCCTGGGAAATTAAGGAAACCATTTTTCAAATAGAGTAATCATGATAATCATAACAAATGATGGTTAAGCCTGACGGCAATGACATATTTCCTTTCTGGAGTTCATTTAAGGCGTATGAAATTACCAAATAGTGCGAGTAGATTTTTTTTTTGTAGACAGTTGTCCATGTAATAAAAACGTACCATCTTGTTCTCTTCAATTTTTTTCATCAGCAGACATGATAATTTTTCGAAATGTAAGATTTTGGTATGTCATTTCCTTCTTTCTTTCTGTTTTTTTTATTTTAAATATTATAGTGTGCATATATTTAACTCCAAAAATTCATGTAGATTATATCAGCAATATCGCGCTCCTTTCATGCGCATTTATTTTTACCTCATACACGTAATCAATTATAGATTTCTGTGAAGAGATTTACTTCACCTTTCAAAATGCGTTATTAATCATGAACAGGTACTCTTATCCTTAATATGCCAAATGATAACACTTATTTTACTTGTCCATATGATTATTCTACAATATTTTTCTCTACACCACATCTCAACTCGAATTTAAAACATTTTCAGCACAAAACATGAACTAGCTTGCTACACTTTAGCAAGAGTTTGCAGATTTAAAAAAAAAGGTTCATTTTCCCTTTGAAACACATCAAATCAAACTACAATCGAAAATACACATCAAAAGCTTGAAACAAGAGTCTTTAAAGTAAACTAAGGAGTTACACATACTTTACCTTGAGGTTAAAAGAGTGTTCAAACTCTTATTTTGGTTCTATACCTCTTCTTCATATTCAACCTGTATGTTGATTGTATATCAGAATAATTATGGATATACATGACATATATCAAAAATCTTTCGCTTGTGTATCCTTCAAACGATAATCGTAACTGCTACTTAATATGGCCTTGTAATGTAAGTCCAATTGTTCGAAATGTATTATAATTATCTACTATTATAAGATAGTATTTCAAATCAAAAAAATGCGGCGTGACATATCATATCGTATTGACAGCAAATTGAGAACGTGATTTGAATCACGTTCGCTGTCCATACGACGTGAGATAACTTGCAGAGCTAGGAAACACGGCGTGATATCTCACGTTGTGTGGACGGAAAAATGAAGATAAGGATTTGAATCACGTTTGCTGTCAGTATACAGCGTGAGATATTTTGCAGGGCTTGAAACACGGCGTGACATTTCACATCGTGTAAACACGAAATGATGTCATGATTTGAATTATTTTCGCTGTCCGAATGGTGTAGGTATTTTAAAGCGTTAAGAAATACGACGTGAATTCTCACATGGCATGGACAGCGAAATTAGGAGATGATCTGAATGACATTCGCTGCCCATGCAATGTGAGATATCTCGGTGTGCTGAGAAATGCGGCGCGACATCTCACATCGTGCGGACAGCGAAAAATAGACGAACGTGATTTGAAACAGGGATAATAAACATGAGAATACAATGCTTATTGTTACATCGTCGATGTTCAAGGTAGAAAGAAATATGAATGGATTATGTAGGAGGCCAACTAAAGGGTATGTGTGTTAAACAGTCACATGTGGTGTCTTCTTATTCCAGGGAGCTTATTAGTAAAATACATGTAGCTTGCTTTGTTCTTGATTTTATCTTATGCAAATAGAATTTACCACTTCATTACATATTTCAAATCCTGTAAATACTTCCTAAATATAGTATAACATTAAAAAGAAATGTGAAGAGGAAGGCGAAATATTCACATGTCAACTCAAAAAAGAAAATTTCTTTGTCCCTTTCAATTCTCCTCTTTTCTTATTGAAGAGCTGCTGCCGTCATGAATTCAAGTTTGACAAGGGATAGCGGAATCCATGACGTCAGCCTGCCATCCTTACCACAATCCCCTATCAAATCAGTCCTAGGAAACAGCCACGTAATGATGTCACTGAATCAAGTTAGCAGAGATTATTGAGATAGAAAGCTGATGTTCTGACATTTTATCTCTTGTGCGTATACGAGCACAAAATCATTGACATTTTCTACCCGCGCTCCCACATTTTTTCGCGGTCCCCCCCCCCCCCCCCCCCTCTCTCTCTCTTTCTCTTTCTTTACACCGTACTGAGTCTGATCCCCAACAATGGGGATGCGCAAATGTAGATTCTGGCAAAACAGTCGCCGAAGGCTAAGATTTGTCCATAATATGTAAAAAGGGACGTATCTTGGATCACAGCGAACTTTTCTCCTGTGATCGAAGGCTTAAAGGTCCATAGACAGTCTGTATTTCGGGGCTATGGCTGAAAAGTTTTCCCAAATCTCGAATGATGTAAATTCAGGTTATATTATTATCAAACACCTCATGGTCGAAGTGAATGACAAATAACTAATTGGGTCTAGATCGTTTAGATAATAAACATCGCAGAGTCACTGAAGCATACAAGGCTATGAATTGAATGCATTATCTAAATTTTATTTCTATTTTGTTATATCTAAGTTGACATAAATTCTGATTTATCCAAGATTATGACGAGAGAGGGTTCGATGATGAATTGTATTAGGCCTGCTTCAACCAAGGGGCGTTGATCATGAAATCAGTACCGTTTAATTTTTCACTGTACGGCAGAAATTTTTCATCCCCCCTAAAATTATTTGGAGTAGGAGTTGTGGTTATTTTCGTTGCGGAAATGGTCAACAGAATAGTTGGCCTTTCTGGAATGAATATTGACAGAGCTAGAATGATATTAGAATCAATGAAATACAAATCAAGGAATACAAGAAAAAGCATCCGTGAAATCAGCTAGCTTAGAAATTACCACGAAGTGGGACGCAATCCTATTTAGGTAAATCAAAAGATCATTATGATAAACCAAAATACCAATTTGATTTATTTCGAATACTGTTTTTTCCACTGTTTTATCGGGCCATCAACGACTTCAGTAATTTGAGGTATGTTTTAGTAATAATATGGCCAAAATATCATGGCAGGCGACAAATAAAACAGCCTAGAGCCAACCAGTACCATCAGGACTATATAGATTTAACTATTCAAATGGTATGTCTCTCAGGAAGGTAGGGAAGGGGGGGGGGGGGTGCGTGGCGGGTAATGAGCTGTATCAGGATCTGTGACAATCTCCAATAATACATACATTAAGATCAACGAAATGTAGAATAAAATAGTGGTTTTCAAGCGATCAAATCGTAACCATGACAACATGACGCATCAAGGACTACAACAGTTGCCGGGAGCGGCGGAGAGAAGATTCAAGGGGAAATATAGAGATAAAAGGAGAGAGAGAGAGAGAGAGTAAGAGAGATAAATAAAGAGAAACCATATGAGAGAGAGAGAGAGAGAGAGAAAATTTATGGGAATGGGAGAGAAACGTGAGAGATAGGCAGAGAGAGAGAGAGAGAGAGAAGGATAAAAAATAATGAGAGATGGGGGAGAGATGGGTGAGAGGCAGATAGAGAGAGATATATAGATAGAGAGAGAGAGAGAGAGAGAGGGAGAGAGATGGAGAGAGACAAATGGAGAGTATAGAAAAAGAAGACTGATGGCAAAGAGAGAAATGAATACGGGAGAGATGAATAGAGAGAGGAAGAGAGAGATGCACATGCACATCCCCCAAACACTTGCAATTTTACCTAAAGATATACTCTTCAAGAAGATGACAAAGATGATCGATGAGATGAGTGATGTAGATAAGAAAGAGGGATAGAAAAAAGAAAAATAGAAAACAGAGAAAGAGAGGGAGAGAGAGAGAGAGAGAATCAATAGAGAGAGAGACACACACACACACACACACAGACACACACACACACACACACACACACACACACACACACACCCTCACAGACCAATGTTAGTGTGAAAGAGGGGGCGGGAAATTCAAAAGAAAAAGAAAAATATTGAGTGGGACATAGAGAAAAGGAAATATTGAAAGAAGAATACATTGTCTATATTCATGACAATATATTATAAATATGGAATATCAAATAAAAAAGATATCTACAAACATTGTTTTTTTTTTCACATAAAAGAGGGTATTATCCACAGTGCATGCTGTTACTTAAGCACAGGTCAAAGACGATCTAGGTCGTATAAAAAGGATCGTTTTGTAATTTTTCCACTCATTTACTCTTATGACATGTATCAAGATTTGGTGTCTTATGTATGGTACACCCACCAGTACAGACGGATGTCCGTTATGAAATGAGAAAATATCAGCAGGTGCTGACGTGTGCGTGTGCACAGTGAGGGCGGTTATGAAATACTCTATTTAGAATATTTCAAAATATTTATCGGGTGAACTTGAATGATCGGCGACATGTAAATATCTCTTGGAGATGCCCGAGTCTGAATTAAAACACATTATTTAACTTTTTAAATGTCACTTGGTCTTTCTTGTGTATTACATTTGTCAGTGAACAGAAATGTTGCAATTCCGAGTGTGTGTATGATAAAAACCACAAACACATTTTTAGCAACTGCCAACGTAGCATCTAAAATTCCATTAAGTTGTGTGTGTGTGATGTCTAGTGTGCTTTCGTGTGTACACATCATGTCATTTTCATTTACTGTGTAAAAGAAATGGACATTTGAGAAGACCGTTTTATTTTATCAAATGTAAGTCATAATAAAAGTTCTGTATTCTCCTAGACATTGGTTGTTGCTAGTTGCATTTGAATTTGGAATCTTAATTAAACTTCGTGAGCTATAGCTGAGCTTCTAATTCGGCATCATTTCCTCGTAAACTTTCCAAACCAAGGTTGAAGTAACTGCCAATGTTTAATTCCGCTAATCGTCACCCAAGGCGATTTTTTTTTAAATCTTAAATCTTGCGGTGAAAAGCTGGCCACGATGGGGGAATTCTTAGTTCTAATTTGAGAGTACAAAAGCAAAATACTAAGAAATTGTTTGAAGATTACCTTTTAAATTCATTGCGTAAAATCATAACGTTTGAGACATTTCTCACGCCAATTTTAGATGGTACCCGTGTCCAATACCCCACACATTTCCCCCTTTTATCTGGGATTGTCGGGACTCCAGCAGTTTATTATTTGGTAGCCCTTCGGCAGTTTATTTGCCATTATGTTTTATAGTTTATGTTAATTTTCTTGACATATTTGTACTTGAAAACCAGGTGTATTCTTGTATTTTTTTAAATCTCCACCTTATATTTGTTTTCTCTAAATCCTGCAATAAAACAAAATCCAGTTCAAGTTAAAACATATTTCCGGTGCTCTTTCTGACATAGCAACACCAAGAGTATCGCAAGATCACGAATAAATTATGAAGTTTAACTTCAACAGGATATGGATCTAAAATACTGGCTATTTTAGGGTACCTGTATATACAAAATCAATCAAGTGAAAATTCGATGTTGAATCTTGTTACTACAAAGTACCAAGCTAATTCCATTTTAAGTCAAGAAAAATTAATTATCTACTTCCAGTCTGCTCCCAAACATTACAAACTCGATAAATCATGTACGCTTGCTTTATACCTATAAGCGAGAAGTCGCCCAAAGCAAGTTTGATACACCTGTGTCTTTACAGACAACAATATAGAAATGCCAGTTTATCAGGACTGTATTCGAGCCGACCAGCGCTCACAAATACCTGTGCAACTTGTATATAAAAACTATAGGAGGGAGACAAAAAATGTGGTCTTTATAAGAAGGTGGTCCCAGGTCCCAGGTTACGTTAGTACGGGTTTGAATGACTATGTAAAGAAAGGCTGTTTTATGGACGGGTTGTCTTTCGACACGGGTTGTTGCTAATAGCAGGTTTTACTGCATATACTTTTGTCACAAACATGCAGCCAATAACAAGCTTGACACTGTCGGGAGAGAATATATACTTGTGTGTTTCGAAAAGAAACCTGTATGGCAAAAATCGGCAAAATATCGGCATAGATATGGCTGGGTCTAAGACTACATAAGATGAAGAGGCTGTTTGCCGTGTGTGAGCGGCGACTTAACGATTTAAGTACCTCTCGCATCTTAAAACACCTGCTCATGTGTGTATCCCAGTGTCAAAAGGAGGAGGCGATTTTACGAGGGTTCAGACCATCGTACAACAGAGAGAGAGAGAGAGAGAGAGAGAGAGAGAGAGAGAGAGAGAAAGGAAGAGATAGATATATAGAGAGAGCTGAGAGCGTTTGAAAGAGATGAGAGAGAGAGAGAGAGAGAGAGAGGGGGAGAGAGAGAGAGAGAGGAGGGGGAGAGAAAGAGAGATAGACAAGGACATGGACAGAGAAAAGAAGAAGGGAGAATGAGAGAGAAAAAATTGAAAGTGTATTGCTAAAGAAACAGGAGCAAGAAGACAGTGGTGCTGAAGAGAGCTGGCCAGAAAAGGAGAGGGGGTGAGAGAGAGAGAGAGAGAGAGAGAGAGAGAGAGAGAGAGAGAGAGAGAGAGAGAGAGAGAGAGAGAGAGAGAGAGAGAGAGAGAGAGAGAACATACTAAACATGTATAATAACATACAACCGAGAAAGAAAAGAGTAATACATGTAATACAAAGTGAACGATACACGCGGAGGAAAGAAAGTATGAAAAAAGAAAAAGAAAATCTGGGGCCCGTTGCACAAAACTTACGTTTGAACGCAACTCAGGAAAATCAAACGCAACTTTATTTTCAGCCAATCAGAAGAGCGCATTAAGGACTTGCGTTTGATTTTTAGGAGTTGCGATTAAACGCAAGTTTTGTGCAACGGGCCCCAGATCAAATAAAGAAATAGTAGTACTAGTCAGAGCAAGAATACAATATACAATTCGGGAAGAAAGGACGGGAGAAAGTGTAATTGTCTCCGAAAGATGAGCAGAATTATAAAGAAACAAACGCGAGAAATAGAGGGGAATTACAGGAACATAATTTAGGCCTATTATGAGAACGGAAATACATGTAAGTATAGGTGGTAATATGTATGTCGTATCAGTAGGTCTTGTGTGAAACCGAGGATCAGGTGGAGAATCATGATTCATTGAATAACTCGACGGATCTTAATTAACTTCGTGACCAGATCCAACTACATATAGCAGTAAATCGGTATAGACATGTAATAGTTATTACCTGTCACCTGCATGTACTGTTGAACTATACACGGTTAACTCAAATTCCTAATGCTCAGCCGACATGTTTTTCCCGCGGGAGAGGAATGGGGACGGATATAGAAAAGAATGCTTGTCAATTTCAACCGAGTTTTTAGTATGTGTTCAAATTAATATCGCTCCCAGCGTCGCGAAATGCACTATTTCACTTCGCATGTTTCTTGGCATATTTTTGAGCCTGGGGACCAGTTTACATGCATCAGTGTTGCAGCTTCGCATAGGACACATCATTCAGATCTCGTCGTGAATAGAAAATTATCGCCGACACTCAGCGCAGACATCCCTACTTACAAAAAAACAGAAGAAACATTTTAAAGCCTGTGTGTAGTAAGGTCATAAATATATCGATTTCAATACTGACCTCATTAGTTGAACTGTAATTTGCTTTAGGTCTTCGCGCTTGCATTTCTCCGACCATATGATCACATCCCTCCAGTTAAAAGCAACAAATCACAATTTTATCTCAGAACAAACATCATGTACTACCGGATATAAAGCAGGTGCAGACACTTGTACAATTATTTCGCTTTTCCGTCTTTCTTGTTTTGCCTCGTTTTTATTTCTTGTCTTTTTATGATTATGTTTATCCTTTTTTTCTATTTCGTTCGCAGATGAAAGCTTTCTTAATATGATAAAGACATATGATAAAGATAAAGTCAGTTAATGACATATTCAAATTTCTATATGCTACAAGATGACCAAGATGATTTTTATAAACCAATGATATAGATTATTAATGATTAAATACCAATAAAGTAAACTTTCTCATTTCGTTTTAACCAACAATTGCCGGACATAGGAAACAAGGCATTATGAAAAAAAAAAACCCAACTATTTTCTTATTATGCTTTTCTTTGCATGATTCATTCCCATGAGGACACTTTCAGAAATATGAAACAGTGCTTTTCAAAGAAAATTCAAAATTAAGGAAAATCCCATTTTTGAACAATTCCAAAACAAACTTCAGATTTTCACCCCCCCAAAAAAAAAAAGAGTTAAGATAAAATCTTTGCAGAAGGATTATACTTTTAAAGATGATTGAGGAAAGTGGGTCAATGTGCTCGTAAATTGGAATTATACAGAAATGGTATTTCACATAAAAATGAAAAGGCCGAAACAATTTTTCATATTTTCATTATCTTTTTCTTTTATTGTTAATATCCTTATCGATGTACGGCTTACTTGATAAATGTTATATTTATGTAATATCCTGTAGTTGTTTTTGTTCTTTGGTGGTGAAAATGAAATAAATCTCTTCCCCAATCGAAGCCGATAGGGCAAGTTCAATACATTCAAGCGATACAATTTTGTCAACAGTAATGTATGAGCCCGGTGTATAAGACGATGAGACGTACATAATATGATTAATCATTGTAGTTGACTGTAAATAATCCCTACAATTGAATATCATAATAAACGTGTTCACTGAAGTGCGTGGCATGAAATCTGACTGGCCAGATAGCTTTACATCAACGCAATTTCCATTTTACGATTCTCTCTGATGGGGAAAGATAACAGTGGCAGGATTTTCTGGTGTATCATGCCAAATCCCATCGAGCAGCATCCGCATCATCCCTCGTTGAGTTTTAATTTCAGACCACTCGTGCAATCAAGTAAAGTAGACCCCGTAGAAAGCATCTTAAGAACCGAGTACATGTCAATCTAACAGCCGTCCCCACTGCCGCCATTTTTGATATCCCTACTGCGAGAAAGGGTTCCGTTAGACGAACGATGCGCGGAAAACCCGTGGTAGAGGTGCATCCCTCGCGCATGGAGACGCGCCGAACATGCCAGAAGGGCGCATCGTAAAAAGGTGAGTTACAATCCTGGCAATGTATACAACAATTTCAAGAGTAATGTACATCTTATATAGAGCGCCGTGCATGTGTATTCGTAAAATATGGATTAATACGTTCGCCTACGCCAGTCGTGTGTATATAATATATCGAAACGGTGTGCTTTTTCAGCTGATCCGTGTTAACACTGTTAGCGCGTCTTTTATTGAAATCTATAAGTAGAGATCTTATTCCGCGGTGGCGACAGCCTGATCACGTGGTTTTGAAGGGGGGGGGGGGGGGGGTTATGACTACGGCGTGCTCAAAACCAAACACAAACTCCCTCGTGATTTGAGAGAAAGGTATTTCGGTCTTGAGTGTCGATTCGTCTCAATTCTTTCTCATGAGATTACTATTGATATGGCCCTCATCACCGCTCGATCTATAATGCTTGACGTTGATTCAATAAAACGCAGCTAAACCGCCAACAAAACTCGCTCCTCTCTCCCCCTTCCCCCGAAGCCAGATAGAAATGCGTGCATACAACGCTCTAAAATCCAAACATGACTTCAGTTGCATGACAGATAATGCTGTACGTTTTCTAATTTGAAAGCTTACAGCGATTTATGTCAAGAATATTTTTCCACAAAGGGTTTTGAATAGAATTTTGTTTGTATGGTACATTTTGCACCCTACAGCAGTAAAAACATATAGACAAATTAAGGGAAAAGAATGTTTTAGTTTTATCTTTACATTCGTCTCATTTTTCACACATAACTATTAAAAACGCACCGTAATGTAATAAGAAATGATGTAATATCGACATGTTGCCATAATATTTGTGTTTTACAAGAATATATTTATGCAAATATTATGACTTATATAAAACATAAGATATTATTATAAATATGCTTTATTGTTAAATAGGGTATTACTGCGATATCTTGTATAGGCCTTAATGTTGTTAACATGTAGGAAGAAAAAAAATATTTCTGAAAATGCAGTACCCTTCGTTAAAAGACATCTGCATGGACAACAAAGTCATAATTACACTGCTGCCATACCTAAAAGAAAAATGAACAAAATATTAAGAAAATCCATGCTAAAATGTATTTTGTTTGATGTCGTATATACATTGAACGTAATAAAGAAGTAACAAACCACAAAAAATGAGACAAGGAAATGGTTATTTATTTCAACGATTTTCTTACCGCATCCTCAGTGAATAAAGTCGAGAACATTCCTTACAAACAAAACTTCAATAACAAAATAGATATATAAGTCATATGGAAGGCGGGGCATCTCTCATATCGATCTACATTGTATGACCCTACCTCATGGTCTTTCCTTGGTATGGTGTTATACATGTGTGGGTGGGTGGGTGGGGTGAGGGTGACAGTGTGTGGCATAGTCCGATGCGCGGAGTGTGATACCCTAAGCCTGGGCCGAAGGGAAATAAATCAATAACGTAAGACCGAAAGTAATAAAGCCCTTCATTGAATAGGGTATTAATGCTAAACCTAAGAAGAGCGCGAATGTCCCGTTCGTTCGTGACAAAAACAGTAGATAAGGACAGTGCATAATGTCGAGTTGAGAGAAAGTAAATAGGTCAAGCTTTTGATAGAAAATTTAGCAACACGCACAAAAGTCAAATTTAAGGTTATGAGCATAGGCCGATATCAATACTTATTTTAAGCCAAAGTTGCAATGTAATGCTATTTTCCATTGAAAACTTAACTATATTGACATTATCTTAGTTTCTTTTAATACTTACTTATCGTTTATATGTTGTTTTTCTTCAAATTTTATAAATCCTTTGCAAGGATAAATAACTGCGCAAAATTTCTTTTTTAAGGGGTTTAGCGTTCAAAAGCACATATACATGTAGCCCGTCCAAGTCGTTTTCTCCTATATTTTATATCTATATCACATCACTTCTCTCTCTCTCTCTCTCTCTCTCTCTCTCTCTCGCTCTCCCCTCTCTCTCTCTCTCTCTCTCTCTCTGTATATATATATATATATATATATATATATCTGTAAAGGATTTCTGTCTGTCTCATAATAAACTCTTTATATCTTGTGTGACCTATCTCTGCTACTGTCTTTATCCGCTATATCTCGCTCTATCGTTCTTTCTGCCGGTCACTACATGTCTTCTGTCTTATAATTATATACATCATTCTCTGTGTCAGTGTCTTTCTCTTTCTGTCACTCTCTCTCTCTCTCTCTCTCTCTCTGTCTGTCTATTTGTCTGTTTGTCTGTATGTGGCTCTCTCTCTCTCTCTCTCCCCTGCTCCAGACTGTTCTCCTTCTCTCTGCCAACCTTGTGAAATTTTAACTCCTTGATTTTAAGCTAATGTCCTTCTCCCGATGCTTCGGTGACATACGTTCCGCGAACGTGCTGTTTGTATTTCATGTCTGTTGATATTTACAGTGGCCATTCGAGCGACAAGTATTACCCTCGTTTTGAATGACATCCAGTGACAAACGTCACAGACGGGCAGCGGTACTGTCCCACTTTTCATCCCCGAAATGGTGACGAGTCTCATAGTACGGAGGCGCCACGGGGTGCGAAAAGTTCCACCTCACGTAACAGGTGTTTATACTCGTCTTAGGTATACCATGGCTGGCGCGCGACGAGGCCCAAGCCCTGCTGCTCGACGCCACAATATTATAAGCCTATAAATTTCAAATAAATGGTCCCTAGTAAGGTCCCATTTGGCTCACACGAAGCTGCTAGAACAGTTCCTTTAATGATTTTATAAGATAGAGTTAGGTTCAATTGTATTCGGAAGTAAAATTTATCCATTCTTATTTCAAGACCATTCACTTATTTACTCCCATTCAAATTGTTGGTTGACTAGAGTATACCCTGAATGTGAACTCAAATCGCTTCATTACTCCAGAAGGTCTATACAAGTTTTTAAACTGTGATTTTTATCTACGTTTAATGAAATATCACATGCTGTCAAAAACAAATATTCGGAACTTCATTAAAACAAACAAGAAAAAGAGAGTTTTTCAAAGAGATCTAAACTCCTGTTCTGTGGTCATGCGAATAATACATTTTCCTCAAATTTTACCCTATCATCGAACCTAAAAGGGTAAAGAACCTACAAGGGTAAAGAGAGTGCCATTACTTTTCACGTCTGACTTTCCTTAATAAGTAAAAATACATAAACTGGGTCACGTTTCACAAAACTTGTTATCACTGACAAGTTACGATAGTTGTTATAAGCTACTGAAATCACTGAATTTGATTGGCTAAGAACAAAATTGTCATAGATCTGCAGCAGCTGTTGTTGATAACAAGTTTCATAGAAAGGGGCCCTGAAATGATGTTATTTTGTTGGCTGTAACTTCATTTTCAAGAATGAATGTCATATACCACAAGAAAGAGGAAGAAAACAGAGAAAGAGAGAGTACAAAAATATTTTTAATATTAAGAAAAACATTATATTTTGAAGTGACTCAGTTACACAAAAAAGGGACATAATATGAATGAAAATATGGAAAGAACGCAATTATTTTTTTTTTCAAAGGTAAAATTGCATCTTTAATACCATACTTCAGAAATAATGAGATTTTTTTTGGTGAGAGATTCATAATGAGATGTGATAATGAGGCTAGAATAAGGATGGATATAAAATGCGGGAGATAAGGAGCTTAGACAGAACAAGCTAGGGGAAGACAGAAATAGAGAAACAAGGTGAAATATTGCCACTGGGAAGAACTTATAAAATTAGTGTAGAAGAAAAACGATTTGGAGTTTAAAATTAATGGGATTGTGACCTTTGATATTAGTACAAGATGTAAAAAAAAAAGTCAGAGCATAATTATGAAAAAAAATTATGCGGGTTGGCAAAAGGGATATATCTATCCTAACCTTTACCAGTTTGGCATTTCAAAGCGTGACACGCCATTGTAAGGATTTAACTCCTGGACCTGCATCAATCATAAGCCAGGATCATCAAGAAATATTGGTCATGCCTCGTCATAACCAGCAGGCTCTTGCTTTATTACGGCTCTCAAGGCGCTCTCTACAACAACCAAATATTTGCCCATTTTAATTCGAAATCATTCACCGATAAGTTGACATTAATGCTTGGGGACTTGAGTGTGTTTTTCTCCCTTCATCCACCGAATACAGAAATTGGGCTGTGTTGCATCATGATGAGATATTATGAACGAGTTTTCTGGATTGATGTTGAAAGAAGAGAATTAGGCAAAGGTTTCGAGGAATATTCTTGACACCTTTGGTATGATTAATTTGAGCGCATCACTATATCACAACAGCTAAATGAGAATAGGGGGAAAAAACGTATTACGAGAGATCATTTACCAGCCATCTAGTAACTGCATTTCACAGCGATAGTAATTATCTTTTTTTTTCTAGTACGAGGTGATCATTTATTACCATGGGGTCCACTCGCTATTCATAAGGAACGCTATTCATAGAAAACCGCTATTCATTTAACACGCGTTATGAATAGCGGTCCTTATGAATAGTTATGAATAGTGGTCCTTATGAACGGAAGTCCTTATGAATAGCGAGGTAATTTGTCTATGGTTTGCTCGCTATGTAGAAGGACGGCTTTTCATACAAAACCACTATTCATTTAGTCACGAGTTATGGATAGCGCTCCTTATGAATAAGTGATCCTTATGAACAGCGGTCCTTATGACTAGCGAGGTTACCCCATTACCATCATCATAGCCATAGCAGTCAAACAGCTAAAGAAAAGTTTTTAATTAGCACTCTCCGTACATAACGTAAATTGTATTCTGTTAATGTGGATAAAAGTAACAATATCCAACGAAATTCTCATCACGTGTTAATTGGATAATCATTAAGCATCTATGAACTTTTCTAAAAAAATTGAAAGGTGAAAGGTGATTGGTCGGGACAGGTCAGATATCATTTCTCATCCATGTATAATACCTTGTCCCACAAATGCATATCCGTGTGGGTGCTTTTCAGCCTTGTTTTTAACGATTGATATGTGAGCTCTATCTTAAAATTACTTTTAAGCAGTTTATCTTGCGTTGTTAGGCTTTTATATTCATCCCTTCGCGTACTGTACTAAAATATCACACATTGAACAGCAAATACATGTACTTGATTTAACATTCGACAGAAAACACATTATATCCGAGGGGGGAACAGCTGTCAGTAATCTTGCAAATTCGAAAGAACTTAAAGGGCAATGTACAAGTGAATGTGTCAGCTTGTCTAATTTCACGTCCACAATTCAAAGCCAGCGGTTTATACATGTTTCTGTGTTATATACATGACAAGACTTGTGTCCTAAACGGAAAAATCCGAACTTTTGCTCGGGTATTCTCGCCAAATTTCGGCTGACGCATACACACGTGCACAGCAAACAGTGAGTGCGACTGGGGGTAATAAATCTACCCTGGTCATTTTGAAATATAGGCACTTGCTTAATTGAAGCTGTGTCGAGATTTAGGATCTGTGATCACCCCCATCCCCGCCCTGCCCGATCTCATTTGCAATAGCCATGTGGCAGGTAACTTTCTCAATGAATCTGTAACTACTGCATGAATATTATAGTGACATATTAGTCATATAACCCAATCAATATCTCGTTTCTTAATTCCCTCATGAAAATGTATGACAATTTAGGAGGAAAAGGGAGTGGGAGGAAAACTATGAGATCAATTTCTATACCTATACCACTTGAAATTCATACACCAAGACGAATGCCCCCCCCCCCCCCACTTGACTCGGCCCTATGACGCTACGCCACTGATCACATGGTAAATCACGCCAGTTTTTGTGGCGTCTTACCGGGAGTACATCTATAACAGCAGACATAATTTATAGAGTCACGACAATCGTATAGACGTGATTTTTATCTATAGACTGAATGACTACTAGTACTTTGTGCGGATCTGAATTGACTTGGGCAATTACGAAACACGACTTGGTGACTGTCGGTCCAATTAAATATAATCTACGAGTGTGTAGGCAGAACATTGTCAGGGTGTTTGGCGTTGAATAAACAAAACGGCAGTTGTATAGGTAGACACGGGCCCCCGACACTGGCGTATTTAGGGAGGGGGTACAACCTAAACCTTCCGGAGCCTCCCCCCTATTACAACCCAACTGGCATACCTAAATACTCAACCCCAAAAATTTGCCCCCCTTCAAATTTTTCATTTTTTACTGAAAAAGGGCACCTTTGACAAACTTTTTTTCTTTGGTTTGTAATTTACCCCCCTTTACAAAACCCTGGATCAATCCTTGAGCTCCGACATTGCTTTTATCCCCGATCATGTTTGGCGTTCAAGGAAACCTTGCATAACCTACTAAAATGTTCATTGTATATACTTTGAAAGCAAAATATTGAATGAGCAAAGTTAGGAGAGTGTCCAACTAACTTCTATGGTGGAAACGTCTTGCTAAATAACTTCTCTGATGGAAACGTCTTTCTTGCTAAAGAATTTAGATGTTCATCAAGCAAATAGTGAACAAGTATTTTGGACTACTAGGTCTAGCATAGTTGATAATTTTAAGTGATATTTTAAAGTTTCCTTAAAAGATAAAATAACAATGGCGGATGGATTTATATAAGTAAATCATATTGTCATTATGGGACTGTGTGAAGAAAAAACAAACGGAAGGAAAGTTATCAAGGGTGAACTTCGGATTTGTCTGGTTTCTAACAGTAAAGGTTCATATATCATAATAAAAATATAGTTAAAGTTATATCAACTTAAGTTAAATAACCAATGACATGTTATTCGAAACCTCCTTGAAATACATAAAACTAAGAAAATATGCATTCATGAAGGTAACAATAACTCGGCAGGCAAACACGTTTCCAAATGGTGATGTCTAACTTGCAAAGCTGAAGTATAAATTTGAAATAATTCCATCTGCAATAAATGTGTTTCATTGTTATTGTTTTATCAAAATATTTTTCTATGGCCAAGAAGACGGAGCTATCGACTTTCGGTCTAGGTATCTCATGAACATGTAAAATGGTATTGATACCAGCGTGTACATGTGTGTTATTGTTTTAAAAAAATAAAAAAATAAAAAAATAACGTCCATATACCTGTTTGATAGAATCCAGGGCTGGTAAAACATCCCGTTCGAAAGCAAAATGGGCTTAGATATTAAAAATCGAAATATATGCACCGTTAAAATTAAAACAAAATACAATACATAATACACTGCGTATAATGTGTTTTAATGTGGATGGTGTTAATCCGCATATTTTTTGTCATATTTCACAGTACACTTAGTTTTTGTGTATTCCTATATCTCATCGAGTTTATATGTACGTCTTTGATTCGTGAAATTTACCAGCACCTGCACAACTTGGTAGTGAACGCTAAAGTTGGAACTTTGTAAGGAGTTTGAAATGAGTGTCGAGTGTTGACAAGGAACGGATAGTAACAACAGGTACACAGGTACCTTGTAATAAACACCGGCACAGATAAGCTTGTACATGTATTAGTGACACCGGCAACAAGATCTAGCATACACGATGAAAGACCCCCTAGCTCTCGCGGTTATATAGCTGGAACCGGCTAGACCCACACCTGTGGGTGTCAGGTATATGAACTGTATCCTGCTAATTGGTAGGGAATGTCACCCGACCTTCTTCAAGGCTTCAACATATTATGTTATTTAGGGCGCCATTATAAGGCAGTGTTATTGATTCACCCATGCCATTCCTTATAATAATTACAAAACTCACCGCAAGACCCACTAAATTTTTCAAACCCCGCCCGAAAACCAAGCAGTATATCACTCACCCATTTTACTGTCTGTTCCCCCTTCGGCAGGTGGATCAAATTCCTGGGTAACTCAGTCCAAAGTGAAGGGTCCCAGAGAATAAAAAATTCCAGAGTAAAGAAGTTACGGAACTCCCGTGAATTCCTAGTACTGTTCTATTCCAACTCGCAGTACACAGTTTAGTGCACCGCAATGTATTTACACCACATTATACTCGATTCCAACAGAATAACCAAATATTGAGCGACAACTTTCCCGAACAATAGGCTCGCTTGGAGAAAGAAACAAACTTCACGAACGAGGCATGAGAGAGGGCAAAGGGAGGACCTTTGGTATCTATTGTACTGGATGGATGGTTGAGTGAATTAACACTGTATAGAAATGGAGACGGATACAATAGTACTTTGCTGTGCCGTCCGTGCGTGCCTCATGACTCCTTAACAATAATATATACTTAGTCATTCCAGAAAAAACATCGAAAATGGGGTAATTTATGTCAATATTTCAAAGATCTGAAAATTCGGGCACGATAAATCTATTGGTTAGATCAGTTAGATCAATACGTTGATCTAACTGAGTAATTAAGATGTTAATCTTCAGAATTTATATATATACATGTATTTATTTATATATATATAAAGTTCAGAAAGTTCTGCGACGGAGATTAAAAATTGAGAGACACAGAATAAATTACTCCGTTAGACACAAAAAGTAAAATATTTCGCCTATAAGGCTTCTTCAGGAAAATCAAGTTTTCGAATTTTTTTTCCTGAAGAAGCCTTATAGGCGAAATATTGAACTTTTTTGTGTCTAACGGAGTAATTTATTCTGTGTGTGCGTGTGTGTGTGTGTGTGTGTGTGTCTCTCTCTCTCTCTCTATATATATACATTTATATATGAAAACATATTTAACTTCAGCTATTACTTTTACACACAACTTTAATAGGATTAATGTAAAGATTTAAATGTTTGACGAATTTCATACCATTTTCACCATTGCAATACCTTTAGTAGTCATCTTTTATGAAAGAGTCGAATCATGACTCTTATTAACATTTGATTATTTCATTTAGCGAAGTATATTTTGAGACTCTTATGTAAGGGTTTTAGTCTTAATTATATATATATATATATATATATATATATATATATATATATATAAGATATATAATACCTTTAAGTACAACATCAAAATTACGATAGCTTTCATGTATTTTTCCGTTCATTATTCATTCCGTTTGTCTTCTAACATGCAATTTATTCTTAATTTTCCATAGGGGCATCTTGCTTCTAGTACAGACAAAATATGAACACCTTTTAAAAACTGTTTGTAGCTAAAATTCTGCACAGAGTCCTGGAAGGAACTGAGAGGTCCCAGACATTAATATATTTGAAGTATAGAAGAAGACCGTTATTTATGTACAGTTAATCCTGTTTACCTGTCTGATCAGCTGTGCACACAATGTACAATTCTAATACCAAACGGTTTGTTGAATAGATAAAGCTGTACTTATCCATTTCCCTTTCAGACCAACACGTATCTTTATTGCTTTCTTATACCTTGCTTCAGGCAAGATGACAGGGAAGCCCCCCCCCCACCCCCATCCCAATATCGAGTCTCACATTTAGTATATATTCATCTTTTTAGAAATTTTAGTTTTAATCGGTTTTGAATCCGATTTTAAAAAATCATAAAGTAATCTCGGTGATAAAGAAAATATGTGAAGAAAAGAAGAGTGAGGAAAAAGAGTTAGATAGGGAGAGAGAAATGAAGAGGGAAGAGGGAGAGGGAGTCGCAGAGAGAGAGAGAGAGAGAGAGGAGAAAAATGAAGGAAGAAGGAAGAGAGACACACACAGATAAAGGGAGAGAGGGAGAGAGAGAGAAAGAGAGAGAGAGAGAGAGGGGAAGGGTGAGGGGAGAGAGAGTAAGAGAGAGAGAGTGAGAGAGAGAGAGAGAGAGAGAGAGAGAGAGAGAGAGAGAGAGATCCATAGGCGTGAAGAGTTGATAAAAGCAAAACAAAAATCTGTTACAAATATTATTTTCCCACCTTCGCTTTATTAATTGTAACATTTCTGGTTTTGCATTCATTTTATTATCTTGATACTATATATCAAAGCAATGAATCATCAGCGAATAACTGCTCAGAAGAAAGATTTTTATATGAACCCATGTTCCAGTTTTGGCTTCATGAGTTAAAGTGCGATCATGTAGATAATTATTTTTTGATGAATCAAGATTCCTGGGAATCTCGCCTCCTTCGACCATGTCTTTTCAATGTAAATTGCATTTTGAACTTGTTTCATTATGAGTAGAATATAAATGTGTTTGAAATCTGAAATCTGAAATCTGAAATCTGAAGATTAAATAAGATTGGAAAAGTCTAAGGCACGCAATCTGAATGCCAAATCAAACGATACAAATTAAGTTGCCATGACCCCCCCCCCCCCAAAAAAAAATAATAATAATAAAAATAAAAAATAAAAAGTACAAAATAGAAATTATGGATTCATTGGTCAACGAACTGCTATAACCTGGGGAGCGTTTCATCAAGCATTTTGTCAGTGATTTTAACCGACAGCTGTTATAAGCTACTGAAATCCTCGCATCTGATTGGCTGAGAGCAAATTTGTCGGTAGAAATCACTGACAAAACGCTTGATGAAACGCTCCCCATGAGGAATCATATCAATAAAGAAAATAACAAATTTATATATCTCTTTTCCAAATCGCCAGTAAGAAGAGAAATTTTTGCTATTCCCAAATTCAGACGTGCTGACCAGCCATGGTAACAATGCACCCTATATATATATAACTCTGTCCTTCATAGGATGTTAACAATTGTTATCTTCCATTCAGTTGCACAGAAAAACAATAATTTAACCAGGACTTCTGTTATGTCACCATTTGATTAAACTATGCTAACATTTTAGTATGAATGTTTGAAAATGTTAACATGTCTAACTTCTTCATTTATTTGAGCGCGAGCTCCAGACAAATATAAATAAAGAGTTCTTTACATTCCTGGATTGGTATTGAATTCATCTACGGTGACATGGTTGAGCTGCATTAACCATGATTAAGAAAGTTTTCGGGCGGATGAAAGACGAGCCCACTCCCCCCCCCCCCCCTCCCCGATTCTCTATTCATAATCCCATACAATGACCATATTTCGCGCGTGACCTAAGTTCGCGCACAGAGCAATATCTCAAAATCTAGAGAAGATTTCGAAAATCTGATAGCACCATTGGATAGAGGAGGTTAGTATTATCCAGGGACGATATTTTCTTTTGAATTGTGTGAGAAATTATTTTGAAGATATTGACCAAAGATCGGCAAATGTTGCTACTTTTCGCGTCCATTCAGAAAAAATATGAAGTTACCGACAAGGGTCTATAAATCTTCAGTTTGAGAGAAGATGTCATCAGACTTGTAAGTAAAACATGACACCAAATGAATGTATGATATTTTGCCTTGCAAATGATGCAATTGTCTTACCTTTGATGGATCGCTACTTTGGATAAATTAGATGTAAACTCACGTGCGCGAAGTTTGGTCTCACTGTTTTTAATGACCTTTTTGCAGTTCCTTGCGCTTTGCGTCCTACGTCGAATTTTGAGATCGCGATATCTCCCAAATTCTTTGTCGATCAATCTTCTTCTCGGACCAATTTGTAGTACACAATTTTTGTTTGCTATAAATAAATCTAAATAAATTAATGTAGAATATGAGAAATTATGGATCGAATGTCACTGTCCTAACAATTATTAAAGTGTGCGCGAAATATGATCACCCCATCATACAGCTTTGTTGTGTTTGTTTAGGGTACATTCATGAATTTTCATGAGGAATGTCGTGGCGGCCTCTACAGGAACGAAGCAAAATCGAAGCATGTAACATATATCATATCGATTTATGATAAAACTACGATAGAACAAGAATATCATAATTCAGTTAGACCAAGATGTTTTTTTTTCTGATAAAAATGCAACCAAGAAAGAATCAGGCATTAAAGAAGAACATTAATCCTAGCGTGTCTGATCCAATGGAGAACTTCATTTGGTATTAAGTGTATAATAGATTTTATAGATTTGTAAACATAAACATTTGTACAATAAATAATGCACACAAAAAAATAAGTAGAAATTGACAAAGAAACCAAAGTGCAAAAACAACAGAAACAAGCAGACTGAAGAACATTGCTTACTGACAAGCATACTCTTGCTTTCTTAGCAGTCGGGTAAAA
This sequence comes from Heliocidaris tuberculata, assembly GCA_025618425.1. Classification (NCBI taxonomy): domain Eukaryota; kingdom Metazoa; phylum Echinodermata; class Echinoidea; order Camarodonta; family Echinometridae; genus Heliocidaris; species Heliocidaris tuberculata. Next base: position 17,614,363 of record CM046848.1, read on the forward strand.
TAAACCAACCATCAATCAATCAATCAATACATCAGCATGCATTTGAACCATCTTATAGATTGCATGAAGCAAGAATAAGTTCCTTAGATTAATGATATACACCATTTCAAAAAGCAAACCTTGAACATTCTTCGCTCAATCCCCTTGATCACTACATGACATTCTTTTGTGTACCACAGGCACAAAGAGATATATGTTGTTAAGAAACCGTGTCATATTGAAAGGATAAGACACGATACATGTTTTCCGTTCCGGTACTTTGTGCTTTCAGTTTATGAATAAAACAATGTGGATTTTACGGAGTGAACCGTGCACAAAAGTCAATGCTTAAAGTTCTATAAAAATTAACATTTTGGATTGATTTGAGAAACATGAAAACAGGGAGACATTGATTATCCATGGTTCGGGGCCCTCATCCTCTGCTATTCATCATTTCATGAAAGAAGAAGAAGAAGAAAAAAGGTTCTTAGACTAGGCATAATCGCCTCAAATTGAATTTACCTACGAAATCAATACTTTTAGTTTTTACTCACCAGAAAACAGCGGCGGATTCAAGAACTTTGTAAAAAAGTGGGCACAGTGCCAAAAAAGAAAACAATTAAGGGGGATTTAAAAAAAAAGTATGTACTTACGATATGCCAGTTGGGTTGCCAGAAAGATGGCTGGGCGGCGATCCGGGGGGCAGAGGGGGGGGGGGGGGGATTGCCAAGAAGTTTAGAATTTTGTACAGCAACCAATGGTAAAGGATAGTCTCTTCCCCCGGCCGTGACAAGAAATCGCCGCACATGGACAGATGGCCAGATAATGAAGCTACAATAAGAATCACAAAATAGCTTCTTCCTCCATGACATTATATGATACTAACAATATTCGATCCAAAACAATGTTGTTATGTGAAGTTCATCGTACTCTGTCCATATCAAAGAAAAAAAAAAGAAGAAGACATCAATAATCTAACAAGTTACAAAAGGACCAGCAAAAAATAACATGAATACAAATATCTTGGCGACGAGCGCAGTTACATTTTGAACTAAATGTTCAAGATTACAATATCATTTGCCGATAAAAATAATAAAATAAAATTAAAGTATCTCTATCAACAAATCGACTATTTAGTCGCATACCCTTCACCAAATTCGAGAAAAATCCTCCTAAAATGAGATAATGTCCCAAGTTTTACAGTAGTTCATCATGTCCATCATGTGATTATTTGCAATAGCAGATAATTTGTAATCAGACAGTTCTTGCCTTGATTTGACGCTTCTGGCCTAGGCTATGATAAGCAGGGGCGGGTTCAGGATTTCGTAAAAGGGGGGCACAATATTCCGAAAATTTTCAGACAAGCGAAAAAAAAAGTCATCACTTGAAAAAAAAAGGGGTGGGCACATTTGTGGCATTGTGTACTTGAGATATGCCACTTGGGTTTTCAAAAAGGGGGGGGGGGGGGGGGGAGGTTGTGTCCCCCCTACAACCTCCAGCGATTGTGAGCACGGAATTAGGCTAAGCGCTGTGCTCTGTATCCTCCAGGGAATAATTCTAATTTACCGTCGTCTTATTTATTTTTACTTAAGCATCAAGTACGAAATAATTTTGTCGATGCAGCAACCTTAAGCCCCCTCCTCTTAGTGTGCCCAAGGGTTTGCTCTCTCCAAGATTTCACCAAAACACAAATAATGCTTACATTTCAAACGTCTGTACTTCGTTAACCATGCCTTATTTCACAAAATGTTGTGTACAAAATGTTTAGGGAATTTATTATCCGTTGCCATGATATCAGAAATCTCTAATGTATTACATTTCTTGAATGACAATAATTGTAAAATATATATACGTGAGTTTCGTTTTTAGTCCTTTATGTTTCAGTTCCTCATTCGTTAAGCATTGTTTAAAGTAAAATTAGAAAAGACCATGTACAAACTTTGCGATTTCTCCAAAAAATGTCTACAGTGGCATATAATAATTCTTGAATATTCAGAATGCTTAAGTCATGCTGCTAAACAGTGATATGTATTGACCACCATGCAAACATTTCTTGATGGAGTAATGTTCAGTTGAAAATACCTAATCTGTTTGTATCGTATATGTGACACCGGCAGAGCAAGGATTAAACCAGGGGAAAGATATGTCAGTATAAACTGGAACAATTGGAATTATTTTTGGCACGTATGAATATGACGTCAGACTTTGAGATGATCAGCAAACTGAATGCATGCCCTTTTGATTCCATTCGATAGGATTCGATTGGATTGTCACATTTGTCACATTTCTTAATAGTACGAATGAGATTAGAACGATTGGAACATGTGCTCTATACTGAGATCATAAAGAGAAAGAGTGCACTACTATAGATTTATAAAAGACAATAATGATAGAAAACACTGCCTTATCCAATAATTTTCGAAGACCATCACCCTCTATGCGACAGAAATAGCAAAGACCAGTGTCCATTAAAGTTTACCACATAATAGTGACCCTTATAAACCAGCCCGGGGAAAGATACGACAGAATAAACTGGACATGGAATTATTTTTTGGCACGTATGAATGTGACGTCAGACTTGGAGATGATCAGCAGACTGAATGCATGCCCTTTTGATTTGATTGGATTGGACTGGACTGGACTGGATTGTCACACTGGTCACATTATTTTGTCACATTTTTTAAATAATAGCAGGAGAGATTTAGAAAGGGCGCAATATATGCGTGCTCTTTATACTGATAGACCAGGAGCCTGTCCCGAAATAGTCATCACATTTACCCATAAGATTTGACCCCTTAAAGTTACTTAGAAAATGGTTTTTCTTTACATACAAAGCATCTTTTTTGGGGGGGGGGGGTTGGGGGGGGGGGCTAAGCATTGTCAAAGCGCACTTTGGTGTTTTTGTTTCAGGGGGTCTGACACCCCCTTCCCGATGGGCAATTTTGTCAGTTATCATATTTTTGGAATGCACATCCATAGCTCTTCCACCCGACAAAATTTGGTCCCTGGGCTTCAAGAGGAAAAATTTACCCAAATTTTTAGGGGCCGTCTGACACCCCATTCCGACTTTTTTTGTCCGTTTTTTGTGTCTTGTGATTTCCAGTCATACTACTTCCTATTGACAAAGTTTGGTGCATGGTGAATGGGGGAGATGGGGTGAAATCGACCTGACTTTGAGGTCTCTGTTGGGGGCTCTGGGGGCTAAACCCGATGGCTACGTTCAGGCTGACAACCTTTTTCGTCAATGACTAAGATGGTCTAAATAACTTTAAGGGGGTCAAATCTTATGGGAAAAATGGGGTAAATATTTCGGGACAGGCTCCCAGACTATTAGATCATAAAGGAAAAGAGTGCAGTACCATAGGTTATAAAACCATTCTCCATGCGACAGAAATAAAGGGGGGCTAAGCATTGTCAAAGCGCACTTTGGTGTTTTTGTTTCAGGGGGTCTGACACCCCCTTCCCGATGGGCAATTTTGTCAGTTATCATATTTTTGGAATGCACATCCATAGCTCTTCCACCCGACAAAATTTGGTCCCTGGGCTTCAAGAGGAAAAATTTACCCAAATTTTTAGGGGCCGTCTGACACCCCATTCCGACTTTTTTTGTCCGTTTTTTGTGTCTTGTGATTTCCAGTCATACTACTTCCTATTGACAAAGTTTGGTGCATGGTGAATGGGGGAGATGGGGTGAAATCGACCTGACTTTGAGGTCTCTTTTGGGGGCTCTGGGGGCTAAACCCGATGGCTACGTTCAGGCTGACAACCTTTTTCGTCAATGACTAAGATGGTCTAAATAACTTTAAGGGGGTCAAATCTTATGGGAAAAATGGGGTGAATATTTCGGGACAGGCTCCCAGACTATTAGATCATAAAGGAAAAGAGTGCAGTACCATAGGTTATAAAACCATTCTCCATGCGACAGAAATAAAGACGAATTGATATACCGTAAAATTTCCATCTTACTTGTCTGCATACCTTTTCCTTGACATTTCAACTGATTTCTGTATCATCACTGCAGAAATGGAATTCAGAAATCTACACTTCTAAAATTTTGAAAAAAATGCTAATTAAGATTGTCTAGTATGAAACTTCACGCTGTGGTTCTCCCCACAAAAACAACGAAAAAAAAAAGAAGAAGAAAGAACCAAAATAAAAAAAACAACAAACAAAGCAAGACAAAAACGAAACCAGAGATAAAACAGAAACAAAACAAAACAAAAGACAGAATAAAACAAAACAAAATAGCTTAACTATTGTATTTAAATTGTCAATCTTAGAGATGAGCAACGAAAGTGCAAAATTTGCATTGATCTGTGGGTTTCTTCAGTTTTATACATGTTCCAAAATTTAACTGTGCTAATATTTATTGTCTTATGATAAAGATAACTTAACAATAATTATTGGAAATAGTATAACAACTACTGTTTGGCAGAGTGATTAAAGAGAAAAGGAAAGTTGTGCATGAACAAATAAATACAATACCCATCCGTGTAGGGTTTGTGTGTGTCACGTGAGCAGTGAATTGGGGTTTGATGTAAGCTTGATTTTATGATTATGTGATTATTAACTCCATGCAGGACAGGGATTATTTAAGGGCTAAATTGATCACATTTTGTTCTTCAAATTGGCAACAATAATATTTTCCTTTTAGTGCTACGTGGTTCTAATATGGTGTAATGTCTTTGAAAACAATATACATGGTTAGAAATTTGTTGAATAGTTGAAAGAAATTGCCAATTTTGATGAAAAACAATTATTTTGAACCTCTCAATGTGTTGCCAATTTAAGGATCTCAGAGCTTATTCTTGTTTTTAAATTCCTGGCATCAAACGCAATATGGTCATGCAATAAAAATGGACATAGTGTGTGCAGAAAATTTTGCTCTTTCTACTCGTGTATCTGGTATATTTTTTAGAGCTCTGGATCAAAAGTTATTGAGCCAAACCACAAAATGTGGTCAATTGTCTCGAAAGGGTTAACTCCATGCACGAACACGAGGTTAGAATACGATTACAAGAGAAATATAAAAGAGGAGGAAAGGGTCGGGAGAGATGGAGGGAGAAAGAGAAAGGTAGAAAGAGAGAGAGAGAGAGAGAGAGAGAGAGATAGCAGACACACACACACACACACACTCACATAGATAGAGAGAGAGAGAGAGAGTGGAGAGGGAGAAGAGAGACAGAGAAAGGGGAGAAAGAGAGGGAGAGGATAGAAAGATAGGTAGAGAGAGAGGAGAGAGAGAGAGAGAGAGAGAGAGAGATAGCAGACACACACACACACACACACTCACATAGATAGAGAGAGAGAGCGAGAGAGAAACAGACAGGAGAAAGAGAGAGAGAGAGAGTGGAAAGGGAGAAGAGAGACAGAGAAAGGGGAGAAAGAGAGGGAGAGGATAGAAAGATAGGTAGAGAGAGAGGAGAGAGAGAGAGAGAGAGAGAGAGAGAGAGAGAGGCGATATGAGATGTACTAACAAGTACAGATACTTTATAAAAAAAATCATAGAAAAATATTTAACAAGGCAGGAAGATTTTTTTTTTTAAGTGTGAAAATATAAGAGGGTGTAGTCAATGAGATATGATGGCAGAAATAGGGAAGGAATAGACATTGAGGAGTGAAGAAGGTAGAACAAGGAGAGAAGACGTAGATGAAGACGTAAAATAAGAAGACAGAGGAATGGACAGAAGAATAGGAAAGAGATTGGCAAGGAAAGGAGATTGAAGATGAGTGAGTCGAAGCGTGATTTGATGAATTATTATCCCAGCGTAATACGAAATCGATAGCTGACACTAGAAAGGCATCGTAGTGAAGCAGTTACGATCTAACGTAGATCTATTATCGTAGCATTAGCCAATCGACAGCTTTGTCTCATCTGTGACTTGTTTTAAAGGTATTTCGCGAATGGATGAAATAATGGGGAAAACAATAAAAGATAACAACAACAACAACAACAACAACAACAACAACAACAACAACAACAACGACGACGATGATGATGATGATGATGATGATGATGATGGTAATAATAATAATAATAATAATAATAATGAAAATAATAATGATAACAATAAATTAATATTAATGATAATAATGATAATAATGTCATTTAACCGTGATGTACATAAAGGGACTTTACAGCGCTACTTCACGTCATATTCGACACGGTATTTATTTTAAAAACATTATTTTCGTCCATTATTTTTGTAATTCTTTCTTCTTCAGATGTTACCAAGTCAGTGCAATTTAAAGGCGTCGATATATCTTCAGGATCTTCAGGAAACTTTCCCTTAGAACCAAAGCCCCTAACCCACTCCCACCTCCCAGTGAAGCAAATGATGATTGTAACTCGTCGAGACTTATTACTAGCTTAACTGATTCAAGTTAAGAATGTTTCGTTTATTTTTTTGAGAACACAAGACATTTTGAATGTACATTATCGATGGTAGGCTTAAATGTCAAAATGACAAACTCAGAGAGGTGTCTTTCCTTGACTGATAACCATATGAACTTACCAAAATGATTAATCCGTATATATAAAATCCTTGTCACCTGCGGCACTCACTGACATTCCGTTTTCGTCGCATATTTAAACCGAGTTGAATTCTCAGAGCATCAGCTCCTCAATTTTTAAAGAAAACAACCCCAACTACAACAAATAGCAAATCCGATCGCTTACGATGTTCATTCCAAATCCTGCTTATGTTTCCAAAATCAAAATACCTTCCTGGTTAAAGGTATTCAAGTGTATCAAGGAAACGTTAAGAAGATGACACAAAATAGATATATCCGTTTGGGAGCAATTTGAGACAGCGAAAGAGATTCCTCTAAGGAATAGGTTCGATCTGCCGTGCTCGATTTGAGGCCTAATGATAGCAAGGCGATTATGAGTTCACTGTCTTTGCAATGAAAACATAAAGTGGAATTTCCAATTCAGTATTTTCTCTTAAATCACAACCTAAAGTGCTTTGACCCAAGAAATGATAGATTCCAAGGTATTGAAAGTTGTGGCGACGCTGCATGGTCAAGATGACGAGTCGATTCTGAATCAAGATGATCTAGTTGTTTTTTGCACACGGGCGAGGTGGATACGGATGCGATTATAATCCAAAAGTATTCCAGAAAAAGGAGGCGAGAAATGAAGTATGCACAATCTCGGCCAAGCACCGACTTCTAAATTGACGCAATGAATGCTTGAAATCTCTCACACGTCTTAAGCACGGTTTGGAAATCAGTGAGCCCTAAGCCAAGAGAAGGGCCGAGTTAAGAAAAAAGGAGCAGGGAGTTTGGAAAGCAATGTTTCGCTTCATCACATCTAAGATGTGTTGATGGCGAGGCTTAAAGAAGTCATCTATTTAATGTATTCCAATCACGAGCAGCCTTGCCAGACTAGTCACTGGACGGAGAAAATGTGAGAAACCTCGAACAAGGAGAAACATCCGGGAATAAAGATTCGGTTTCTTCTAATACGAAATCATTATTACTCATACGAACCAATTATGACGTCACTCTGGTATCATATACCGAACAAGCATCAGACATTTGGTCGACATGGTTTCGCAACTGTGGTAGCTTTTTTCTTCTTCCAGAATTAGAAATAGTTAATCACACGATAAGCGATGATAGTAATCGCAAACTCGAAATCGACGATTAATAAAGGGCACGAAAATAAGGCACATCAAATGAAAGGTAGTTTGTGTAGAAAAGCGGCATGCTTCAGTTTAATTGATAAAATGAATGACCGTCCGTTGATGAGAGGAGTGGGCGACCGCTGGTTGAGAAGCTGTGACACCAAAGCATCCTCTAAGATGTGGCTCTGTGCTCCGGGGGAATTATAGTTTGACATACACCGAAGATTAGCGAGATACATCCAGACTTAGCGGGCATGGTGAAAAAAAAAGCAGCGGTCTGCCTGAGTTCCTCGGTGATTATTAATACAGAACTACCGTGCACCCATCAAACGGCGTTGCGAAGAAATAGAGAAGGAGATAGTGTGCGCGAGTGTGTGTGTGTGCGTGAGAATGTGTGTGTGTGGGGGGAGGGCATCTGATGCAGCGGCATCCCTTCTGGAAGCTCGCGTGAGATGTTAAGTCCGTGTTAAGATGCACATCCCTCGTGTCCCGACTATCAAACGCATCATTCTCATGGCTTTCGGCGAACGAGAGATATGGACCTCTCAGTCTCCCATAATCACGATCATTCGAACTTAGAGATAGAGTTGAGTGTTGGTCATGAGATTACATAGCGAAACGAAAATTGCTGCCTGGAAGCAATTAAGAAAGGTTGATTATGTAGCACATAGGAAATGATTTATGCTGTGAGGTTTCGGAATGATCCGATGATAAGAAATTGACTTATTCTTGCTGAAAATTTTATGAACTGCACTCTGAAATTGATATATTGAACTACACAAGCATGTGGCATGAAAATTTGTTCATGATATTCTTCCAAAAATGAAGGAGGGGGGGGGGGGGGGGGGGAGGAAGGAGAAAGTCACAAATTATTGTTCGCTTTGACCAGAACTCATCCTTCTCTTTAACTGAGTTTGCCCCCTTCTCGCACCCGTCGGCCTCTGAACGAGAAGGTCCCTCCTCGGCCACTCCAAACAGTTTCCCGCCTAAACTTGGCTTCTCGCTCTTCAAAATTGCACGATGCTATAAAAAGGTGGAGGAGTATAAATGACTACGTGTCATTGGCAGCAGACGGGGAAAAAAAGAGCCTAAGCAGAATCAATAGCTGTATACCCAGCGTCTTGGAAGTTGGTTATCGAGAGGAGCCGCTCGACGGTCTGCATCAAGTACTTTGCGATAAATCACGAGAGCTGGTCGAGATGAGGCTCTCGTCTGGCTGTTTTTCATGTCTTTAGGAACATGTTAGGAGATTGCCTGATTGCATTCACAGATGAGCTCAAGACGAATGACGCAGAGAAATACCCCAAATCATCGCAGACGATCTACTAAAACAATCTCCATGTGCGATGGATATTGGTCTAGCTACTTATGGCATCCTGATGCCATCCTCTTAAAGACGAGAAAAACCGAATGCATTTTAGATTTTCTAATCGCCCATGATATCAACGACATAGGGAAACAACATGTGCAAGGAGGGTGAATGATGTGTGGTTTCCATGGCAACCGCAGGGTGAAGGCTATTGATCATGGGAGGCCAAGCTCAAGGCTCCTCACTTTAATTCTATACCCTCCTGTTCATCCTCTTACGTCACTTTTCTTTTCTATCCAAATTCAAAAGAAATCCTTCCCCTTGTATCTCTTCCTTCTTTACCCATCTGCTAAGTCTGAAATAACACGATACCACCTTGCAGCAAGGATAATATCCTGCTCTTGATTTGTGCTTAAAGGGAAGCTTGAGTTCTGGGAAAGGTAAAAAAAATAATTTGTTAGCTTTCTCATTCTTTTTAAAGATAGTTTGGAAGATTATCATAGTAGATATGTTTCCTGAAAAGGATTGCTCTTCAAATACTCTCACATTCAAAATATGACAAGAAACAGCTGAAATGTTCGGGCCGAACATTTGTGTGTAGTCCCATATACACATATCTGTGTGCAGTGCATGCGACTCTCAGCAGGATTGGGTCAATTTCCTAACATTTTGGTGATTCCTAAACCTTACAGCATACACCAGTTCTTATTTGCTATAATCAACCTTTCCCCAATTGCTTTGAGACAGTTTCTTTCACAATTTATTCTCATGACCAGAACTCAACTTTATCTTTAACGTAAAGTAAATTTCACGCTATGGATATATTGTTACTGTCATTTTAACTTGAGAAAGACCGGAAGAGAGGTTTAAAAATTCGATATAATAATTTCTATGAGCCTGACGCAATGCAAATAAAGTGTACTCACTTTTTTGGCCCCAATTTAAACAATATCCTTAGTATTGCTACATTGTGTTATGGAATAAATATTGTTTACAACATACGTATCACAGAATGTCTGCTCTATCATCATGATCATTACTTTAAGGCTTGTGCTTTCTACCCATTTTTTGTTCGAAGTTACACGGGAATTTTTAAAACTTGTTTGTTAATAGCGTACTATAATGCTAGAAATAATAACTCCGATCAGAGTCATGATGAGTTTCAAATTTTGGACCTTTTATTTCAGATCATCTTCAGGAACTAAAACATAAGTGAACATGAAATGTTTATGTATAGTGTGGAAGTTTGACATCAAGTGAACTTAATCAGATAAATTACAAACAGAAAAGGAATGAGATTAAAACTTACAAAGGAGAGTGATTGAGGAGTATACCAACCAGTGGAATGTTAAATGGGACAAACCAATTGATAACAGTAAGAATGTTGATTAGGGGATAAATACATTGTATACAAAGGGAAAGTAAAAGGCAATCTAATTGTAAAGGGTATACTAGTGAAGAAGAGGTTGCAGGAGTTCAAGTATTTGAAAAGTAATTAAGGGAAGACAACATATGTAGAATATAACTGAATGAGGGAGTCATAACAAAGGAACAATAAACACTACTGGTTGAAAGGCTGAGGTCATGAACATAAGTTCACTGTCTTAAAGTTAAAATGTTATGTAATTCATTGCCTTGAAGTGGATGCCGAAAAAGACAAGTGTAAAAGCATCATTAACAGAAATAAATCCCACTTAATATCAATAATGGTAACAAAAGAATGCGAGCACATATTATTATCTCCACACTTCCACACTTCCACACTAAATATAAACATTTCATATTCACTTATGTTTTAGTTCCTGAAGATGATCTGAAATAAAAGGTCGAAAATTTGAAACTCATCATGACTCTGATCGGAGTATTATTTCTAGCATTATACATTCATATCTTCTGTGGTAATAATGAATAGTGTACTGCTCTCTTTTGTTGGATACTGCATACATCTATAATAATAAAAACAACTAAGTCACCGGATTTCTCCCGCACATATTATACAAACATCTATTTCCTGCATCCTCCTCTCAACATAAAACTCCATCTCCATCCTCTTCTTCCCATTTCCCCACTCTTTCCCTCCCTCTCTCCATCTTCACTTGAATCATTCATGTCCACCATCCGCATGAAGAGATCAAGAATGCCTACTGCCTTAGCACTGCTAAGCATGGCTCATGGGGGTTAAGTAGACCCGCTGATGCCTTTGCGCCACTTCTAAGTGATTTCATCCCTTCTCGTGATAAAACGCAACGTGTACAAACCAATAAAATTCCTCCTCGCTTGACTTCAGACGGTAATAGGAGAAAGATTTCCTGGACACCCGTTTCGAATCCTATACCTTTGCAAGAATATCGCTTATATGTACACCTTATTCACTTGATATCAAGCAGAGATAGTAAACGAAAGGGGATGTGTAATTCCAAAAAATTATTTTTATATCATGTTATATTATATATATATTGATACATTTCTTTTTAACAGCAGGAAACTTTTGATGATCATAACAAGAGCTCGTTCAAATATGCCGAAGTAACCGCCTAAAAAAAAAAAAAGGGGGGGGGGGGGGGGTTTAACCTATAGTTTTAACACACAGGTAAGAGCAAGTGATTTTTGTTTGTTTGTTTGTTTTTTTGCGGCTGTTTACCGCGGCACTGCGCTTTAATAATTGGGTCCGTATACGCATGAAAGCTCACGGCGGTATAAACGTTAATATACAAGTTTAAATATTGAAACTAAGAACATATTGATTGAAATATGAGGAAATGAAGTTTCCCGAGCTTACAAAATTAATACAACATTTAAACATTGAAAAAGTATTTAAATAAAGAATATGTATATATAATTATTTTAAAAAATACAGAAATCTCTGTAAGTGAATACTGGTGACTGAAAAGGTGTGTCACATCATTTTTTTGAAGGTCAAGAGGAATTATTTTACTTTGTGTTGTCATTTATAAAACCAGAATGTCTTGAAGGAAGATATTTTTAGAAATAGTATGAAAGATACAAGATGCCTTTTGAGTTGTTAAGTATTTATATATGTATTTAGATTAGTGCTCATTAATGCACGAAAAAATGAATATTGAGGCAGACTTGCATTTTTTGTTTTAGAGGCTATATATGCATATAAATGATTTGAGGACAAAGTTTTTATTTAGTTTGATACTGATCTTTAAGATCACTTTAGGAATTTAAATTTAGAACAGCATGTTTTATCAGTAAAGGAAATATAATACGTCTCAGGATCTATGCAACATTTAATGATTTTAGTTTTTGAGATAACAAACCATTAACATGTACTTGAAACTGATATAAATTAGTTAAGTTGACTTATGTATTTATGAATAGTTCAATTTGTTCTTTTCAGAGTGAATAAAATAAAAGACTGCGGTTTCTATACTATTCCAATCGGGATATGCTGGCTGTTCATATTTTCTCTCAGCGATCCAACAATTCAATTTCTTGGCAGGATATACTGTCGAAATGGTAAATGAATGTCCCCAAAATGAAGCATTCTGCCACAGAAAATTGAAGACGAACATCGCAAGATATATTTTTCTTGCCTGACCTGAAAAACACTTACAGAACAACAAATGGACTTCTTCATTGGCAAAGAGGAACTTTTTAGATGAAGTAGACATTTGAGGTTGAAAAGAGTAATTTTCTGTCATGATGATTGTGCCTTTTGAGGGTTCATGAGGGGCGACATGAAGGGGGTTTGTCTATACTTTTATCCTTCGTCGTTGCTAATTTCAAAAGATACAAAAGTAAGAGAAATATATTTTTATATTTGTAATGTATGCCAGTTCCTGGACGTACTGAGGATAATAGAACGGAGCTCATGTTGGGAATATATTGATATACGTTGTGGGAACAATTTGTTCATGTAGAACAAAAGAATAATTGTGCAGTGGAATAATTAAAACAATAAAATATTGATAGTCTAGCTGAAAATCACTTACAGCGAAATGGACTTCTCACAAATATGGATATATGGGACTACACTGATGAGGAATCATAAGTTTAAAGCTTTTTCTAGTTATATTTCGAATCCTTTTATTTTTCTACTACGATGTTCTTCCGCATTGGAATAAAAAGAATGCTGAAGCTCACAAATGATTTCTCACTTTAACCCTTTCAAGACAATTGACCACATTTTGTGGTTTGGCTCAAGAACTTTTGATTCAGAGCTCTAGAAAATATACCTGATGCATGAGTAGAAAGAGCAAAAATTTCTGCACACACTAATGTATTTTTTGTTTCATGACCACGTTGCGTTTGATGCCAGGAATTTTTAAAACAAGAATAAGCTTTAAAATCCTTAAATTGGCAACACATTGAGAGGTTTAAAATCATTGTTTTTCATCAAAATTTGCAATTTTTCAACTTTTCAACAAAATTTTTAACCATGAATTTTGTTTTAAAAAACATCACAGCTTATTAGAACCATGTAGCACTAAAAGAAAAATATCATTATTGCCAATTTGAAGAACAAAATGTGATCAGTTTAGCCCTTAAATAATTCCTGTCCTGAAAGGGTTAACCAGCACTCAATCTTTTCTTTAAAGTGGGGTTATCATTGATATATAAATATAATATTCTTCTAAGAAAGGTAGAATTCCTTTACGTCGATGTAATTATCACTGATCAATCAATTATGCAGAGTTGTATCTTGCCCAAACCTTTTTTTTTAAATTTTAAGTACTAACTAAGAATTCTAAATATCTAAGAATCACGATATTCTCCCAAACATTTTTTGAGAAAACATTTAAAAAGAGAGAAAAATTAGTGAGGAACAAAGGCGTAACGGACTAGAAGGTAAATTATTTCTAGTTTACAACAATTTTCATGCATGGAATGTATTAAAGTTAAAATGCTTAGTATAGGGTGTGATAAATTTCCTAAAAATTTTGTGCAGAATATTTTGTCAAATAAGACATAACTGAAGAAGTAAAGGCGTTTAAAAAGTAAGCATTGTTCGTGCTTCGTTGTAATCTCTAACCAAGGAAAAACGCCTTGGCATAGGAAAAGCTAACAGAATAAACCACATTAAGAATGCGTTTATGATCACATTTACAGGCCAGAATAAGCGTTTTGAAATGCGTTTAGTTCAAAACAAGGTTGCGTCCTAACTTATTTTCGTATAATCGCCGATTTAAAACGGTTTATAGATGAGCGTTTCAAAACGCTCATTCTGCCTTCGCAAAGTAAGCAAACACGCACCCTAAGCCCTATATAAAAAGGGAATTGTAATATCCCCTACACAAGAACAATCAGAGTTAGTGAAAAGAAAGCTCTCCTAAAGAGCAATGGAAAACAACGAAGATGACATTTTCTGAGGAATCATGCTCAAAACACTTATCTCATAATATGGAGCTCAGTATAATTTTGAAGACGAAGATTTCGGAGACAAAGGTTGAGTTCATGAAACAGAATTTGTTCAGTCTTGAAGAACTAGTTAGGTTTCCATGATACCGAACAGTGTTTGCTTATTCTGATATTTTCATATTGCTTCTAAGATGAGTGGAAGAGCAAACACGGTAATGTTACACTACCGCTGGATGAAGTCATCAGAAGCTCTTGAAAACCTCGTGTTACTAGGTCTGTTAGGAGCGTAACTCTCGACCTCGCAACATGGTTTCGCAATTTTATCCCCAAGTCAAGTTGTGTACTTCCAATTCTCAAGGATGTACGCAAATATCATATTCGATATCAACATGCACTTAAGCTTAATTCTTGTAAGTAAATAAATCTGCTCTTAAACTAACAAGTGCTACAAGTTCGCTCGTTTATGCCGGTAGTCTGTTCTATGAACAAAGTGTACTTCCAGTGCCGCGTTGTATTGTGAGTGTGACATCGACACGATTATTAATTTGTAGGCCTGCTGGATAATCTCGATATGAATTTAAGCTTACTTCAGTGTGACATGATTATTATAATTCCAAACTACCGCTACTTTATATGCTTATCAATGGCGTCCTCAGATGATATATTTAATTTCTATATGACATTTTATATATATGATAGGAAATGTACAATTTGAGCTTTTCATTAATATATATACGTGTTTACTTGTTTATGTTCTGGCTCCCTCTGGTGCGTATCCTGGGGTAGTTGGGAAAAGCCCAAGGGTCATATAAATTGGACATGCTTTTTTGTTTCTTCGATGGAACTTCGGAGCGCAGAAGTAGACGCTGAATCATTTTTTAAAAACTTTGTATTTCATGTCATTTTGTTGCATCTTTGAAATGCCGATAATATAATAATATTAGTAATGATAATGATAACAATAATTATTATTATAATTGATAATAATAGTTATAATCATCATAATAATAATAATATATGTAATAATGATAATAACTGATAATAATAATAATAATAATGATAATAATAATAATAATAATAATAATATTAATATTAATCATAATAATATAACAATATAACATATAACACTCATAATAATGATGATAACAATAATAGTAATACTACTACGAATAATATATAAAAATAATAATGATAATAATAATAATAATAATAATAATAATAATGATATAAATAATAATAAAAATAATAATAATAATAATAATAATAATAATAATAATAATAATAATAATGATAATAATAATAATAATAATATACATATATTATTTCCAATAATCGTTTCTTATACTTCTGATATCACTTTCTCTTTTGGTTTGCAGCTATGATTATCCACTCTATTAAATTGTTAATATATTTTCAATTCAAGCCTTCTTTAAGTAGTAACCCTCTTAAATTAAAGGTTTCCTGAAGTATAACGAATATTTCAACGTTTTCAATGTGTCAACGTTTTCAAATGTCTCAACAATTTCAATGTCTCAACATATTCAATGTCCCGACGTCGTGTAGTGCTTATCAAATTACCCACCCCTACGTTTCTGCAGGCCATGTGCCCTTTTGCGCACCCCTGTTTTATTCCCGCCTTTTTTGTCGCATGTTTAGTTGGCTGGAGGGCACAGACTATTCTCATCATCCGGAGGCGTACCACGGTAAAGTACATGAAAGAATGTCAAGGAGTAAGTTATAGGAAAGATAAAGGTTAAGGAGGACAGGAATGTCGAGGATGAAGTGCGTGTGTGCTTATGTGTGTATTTGTGTGTGTTTGTGAGGTCAAACATGTTGCTACCTTGTGAAAAGTAAGCGTCATCTCGGCATTGAGAGAGTAAACGGAGAATCGGTATGTTATAGTAATAAAGTTAAGCTTCTATTGGGTCAAATTTAATTTTTAAAAAGTAAGCATAAAGAAATGTTACGTAATATGTATGGCCGATTAACAAACTTTCACAAATAAAGTTTTTTATTCGTACGATAGTCATTTCCATGAGATTATTACACTGTAAAAAATTTTGCCGTTTTTTCACGGAAAAGTTCCTGGCAGTCAGGAAGCCGGGAATGCCCGTTTTTCCACAGTACATGTAAAATAACAGATTTCCGCTTTTTTGTTAAATAGTAGAAACTTTAATTTCTAACAGGAAAATCCATGTAAATTAAAACGGAACCATGGAAACGAGTTGTAATTGAACAGGGTAACTTGTTAAAATATGAGAAAATGTTTTTGTAACAGTGTTTTATGTTGGGACATTGCAAATATATGCTGATTTCCTGTGAACCAACAAACTAGCTGTTGTTTTACAGGAAAAAGACTGTAAAATTGAAGTAACGGCAATAAGTTTTAGTCCAAAGGGCCAGAAAGCCTGTAGTTTTACAGTTATTTTTCACAGTGTAACCTATCCTGCTTTAACTTTTTTTTCCTTTTCTCTATTTTATCTATCCTATCCTAGACCTATCATGCATATCCAGTTAGTTCAATCCAGTGCAATTTCTTATATACCCATTATTGCTTTTTATGCCTTTGGTGACAGCTAGTAAATCGGGCAACCCCCGAACCATATGCTACTAAAATTTCATGAATATTCATATAAGTGTTTTCCCCAATATTTGGTAATTTAACAGGGTAACTTGTTAAAATATGAGAAAATGATTTCTTAACAGTGTTTTATGTCGGGCGATTTAAATATATACTAACCAACAAACTTGCTGTTGTTTTACAGGAAAAAGACTGTAAAAATGAAATAACGGCAATAATTTCAGAGGGCCAGAAAACCTGTAGTTTTACAGTTATTTTTTACAGTGTAACTGTTAAATGTGCTTTGTAACTTTCTTCAATAAAAAGTGAGGGTGGTTGAATTGTGCACATCTTTAATTTCTTTTAAAAAGACTTTTAATTTTTTTTCAACAAAAACTACAGTTCAGTGTGTTAAAGGAGAAAAGAGACTTTTCTCTTATTTGTATTTCTTCGTTTTTCTGAGTGTGTTTCGGGACATACGCAAAAATATCTCAAAATATCTTCTTATTTTTCCAGATAGTAATTAAAGTTGTTAAATGGACAGCTTGATGTTCTGAAAACTTCGAATGAATAATGCATTTAGCAATCCTTAAAAGCTTTAAAATTTGTTCTAAGTATTTTGATCTATTTTCCTTTTCAGAAAGTCGCGTAGTGATGCATTCTGATCATGCTTATTGGGGATTTTTAAAATCCTTAATCTCAAACCTTTCTCCCTCTCTCCGAACTTCTTGAGACATCTTAAGCGTTGATCTTTTCATCTCGGAGGTTTCTGCCGAGAGGTCGAGGAGGGTAAATGTCCTATTGATCAGCTAGAGCTGTTATCATATCGTATATTCATCTCGTGGAACAACACTTGCTCTCTCCCACGGGGGCCATGCTCTCGCGCGCGACATCGGCAGAATGGCCCGCTGACATATATCTTGCTGCTCTGTCAGTGCTCTCTGCACCCCCTCTCTCCGCCTCTCTTACTGTCTCTCTCTTCTCTCTCCTCTCCCTCTTTCTCTTTCTCTCAATCTCTCCCCCTTTCGCTCTCTCTCTCTTTCTCTCTCTAGCGTCTCTTTCCCTCTCTATATTTTCCCCTCTCCCTGTCTCTCTCTTCCATCTCTACCTTTCTCCCACTCTCTATCTGTCGCTGCCTTATTTCTCTACGTCCCTTTTCCTCCCTCCGCCCCTCTCTCTTTCTGTATCTCTCTCTCTCTCTCATTGTGTATATTTCTCTATCTCTATTTATTTCGTTCTTTCCTCTACCCCCCCTCTCTCTCCCTCTCTCTTTGGTTTTCTCTTTATCATTCTCTTCATCTTTATTTTGCTCTCTCTATATGTTTCTATGTCCGCCCTCTGCTCCCCCTCTATATCATCTCTTTCCTTCTTCTCTCTTCTCTCCGTCATACTTCTTGTATCTCTGTCCCTTTCTACTATCTCATTTTCTTTTCTCTCTCTCTCTCTCTCTCACTGACTCTTCATACATGTTTGTCTCTCTTCAGTTAGCTTTCTGCCTGATCATCTCTGTCTGTCTACCCCCCCCCTTTCACTCCTCCCCCCCCCCCTCTCTCTCCCCTCTCCCATTCTCCATCTCTCGCGGTCACACGCTCTCTAGACCATGATATCATATTTACTTCTGGGGAGCGTTTCATCAAGCGTTCTGTCAGTAATTTTTACTGACAAATTTGCTCCCAGCCAATCAGATGCAAGGATTTCAGTAGCTTATAACAGTTGTCGGTAAATATCACTGACAAAACACTTGATGAAACGCTCCCCTGTTCGCACAACGCGTTTCGGCTTCGTCTGGCTCCTTCAAGAGAAATTTAATGCGATCACTGACACTGGAGCCGGTAAATATATCCATTTTCAATTTCAAAATCTCACATACAAGATGGTTCTCCAAAATATACGAGTAGACTCTTATATACTCTAATTATATAATTTTGGCGCACACAGTATATCAAATCCCTCCCTCAGCGATGTAGCTCTAGGTCACCACTTTTCATCTCGCGTCTAGCATTTTATGTTACCATGGTAATATTCTCTTTGATATTAACCGAATTCAGTGATCGGTTAATGAATAGCCCTAGAATATTTAGAAAACTGAAAAAAAAGAAGAAAGATTCTGTTGTGCCTGTAAATGACCTTGCAAATACAGTCTGAGAGCTTTGAGGGCATTGTCACTATACAGAATAGTTAAAATCTCTATTGAATATTTCATAAATGACCTTTAAACATAATATCATCTAGAGAGTCGAGAATTTCAGATCAGAAATCATATCTGTTTCCCCATGGTAATACTTTGCTTCTCTTGATACTTCAATTTCATTTACGGAGGACTTTACTGGTGATGTGGGTTGTTTTTAAATGATTTTGAGAGAGTCTTCAATTTGGGGTAGTCAAAACATGAACATTTTGAGCATATTTGAACAGTATAAGTTAAGAGCAATATTCAAATTTTCTGTATGTCACGTGTAAATATTTGCGTCGGCTTTCTTGAAAGAAATCTAGTTGAATCATTTTTACTCCTAGTGCTCCGACATATTGCTTCAGATAATATATTTAAAAAAAATCTATTTATTTAGTCCTATTTTACCAGGGTGGCTTCATCAGTGATTTCAACACTGGTTTACAAGAAGGCCCTGCAAATTAAAAAATATAACATTGACAATACAATACAAGATATTAACATTACACAAAAATCATGATCAAACAAATAGTCAAGATGAATTTTCTATACAAAAGTGACCAAATGTGATTCAGCAAGTATAAAATGAAAAGCAAATGATAATGAATTAACAATTTGAAATGTTGACTATTCCATTGATAAGTAATAGTTGATTTATCATTCGGTTAGATTCCTTTGAAGCACATAGTTAAGGTGAGGGATAGCGTTGCAATTGGGATTTAGGTTATATGTTTAAGGTAAGGGATAGGTAAAGTGTGGTCCAGGTTGAAGTTTTGTATTCGATTTGTGTACGAAATTGACGCGGAGTAATCGTCGCTGGAGAATGTGTCATAAAACCTTAATAGCTGATAAAATATGACAACGAGAAATTGGTAAAGAGAGAGAGAGAGAGAGAGAGAGGAAAAAAAGTTCCAGGTTCCAGGGAGACGCTTGTTCAGGGGAGGGATTTACAACTTGAGAGCATAATTCCAGCAAAACATCTCATACAGAATATAGGCCTTCCGGGAACTGAAGTTTCTCCTAAAGCATACTGTTCACCTGAAGCATGCAATTCCAAACATCTTCCACGATATTTACACCACCACGGCTGTTCACCCGCGCGCTTATGTACAGAGGAGAAACGCTGAAGTGGCGTGACAGAGACGCGAAGTTCAACCCTGATGCGACGACATCGGTGACACGGAGTTAAATGACCCCAAATTGCCAGGCCTGCCAAGAGCGAGCGACCCATTCCCGATCGGTGATCAAGTACGCTCCCTGGCCTACATCTTTATGACAAGTCGCCCGTGGCACAGGATTTCGTTTGCTCGAGTATGAAATGAGTATGATATGAGTATCAGACGGCAGGATGCGAGCTCTCTTTTTATATCAGCTATCATCCATATCATCGCGAGGATTTCCTCCTTGGAGAAGTAAATGCAAAACTTTTTTTTTTTTTTTTTTTTTAGGTCAGTACACTAGTGCTCTACGTCACCCTCTAATGCTGTTACGTCACATCTGCCTATTAAAAAAAATCATAAAGGAGATAATAACAAACCTTCAATAACAGCTCTATGGAAATATTGAGCTCTTTTTACGTCTAACGCATCCATTAAATCTATGTTTAGAATTTTTCTTTGATTTTTTTTTTCTCAGTCGACAAGGCTTTTTTTCTTTGTCCTCGCGACTGTGCTCGAAAAATGCTGTTGAAGAACTGAGCTCATTCGAGTACGCTGCAAGGCTTTCACTCCAACCACAACATCTTCAAGAAAACAGATTTCCATAGAATTAAACAAAGCTTACACTGAATAAAGACCACTAATAATCTATAAATATTTCTACAAGAAAATCCTGAGTAATACATACTAAAGGACAGATACCAAGCCCGTAGTCCCGCAACACTCGTTCATCATGTTCATAAGACTGTCTTCTTTTCAGTGATTATGTTTTCCAGCATTTTTTGATTAGCTTAATCACTGGTCCAAACCACACAGTCACTGCAATTCAAAATAACTGGAAGCCATTTTCTCTACAATGCAATGCCATTAATATAAATTAAAAAGAAAAAAATGCCTACGAAAACATAAATAAGTATAATTATTCACATGCAAGAGTCATATATGCAAAATCATTACATTTTTTTTTTACAATGAAATGAACTATTAAGAAATAAGTCAAACGTAACATTTTACAAGCACTATCATATGCATAATATCATTGAATTGAAGTTTATATTTAAGATATTAAAAAAATGAGATGGAAAAAAGGGAAAGAAAAAAAGGGAAAAAGAAAAAAAAAAAAAAAGAAAAAAGAAGAAGCAGTAGAAGAGTACAAAAAAGAAGAAAAAGAAAGAAAGAAAAAATTCAAATATGATTTATTAAACAAAATGGCTCATACTTAAGTAAGTTATTCCGACACGGAAGTTATCTTTAAAAAGCCAACAATTCAAGTTCAAGTTCAAGTTCGCTTTTTATTTCATATTCACATTTCACATTTCAATGTTAATACATTATTGTCGGTTGTAGGTTTATTAACAAGAATTAATAACGATAAAAAATAATACAGTGTTTATGTAATAAACATGAGTACATACAAAAATATATTGTATCAGCTTCGGTTACTTGTCGTAATTTAAAAGAATGACTAACAAAATTGGAAATGGGGATATGAAGGAGCCTAAAGTAAAAGCAGAGCTTGTTGGTTATGGGCTCCAGAGAGTAATAAAATGTAAGTCTTACAGGGTTGTGTAAAAGAACAAGAAACAGTTATAGTTAAGTTTAGGTAAAACAACTACACGTATTATTAAAGTTTCATCAAATGTGAAAGAATAATCGGCGAAGGATACTTAAGTGCAACTAAAGAAAAAGAATGTATTTAACCACGGAAGAGCATAAATATCGATATGAGATTAATAATTGTATAATCGCTATAATGAACATACTACCCATGCGCAATGGAAAAATGGTGAGTCATACCGAAGTTTTGTCGTGATTTTACGTATAGTAATTACATTTAACCACTTCAGCAAAAAGAGCTGAGATATGACGGCAAGATCTCGGTATTACAGTGAATGAAGAAAAGTAGGAATGAATAGAAATAATTCAACATTCTGAGTATGATCTGTTGGCATCAATATTTTGATTTTAACAATATAAGATAAATAAATGGATTAGATTGACTCTATCACATAACTGTTGAGGAAAACATCTGATGCACTGATGAGTGTATCAGACGTGTTCCTCTGCTTGTTATACATATTCATTTAGTAGACAACATTTCAGCTTGCGTCTGAAAACATATAATGAGGTAGATTTAGTAAGTTCAATTGGAAGGTCATTCCAATACTTGGGACCACTAAAAGTAATATTTCTTTGAGCAAACAATGTTCGTGTACGAGGAAGATGGAAGAGACTACTTTGACGGGTGGGATATTGGTGGATAGTGCTATTTCTTACAAAGAGTTTAGCAATAACAGCAGGTATTTCGTTTTTGGACAACTGGTACATAAATATTCCAATGTTATAGACATATATGTCAGCAATACGTAAAAGTTTGTTCTTTATAAATAGTGGACTTGTATGAGAAAGAAAACCAGCATGATTAATGTTTCTAATTGCTCGTTTCTGGATAACAAAGATCTTGTCAATCAGGGTTTTCGCCCCGCTACCCCAAGCAAGGATACCGTAATTAAGGTAAGGTAATATGAGAGTAGAATATAAGGATGATAAGATATGGCATGGAAATTCGTGCTTTAGTTTATTTAGAATACCTGCGTTTCTAGACAATAGTTTACATAAATAATTCACATGTACTTTCCAAGACAAATCACAGTCAATATAAATGCCAAGAAATTTTGTAGATTTGACCTGATCTAAATTAGTATTTTGCACAAGTATATTTCCTGGTAGTGATTTTAGAGAATTACTAAAGAGCATGAAGTGCGTTTTTTCGACATTTAAAGATAACTTGTTGGCATTTATCCAAGATTGGACCATTTTTAGTTCATTATTAACAGTGTTAAGAAGAGTCTGGGGGTTGCGATGCGAATAAAATATATTAGAATCATCAGCAAAAAGAATAAATGACATGATTTCAGAAGAATGCTGGAAGTCGTTAATGTAAAGAATGAACAACAAGGGGCCCAAAAGAGATCCTTGAGGAACACCGCAAGATATCTGTCGTTGATAGGAATCCTGACCATTGATACTAACATATTGTTTTCTATCCGTAAGGTAACTTCTGAACCACTCCAAGGCCTTTCCTCGAATCCCATAATGGGATAATTTGTACAGTAATATATCATGGTTAATGGTGTCAAAGGCCTTGGAGAAGTCCAGAAATATACCGACAGTATGAAAAGTATTATCGATAGCATGGGCAACTTTGTCCAGGAACATGAGTAGAGCATGAGTTGTGGAGTGGTTTTGTCTAAATCCAAATTGTGTGTCTGATAGGATATTACAGTTTGTAAGAAACTTCACTGTACGAGAGTAGATTAATTTTTCCAGAATTTTAGAAAGAGAAGTTAAAAGCGAAATGGGACGGTAATTACCGGTATCTTGAGCGTTTCCTTTTTTAAAAATTGGGATCACCTTAGCAATTTTGGTCTTGTTTGGTACTATACCATGGGATACAGATATATTAAAAATGTGTGTCAGAGGGGACACTATTTCTCCAATTATTTGTTTGAGTAAAAAATTTGTTATACCGTCATATCCTGCACTTTTGTTTGTTTTCAAGTTGTTTACTATATCAATTACTTCATACTCTAAAATTGGATTTAAAAAGAAAGAGTGAGGATTTCGCGTTATTAAGAAGTGTTTAAAATTTAGGTCAGGTTCAGGAATATTTTGGGCAAGATTTGGGCCGATGTTTACAAAATAGTTGTTAAATTCCTCTGCAATTTCGAGAGGATCTTGTATAAGGGTCTCGTTTACCAAGATTTTAGAGATGGGCGTATGGTCATTTTTTGTTTTTAAAACATCATTAATCACTTTCCATGTATTTTTTTTATCACCTTTGTGAATATTAAATTGAGATGTAAAATAGTTCTTTTTAGCAAGTCGCAGTGAACTTGTTAATATGTTACGATAACGAGTATACTTAGATTTGGTTTGGAATTTTGGATTGTTTCTGTACTTATAAAAGAGATTATTTTTCTTGTTGATGGACTTCAGAAGAGATCTTGTAATCCAAGGGAGTTTAGGACATTTTTTATAATTTGAAAAATTGCGCTTGCGGAGTGGGATAGAAGAGTTGAGATTGGACATAAGTATATCCATGAAATTATCAAAGGAAACATTAACGTCACTAGTATTATACACTGCAAACCAATCATTAGCGTCAAGCGCACTTTTAAGTTTATTAAGGTTGGTTACAGAAAAATCACGGGTTCCTGCTTGTTTGTTAGTTTTGGGTAAAAAATTAGAAGTTGCGTTAGAGATCAGAGTATAAACGGGGAAATGGTCAGATATATCAGATACTAAAATTCCGGACTTGACATTAGACGTTCCATTTATAAAGATATTATCAATTAGAGTGGCCGATGACTCTGTAATTCTAGTTGGTTTAGTTATGGTTGGAAAAAATGATTTAGATAACATGAGGTCTAGAAAATCTTGACAGTTGGGACTTTCATGACATTGCAGTAGGTTGAGATTAAAGTCCCCCATTATAGCACAAGACTTATTGTTCAGTGAGGGTGAGCATAAGATTATTTGTAGGTTATTAGACAACATTCTGTAAGTGGCTATATGTTTAACTCGATTTACAGTGAGCTTAAACCCATGCTAGAGCAGGATTCCGGCCAAAATCCGCATCAAGCTTTATTCAAAAGACCCTGTGTAACATGAGACAGACGTAATTGATTAACTTTGAAATGGATAAATCAAATCACATCAAACTGTTGCAAATAGAGCGGTAAACTCCTTTACCCAGATTCATGATAATTTTATCTGGGGAGCATTTCATCAAGCGTTTTGTCAGTGATTTTTACTGACAAATTTGCTCTCAGCCAATCAGATGCAAGGATTTCAGTAGCTTATAACAATTGTCGGTAAAAATCACCGACAAAACACTTGATGAAACGCTCCCCAGGTCAACAGATTTTAAAAAAGAAGATTGAGTTCTGGTAAAGGTGAAAATAATTGTAGGTCCTTCTCATTCCAGTTGGAAGAATATCATAGAAGACAGGTTGTACCAAACTTTCTCATCACACATGTGTGTAGTCCCATATACCCATTTCCGTGTACGTTTCATGTGACTTTCAAGCAAGATGCATTAAATTTGATCTTACTTACAGTACACGCACATGTACTACAATCTTTCCAAATTGCTTCCAGACAGTTTCTTTCACATTGTAATAATTGCATGCCCAGAACTCAACTCAAGGACTATTCAATTCCATAACAGCGCGCGATTTTACTAAAATATTATGTGTCATATAATTATATATATATATATATATATAATTACTTTTACTTTGATAAAGGTCTGTGACCGAAACGTCAGTAAATTTTACGTCTTGCGGTGTTTTTATTTCAGAGAGAGAGAGAGAGAGAGGCCAATACATTCAACAAGCTCGGTATAACATGGAAAATTTTCAACATTATTCATAAACTTATTTACATGATCAATCCAGCAAGAACAAGAACAATAACAAAATTAGGCGAGCACAGACCTATTTGCCTCAAAGAAGATTATGATAATTTCCAAAGCCATATCTTGTCTTAATATTTTCTTTAAAGAGAGAATGTACACAGAGAGAGAGAGGGAGAGAGAGAGAGGGGGGGGGGGGGGGGGGGGACTAGAGATTAAGATCTAATTATACGACACAACCCCGCAACTCATCTTCGAGCATGGTGTAGTGAACATAAAGGAATTATTATCGGATTTACACACTATGAATCTCAATGAGATATGAATGTGGTGTAGTAAGATGAAAGACATGACAAAGCCACATGTTTTGCACGTGAGTGTAGCATATGCCTGATTACATTATAATATCATAATTCCACAATATGATGTATGATCTTGGTAATAAAGGCCTGTATAAAGTTGAGAAAAGGGTGGAAAAGACACAGAAAGAAAAAAAAAAATCTGTATTTGCTACTGCCTTCGGGATTTTTATCGCCATGGTTCCCGTTTGTCATGTCGTAGTCTCGTTCTCTAGACCTTACTTAGTAACTAGCATTGGAATTTGACATGAAGTTTAACTATTTTCTGAACGTAGCATTGTGTTGTTACATCTATCTGGAAGCTAAATAATTATGTTATCACGTTGTCAAAGACCTGTATTTGATGCTGAGGGGGAAAAATCACATGCACGTGTGTTAAACGAGAAGCTCTTTTTTCATCTCCTAGCGCCTGTTATGTTTGAATGATTCAAGTTTGTTTCATTTACTGCAATTTCTTATTGTGTAAAATGTAAATATTAGGCCCTAAACATATCAAAATGTGACAAATGTAGATACATGTGTGTAGTACGACTATACGAAGAGGTAATGTTGTGCATTGCCATGACTGCATGCTATTTTCGCACGTGAAGGTTCCAGAGACCAAGTTTCGAATCCCGACACAGGCGTTTTTTCCAGCAAGGAAAAGCATTGCCTTAGGATCCTTACCATTATTCTCATATTTTCTTTTACTTTTTGTAGCACATGTATTTTAAGAAAGTTTCCAATGTTGTTTGTACATGTTATTTCCTTACAATATATACATTTAAAAGGCACATAGAAATTAGTGTAAAACAAAATTAAGCATTGCAAGCTGTAGTTGAAGTAGCTTAGGGTCTTGTTTCCCCGTATGGAAATTTCTACGTCTTTTCCTGGGTACAGGGAGATTTGGATAGGGGATTCTAGGCAGTCGTAAGGGATAGGAAAATAAAAAATCGAAATAACAATGCATTATTCATATTATCTACAAAACCCCCGCAAAACCTGTTAAACCAGGCAATTCCGGTTTCGGGAGACTTAATCCCATGTACTGGTTACGCCCGCGCAGTCTTAGGTTTAAGAGTAGGGAAAACGGGGAAAGAAAGAAAGAAAGAAAGAGAGAGAGAGAGAGAGAGAGAGAGAGAGAGAGAGAGAGAGAGAGGTATATATAGAAGTGGAGAGAGAGAACTGTTACACAAGTCAAGAAAAATGTTAAGAAACAGATGGAAAAGGTATACAGTGTGAGTCAATAACAAGGAAACCCATATTCAAGCCTAACTATTTTAAAACCATGTGAAATCGCTGCAATGTATTATAATAAATTATGATTTTGATAATGTCTTCTTTACTCTTCAAAATGCGATCATGGATGACTGAGCACTGGTCAATTTAAAAAAGGATGTTAAAATCGTCTTTGCATTCAACTGGAATGGAAACCATTCAAACAACCTTGGGTTGAGCATTATTTCATTCACAACCTGGGCGGAGGTATATTTAACATGAATCAGGATAAATGTTACTGTTCAGATATCCATGATCAGATTTTAATGATCAAGGTGTCTAATTAAAGGAAACATGATAAGCTACACCGTGATGATCTTTGATCAAATCTGTATGCACAGATTGCAATGATATTTAAAGTTGAATGTGGGTTTTCTTTTTATTGACTCACACTGTAAAGCAACATTATGAAACGAACGATGCAGGTATAAGGGAGAGTATGAGAAATACAGAGATTGATAAACAAGAGAGAGGCGAGCAATACAATTTACTGAAAAAGGGAGAACTCGACGTTAGGGGTAAAACATGCATCGATAACAGAAATGTATGGGTAAAAGATACAGAGCAGAAGAGAAAGACGTGGAAGAGGGAGGGAGAGATGGAAAGGGAGAGAAAGAGAGAGAGAGAAAGGATGATATGTAAAAGGAATGATGAAAAGATAATATTTAAAAATGATGACAGACAGAAAATCGGTACAAAGTTAAAGAAAAAACTGAACTGTAAAATATAAGCGAGAAATTACTGTAACCGGTTCTACGAAGAAAACAGATTAAGATTGTTTAAAAAAAAGAAAAGTGATAAAAAAACCCATCTCATTATGTCAATATAGATATGAAGGACTGTATTGTTTATACCTGATAAGGCAATAGTTTCTAAAAAGAAAGAAAAACACAAAACAACAACAGTAAAAATAGTAAGGAAGGCCGTTAACAGAATAGGATAGGAATATAAGATTAAGAAACATGGCAGTATTCAATTGTGTATGTAGAAATCACATTTCAACAACGAGATTCTGGCGATGAATGAATATGATACGACCTAATTCACTCGAAATAATAGTGAGATGGCAAAACCCTATTAGCATAAGATATAAGTCGCCCGAGAAGCCTAAAATCCCAATCTTAATGACAAAATCAGCGAAGCATATAGCGACCATCCATATTCATAGAATGAATGAATTTAATTCCATTTTTTTCGAATAAATAAGATAATAATGATCTATCTAGGAGGTTCATTTCGAATGGATTTCATCCTATTGTAATTCACTTTTAACTTCCTTTCATACCAACACACTTTGGTCATTCTCAATACAAAAGGCCTATTCATTCTATAGTTGGTCGATGGGGTATACCACTTTTACTATCAAAAGGCAATGAATTGATAGTCCACTCTCGTTGCTTTTAAGTGAAACAAGATATACAATAAATGTCAAAGGGGAAAAATAGTTGAGCGGTCAGATGTTATCAACAAAAGCACTTCATAAGATATTTAGTGAAAATAAAGGATTACATTTCGGATAATGATAGAATGCAGTGGCAATTAAGGGCCGGAAGTGCCCTCCTTTTTGAGGAAAAGTGGACCCCAAAAATGTGATAACCTTTTTTCTTTGTTTTTTACTCGTCAAAAATTATTCCTAAGATTTGTGCCCCCTTTTACAAAATCCTGGATCCGCCCCTGGTAGGATGAATGATTTCAGTATAATCAATTACACTACTTCACAAAATAATTACAATCATGTTCTACGGGTTGGTTTCCTTCATAAATTTGATTTTTTTTTCAGGTGTTAAATAAATGTCATTGTCATACAATATCAAATCATTTTTAAAACTTAATATGTATTTTTTTTATTTGCATGTGTTACAGACGTACCGATTTCTTTTTTGTGTGTGTGCGTCATCATAAAACAATCTTTGATTCAAAATATACTACAAGAAATTTATTCAGAGGCCATAAGTTGAGATTCATATTCTTTTTTCTAAATTGTTATCCCCTCAATCTGTTTTGTTTTGTAGACAGCGTAGGGAAAATTTTGCAATTGTGAATGGGGATGGTACATCCCTTATCCCTTTCTAGCATTAGCCTGACTTAAACCTTTCGAGACAATGGACCACATTTTGTGGTTTGGCTCAATAACTTTTGATTTAGAGCTCTAAAAAATATACCAGATGCATGAGTAGAAAGAGCAAAATTTTCTGCACACACCATGTCCATTTTTATTGCATGACCATATTGCGTTTGATGCCAGGAATTTTAAAAACAAGAATAAGCTCTGAGATCCTTAAATTGGCAACACATTGAGAGGTTTAAAATCATTGCTTTTCATCAAAATTGGCAATTTCTTTCAACTATTCAACAAATTTCTAACCATGTATATTGTTTTCAAAGACATTACACCTTATTTGAACAATGTAGCACTAAAAGAAAAATATTATTGTTGCCAATTTGAAGAACAAAATGTGATCAATTTAGCCCTTAAATAATTCCTGTCCTGAAAGGGTTAATTTTACATCGATATTTTGATTATAGATAGTTCTTCCCTCTGTCGAGATTGAGACTACTGCTTCCCAAGTGTGTAAAGGATCTATCAAGAGACTAGTGACTCTCGCTACATTCTGTACGTGCCACATTCCAAAGATTGGTTGTGGAGAGACGATCAACATCACTCAGAGGCGTAGCTCGAAGATTTTGAGCATTTGTGTGTGTGTGCGGGGGGGGGGGGGGGTGGGTGGGGATGGATAGGTATCGGACCAAAGTGACCTACAGGTTATTCGAAAGTATTCCATCATGCACAAATTAAAAGGTGCTGAGATTTTTCAATTAGCTGAAAAAGGGTTCAAAACGATCCAGATTGGCAGCCCCTGACGACGGATTTACCCATCAAAATTTGCAACGGGGTGGGAGCGGGGGTTGTCACACCCCACACTCCCCCATCTAGCGAAGCCCCGAGGTCCGACAACACCGCGTTTCAAAGGACCTGTGTATAAGCTTAGGGGATGTAGTCTACAATAACATAGGCCCCTTGTTTTATTTTGGTGAGGTTGACATTTAAAGATATTTCTCATAATGAAGAAAAATATATTCTAATGAATTAGAGGGAAATTTAGAATAAATGTTCGAGATTTCTGCCAAATTATTTGATTAAAAAATCTATAGTAGATGTGTAATGGGAAAATAAAAATTGAATGAAATAAACCCACGTGTACAACACGCATTATCATAATGAACTGTGCTTTCCAGTGAAATTGATTTCCCACAACTTCTTAATAGTGTGTTTATATTCAACTGTTCCAAACAACCCACCTAATGATTAAAAAAAAAAAAAAATCAGTATTAATCTTGGCCAGTTTCCTTCAGCTTCATAACCGTGGGCAGAGGGCTGCATCCCTCAATAAAAATATACATGTATATATTTAAAGAGCATACACGTTTCATAATGCTTATGTATACCGCAGCTTGAAGTAAAACAGTATGCTCGTTCGCATACTCAACCCCCTCCCCCCTACACACACACTTTCAAAAACGCTCCGCGGCCCCTAAGCTTTAATGACCCAAATGAAATTTCAAACATGTTCTATCCTTTTTTTTCTCAGTTGGGTAAATGAAAGAGCAGTTGTCTTCACCGTACACAAGCTTAACAAGAATCTTCCATTTACAAATACATTTTGTTACCATCGGGACTTGATATGTTGAAATATTGCAATGTATATATATATATATATTGTCTTTATTCAAAAGAAATAAAAGAAGAAGTGAACATATAAACCGAGGTCCATGGCGCATTTCAATTAAAAGAAAATACAACTGTGGTAATAGCAAGATACACAAACAAATACATGGAAAATACAGGTCTACACGAAACGTATAAAGCACGCAAAACATAGAAAAAATAAAGGAAACAAAAACTGAAAGTTTAAGCCAACCGATATTTCGCATACCTTTTGAGAAAACAAATTATTCGCCAATTTAAGAACACAAATAAAACAAATTTTATTTATTTGGAATTACGCTGTTTATAATGTAAAATTGGGATTATCCTCATAAAAACTTCCTTACTACATAATGGTTATTTTGGTGTTTCCCTAACATAAGTAAAAAAAAAAAAAACAAACACACACACACACACACACACAGAGAAAAACCTAGAAGTGAATTTGAAGTTGTGGTATTCTCACAATAGACCGCTTCGGTAATGTATGCAAATTTTATACATACCTTTCAAACAAAGGTTGTTCTTGACAACCTGAAAGCTTGCCGGAGGTTTGCCAGACATAGCAACAAGTAATGTATGCAAACTGGATTCCAAGCATTGAGGCTCATTTATAAAAAGCAGGTTAATGGAATAGCTCGTCACTAGGCGCTCAGAGAAGACGTGTGCATAAATTTGTATACATTACAGAACCGGTGTATTGGAAAGCTTAGCTTTTTGAACGAAAAAGAAATTTGATATGTTGCTAAGTAAGTTATGATAAATATTGCAAGACAGGTACTTCATTCTCCTAGACAAGAGTTTGAATTAGGCGTTGTCATCGTGCTAGTAATTTTCATGAGAATATTTTACATACAAGATAGTGAAATCATGAAACGAAATGTAAGACTTTTGAGAAAAATAAGTGTCAATTTGAACTTTACTCAGCTTAAATGACATTATCGCGATTATCTCTTCCAAGAACTCGTTACACAAAATGAAGGATTTTCCCGCCTTTTAAAAATGATCAATATCTACTCCTACACGAGTCTGTTCATTCTTTATATCTGCCCACTCCTCCTACATTTCCCATTTTTACTCCCACACGTCTTCATCAATCGAGATATTAAAAAAAACCAAAAAACGTTTAAAGCTTTAAAGATAAAATTGAATACGGGTATGGCTATAATATCATGGAAGACACTGTCTGAAAGCAGTAAGGGAAAGGTTAATTATGTGGTATTTTAGAACTGATGAATGCTTAAGGTTTTGGAATAACCATAACGAGAAGAATTGACTCAGTTTTGCTGAAACTCACGTGCATTGCACACAGAAATGGGTACTTGGGACTACTCATTCAGTTTTGTTCTGACTTTTCAGCTAATTTCTCGTCATATTTCAAATATGAGGGTATTTGAAGAGTTATCCTTGGGGGGGGGGGGAATTCCTGCTGTGATATTCTTTCTTTCAAACTAACATAAAAAGAATGAGAGAGCTCACGAATTGTTTCAATCTCTACCACAACTCAATTTTCTCTTTAATTAGTTTCAGACAAAGTTTCATCAAGTTCTCACTTTCATCATGTTCGTTATGCGGTTAGACCAGTGAGAGATGTGTCGATGGTGGTGGTGTATAGTGATGGCCTTGGAGGTAGTGATGATGGTAATTGTGGTGGTGGTGGTGGTGGTGGTGGTGGTGGTGGTTGTGATGATAGTGGCGGTGGCAGTGTTGGTGGTGGCGTTGGTGGTGGAGGTAGTAGTAGAACCAAAGTAACATAGTCGGATAGATCTTTAGCAGAAGGAGTATTCCAGCATTCAAAGATATGTCAACAATGAACTGTACGAACAATCTAGTTAAATATGACTAGAATCTAGTCGGATTTGATTAGAATAACTATTCTCACGGGCACGTTCACTATTCTAGTCAAAACTACCAGCTTCGGGTTTGAAGTGAACAGAATCCTAGTCAAAATGAACAGAATCCTAGGAAAAATGAACAGAATCCTAGGAAAAATGAATAGAATCCTAGTCAGAATGACTAGAATCTGATTAAGAAAATGTGACCAGGCGATGTGGTCAAAAAATGACTACAGTTTTTTTATAATTTTTAAAATTTTTTTTTTTATTTTTAGAGTGTATTGCTTCATTCTTTAAGCTTTCTGGGTTTTTTCTTTTTGTTTTTCAGAAGGGGTATTTTATATTGCTCCCCATTTCTGAAAACGTTATTTATACCTGTGAAATGTACACATTTGGTCTACACGCAAATGCGGTGGTATACCGTAACTCAATTATGTAATCATAATTGCTAACAGTAACGACGGTATCAGTTAAGGAAAAGTCACAGCGGTGAAGACAAAACTTGGTGAAACACATTTATGCACACAGAAAATATTATGACTGCAACCTCACCTCCATCTTATTATGGTTAACTAGTTAATCTAACATAATTACACTATCTCATATTTGTTGAACTGTTAATAAAAAGAGAAATTTACGTGTACATTGTCTTGATCTATTTCTCTACATATTAAAATAATCGTTTTAATACTTTTTATATGATACATCAGTAATGATCCGGTTGAATGTCTGCAGATTATTTTGTTTGTCAAATGTTTAACGTAATACACAAAAAATAAAATATACATCGTTGATGTACGACTTCATTCCTATTGGGGCAAGATACATTTTGACCCAATTTCAAATCATCATCGTCCATTTTTCATGTTTTTTTTTTCATTTACAAACTGCTCTCTTCTAATGGAATCCTACCCAAGTGGGCAGTACAGAGATATGAATTGCACATAATTACCATCTCGTGTTTTATGGAACCCATAATTGCGTTCTTGATGGACTGGGAATTTTAACCGGCTTTCATTTCTTTGATATTATTCGAGAGCCAAATCAATTTACAGTATCGGCTGGGGTTCATGGCATTTTGCCAATAGAGCCATCCGGACGTATATGTTATCAAGAATTGTTTACTTAATTCGCCCTAACATACACTGACATCTCCTTAAAAAACAGAAGACGTAATGATGACTCGGATCGGAACAAAATGCCAGAATACGGTTAAGAGCGAGTTGACAAATGCCAGAAAGAGTTCATTGATCAGTTCTAAAGAGCAATATTCCGACATTTGCTAGACCGCACTGGCATACAGAATGGTCAAACAACAATATCAGGTCCACTAAAAGGTCTTTCGTTAAAAGATTACCGAATATGATATTTGTGGATGGGATATTTTTTGGTATGGTCAAGAATTATATTTGCGGTACAATTATTTGATTATATGTTGATAAACAAATGCATTTATGATTATAAACAAATTAGAGCAATCCATAAGTATTTGAACGGAATATAATCTATCAAAACATTTGCGATTAAAAGAATTTATTTAATTGAAGTCATTACCCTTAAAACGTATATTGTGCTATGTTATTGTTGAATTACAACTATATGATGAAATATATGTTTCTGTATTCAGAGCAAATTCCAATGGCAGGAATATTGCCTCACAACATAATAGTGATTGTATCTGTTATATCGGTAATGATAATAATTTTTCTTAAAGTGTGAATACGACATTAAATGTACACGTCCTCTATCTATCAATGTTAAGCTATGGCGCAAGTATGTTTTCATCTTATTTTGCAGTTCTGAGTGGAATATATCTAGAATGATCAAATTCACTTGATGTGTAATTTACCATACATAACTGGAGCTCTAGGACATGTAGGATATGCAACTGCTTTAGCACCTTGTGAGTATAGTGAACCCTTACAAATCTAACAAATTTCGTATGACGTAACTTTAATAGGTAGTAAAAAAATGACTTTCATCCAGTAATGAGTCCTTAAAATTTACACCTAATAAACATAACAAGAGTGATACAGATTTTTCAACCATAATATATGCGAGAGCTGAAAGCACTTCAAGATTTATATTATGTATATTACATGAAACTCTTAATGCATTTAGCATATATTAAGATGTTGATCTTCACTTATGTCTATGAAATACAAGCCATGCTTCCTTTATATACCCCTCCACTTACGTTTTCCTTTACAATGTTTAGATTATTCCAATCGCTTTATTACTGTAAATCACACCCAAGCCTATTGAATTATGATCAGTTTTTATCTATGTTTGTGTACGTAATTGTTACGTTCTGTGCTTAATTTTGATATGTACTGGTAAAAAAAAAAAGACGTACGTCGAAAATAAAGAAACTTTTGAAATTTGAATTTTGAAATTTGACAAAAAAGCTGGTTAGGTATCACTTACGTTTGTGAAAAATGTATGTTCAAAATTATCATCAAAATCAGTCATATTTGAGTCTAATTCAAATTCAAATTACTTGGAAATCCATATGCTCGAATCTATGGAAAAAAAAATGAATATTTAGCACCAATAAGTATTTTGACCATGGTATTGGACAGTGTGTGACTTGGATCATGGGCGAAAACGCTCTTAAAACGTAGAGGGGACAAGCTATAGTATTCTAAAATTCTTTGAAAAGCAAAGCAAAGCAACAACAAAAAAGGCGGGACATCAAAATGTGGGATGCTGCAAAATTACTAGAAATTACGTGACAAGCCAAGCAAAACCACTTTGTGGGGTTTTAAAATCAAAATTAGTTGAGTTTTGAACTTTGATAAGACATGTAACTTTGGAATTGAGTGATTTATTTTTGGCATATCCAAAGACCACAAATCGTGGGGCGGGGGGCGTCCCCCGTTCCCCAGTATTTCCGCCCATGTTTTTGATTGTCTTGTTCCCTTAATTTAGAGAAAGCTATACCTAAATCAGACCTTTTAATGTCACACTGTGATAATATATCGAAAGTGAATGCATATCTACACTATCTCACAGTCCTACTGTATTACCGCACGCACCGTCTGTACTATTTACGGGGAGGATGCACTATTTGTACACACGAAAAGACTATTGACCCACGAAAAGACTATTGACGGTGGAACAACTGTGAACTTGAGAATCTGTGAACTACATTACATGTTCGCTTGGGCAAATAAAGTCGCTTCACTTCATACCGAAGGCAAGGACGTACCATGCTTTCATGAATATGATGCTATTATCTTCTCATTAATGCCAGTTACTACAACCACCGCGGGGAAAATGTAAAGAAGAACATAAGAATGGTCTGCGAGACAAATATCATTCATGAAATTCATCACTGTGTTCCGCATTTCCCCTGCTATAAATTTATGATAAATATTTGAAATTGCAGAGCGATAAACATGTTTATTTCTTTCTACTAAAGGGGATTAGAAAGATTTGAAAGTTAAATATAACCCCTATCCCTCAAAAAAAAAAAAAAAAAAATTCTATTCACCTTGTAATAGTAATTTAATATTTAGATGTGCAAATGATATATCAAAACTGAAATATAAAGGTAAAGACCTACATTTGCTTTATGTGGCTAAAAAAAGATAAAAATTTAAGTATTGGGATAAATCTAATGCCTAACTGAATGATAGTTTTAACTTTAACAGTTTCAACTTCATCATGTTTTAAAAAACACAAGAGTTGCCTATAAATTATTGTTTAAACACACCAAGTCAATTTACTGTTCTTTAAAGGTGATGGTAACCATAAAGATGTCAGAATTTTTCAATTTATTCGTTCATTTTGGAGGGGACTGTATTTATTCATCATTTTCATGATTACAGCCCCATTTTATTCTAATGACAGATTGAATTTTACGATAGAGCTCATGGTACACATTCGGCGTTAGCATGGTTAAGAATGCTCAGTAAAATAATTACAAATATTGTAATAGAAAATGCAGATTGATAATCTGTTCATGTTTTCGATGGATACAAGTAACACAAGTCCTTTTTCAAACTGTGATTAGCTGGCGTCCAGTCATCAAAAAAGAAGAAAAAAAAAATCAAAAAATGATAATACAAAAATAAATAAACAAGAGAATCGGTGATTATTCATTACGTTATGCTTTTGAAAATGTTTATCATAAAATATTCTCTAAGAAACACTTGCTATGATATTATCCTCCCCCCCCCAAAAAAAAAAAAAAAATCACTGCATACAGATGCGGCATAATAAATAAGTTCTCATCTTAAGACTTTTTATGATGCTGAATACTAAATTTCATTTCCGAAGGGAATAAATGTGAGAAATATCAATAGCACATGCAGCTGAGGTACAGTTACTAGAGTAGTGCATAAATACATGCTGATATGGGTTAATATTTAGAGAAAGATCAATAAGATTTGGTTCACTCTCTTACACGATGTCATGTCGGCGGTGATGATCTACCGTCGGCAGCAGACGACTCCAGTGATATAAGAAAGAGGCCTCCTATTTCTCCCGCCAAACGCGATGGATAAAACAGGTGACTAAATAGTCCACATACAACGCCAACTGCACACGCGTGATATATCCAAACTTATTCCTATAAGGTACTCCGATATGGTACGTGGTATTGCTGTCTTGGTGGAAGACTGGAACTGATTTGATAAAGGCATTTCCTTGAGCGATTAGAAAAATATAGACTAGGTATAAACAAATTCCAAGACTAAAACACTAACTTCCAGCATTCGACATCCAAATGTTTATTATATCCCAATGTTTTCATCGTAACTTTTGCTTGTGAACTTGACGCTTGACAATTATCTACCTTTGCACATGTATTTCAATATGAGATGAAACATTATTCAAAATGGCGGTTAAGAAATCCTGCCACAATCACCTTGTCACCTAATATTGCGCGGTAATATGTTAAACACACAGACTTCCAGCTGCGTTCGTTGAATACATTCAAGCAGATATTGTCAATAAAATTAAATGTCGTGTTGGAGCGAACGAACTACGTCCATTTCAAAGCAGAATGATAAATACATACATCATAAGTCTATTAAACATCCCATTCTTGGTTATTTCCAGCAGTCATTAAACTGTGACACTCATAATTTAAAAAAACAACGGAGAAGGAATCGAAGTTCAATCCTCTTGATTCCAGCTACATTGCATAACCAGTAAACGATTCATTACAAGTTAAATGATTCTGATTGAAGTCTCAATCAAAACTAAATCATTTTTAAGTAGAAGTTCTACCAAGTTCGAACTGGTTAGTTGCCATTATCCTATTTGCTCCTACGATTACAGTTCATAACGCGAATATTACGTATAAACACAGGTAGGAATGAGTAACGTCATCAAGAAGTATTTCTGGAAGACAGTATCGTATCGTGCGAAGATAATGTGCATCAAGCGAAAGCATCAAAATTATACCACATTATTATCCAGGCGTGGAAAGTTATCTAACAAAGTAACATTCGTGTCTCTGGTTATCCAATAAACTTCTAATGAGCCAAAACACGCCAACGACACATCCATTAGGGTCGGATCCAATGAAGAACAGTCCAAGGTATCGATAAAGGATGAGAGAGGGGGAGGGAGGGGCGCCTCTGTATTCTTAAATCAGTTAAGCAGACACCAAGTGGAGTTTTGAAATCTTCCAGACGCGATTAACTTTCCTCCACCTCCGCATGACATTGTACACACAATCGAATGTGTCGCGAGCAGCGCCCCAGACTGGAAGAAGAATTTCGCTGCGCCCCAATGCGCTAACCCGCTGGTAATTAAAAGCGTATCAAGCCTGGTAGGCATGCCGAGTGAGAGAGGGGGGAACAGCTTATAAGATGGCGAGGATGAGATGATGCAGGATGGGTGTAAGATTTCATTTACATCTCTATAAATATATCTCGAGTATCGCCGTTACAGTATCTGTTTCTATACTTCTTGAACAAATGCATGTTTATGCAAGGATCATCACTTGCCATGTCGCATTGTATTCAAGCTTAGAGAAGAAACTATATCCCAGATATAGTTGGGGAGATCTCACCAACTCTTCTCCTCCCGCGTACATACCCCAACGCACATCAATCATTCACGATACACACATCATATTTCATTATTCGCCTCCAAAGGGAATATTCCAAGGGCACGGAAAAATATTTCGCCCCCTTTTTAGAGGGAAACACGCCCACCTTTCTTCAAGTTAGCTATCACTTTACACATTTCTGCCATCCCCACTTAATATCAATGAATTGAAAATATGATTATCTGTTTTCTTATAAAGAATTTCAACCCATATGATTACTGCAACAAAAAAAATGTATTTTGTCGGCTGAAAACCAAAAGGGAGTAAACTCAGTCACTTAACACAGAATTAATGTCCTTTAGACTAGTCTTTCCATAGAAATTCTTTAAAAATATTCAAATTGAAAAATTAAGTGTATTTTTTTTCCAGTACTATTCCGAACATTTTAAAGAATAACTTATGTTGGAATGATCACGTTAGTTCAGTGTGTGTCAAGATATCACGTTTTATTGGAATTTGAAATCGACTGAAATATGAATTATCTAGCAATATATTGTTTACTCTCTATGATGCTTGTATTTTGTCACATTTATCTTATTGTAATTTAATCTGGGGTAACACGTATTCTTGCCATCCTCGGCCCTTTTAAATGGTGATTCAACACTTTAGTTTTTAGAGTGTACACACCACAAACACTTTCACAAAAATCAAGGAAGTAATATGCCTCGACAGAAGGTGCGTTGACTTAGTTGCACTGTTACTGTTACTGTTACTGTTACTGTTGCATAAAAAGTTGCGTTTCATCGCAACTCAAAAAATTAAACGCAAGTCCCAAATAAGCGATCCGGATTGGCTGAAAGTCAAGTTGTGTTTAATTTTTTTGAGTTGCGATTAAAAGCAACTTTTTATGCATGAGGACCCTGTTATTTGTTAATTACCTGCTTATCATGGAATTAGTCATAAGAATTCTGAAATGGACTTCGATAAATCTGACGCTAAAAAAAAGGGATATCGTGCTTTAACTAAATTGTCAAACTGCTGCCCTTGAAATTCGAATGTATATCTACGCATCAGAGGTTTTGTTCTTAAGAAAACAAGACTAGGATAAGTTTGGTAAGTCCTACATCAAATGGTAATGTTTTGATTGGAGCAAATACTGACTGAACAACTTCAACTGAACGACGTCCGTTCTCACAGAATTGAAGAATGAAGTGGGAATAAACTATCAGAATTAACTTACTAAATATGTACAGAATGGAGAAGACTGATGCAAATATGGAAAGGTAATATCATTAGAAGAAGAGGAAGAAGAAGAAAGGAAAAAAAGAAGAACAAGGAGAAGAAGTAGGATGAGATAAAGGAGGAGGAGTAGTAGTAGTAGTAGTAGTAGTAGTAGTAGTAGTAGTAGTAGTAGTAGTAGTAGTAGTAGTAGTAGTAGTAGTAGTAGAAGAAGAAGAAGAAGAAAAAGAAGAAGAAGAAGAAGAAGAAGAAGAAGAAACAGTAGTAGAAGAAGAAGAAGAAGAAGAAGAAGAAGAAGAAGAAGAAACAGTAGTAGAAGAAAAAGTAGTAGTAGTAGTGGAAGAAGAAGAAGAAGAAGAAGAAGAAGAAGAAGAAGAAGAAGAAGAAGAAGAAGAAACAGTAGTAGAAGAAGAAGTAGTAGTAGAAGAAGAAGAAGAAGAAGAAGAAGAAGAAGAAGAAGAAGAAGAAGAAGAAGAAGAAGAAGAAGAAGAAGAAGAAGAAGAAAAAGGAAGAAGAAGAAGAAGAAGAATCTCTGCTTACGGGAGGGAGAGATCCCATGCATTCATTCTCGTTCGGGGAAGATCTACGGTAGCCTCGAAATATGCTGGTATTTTTTTCCAAGTATTATCCATGGTTAAATATAAATTGTATATGGAATGGCGAGGTCAAGTGCTCTCTTAAAAAGCTAGCCTCAAATGATGAAAAACATTGACAAAGACCCAATAAAGAATTTGCCTTGGTTCTATACTTTTGTTCTACGTAAATGGTATAAGGAGAGGGCAAGAAAGGGGACGATAGCCCCCCCCCCCCCTTCTGATTAAAATATCTATGGAATAAGGACGTTAAAGTTCCGTGTTTATATATTTTGGGTATGGACGAGAGAAATGAATATTAGTTATCTTTATATACAAATGAGATGACTCTAAATTCTTATGCATAAGCTTGTATAGTTCTTTATCAAGACAGGAACCAGGAAGGGAAAAGAGAGAGAGAGAGAGAGAGAGAGAGAGAGAGAGAGAGAGAGAGAGAGAGAGAGCGGGATGGAGGGATAGAGAAAGAGAGAGGGGGTGGTTTATGCGGGCGCCAACTTTTTACCCAAACCCTGGATCAATGACCTCTTACAGACCTTTCCAGTGCACTCCCTGCTTCAGAAAGAACGCTTTCTATACCACAGGCCAACATTAAACAGTGATCATAAAAATGAAATTGGAAATAAAGAAAAAAAAAGTAAAATATGGAAACACAATCGTAAGCTAATGTGGAAATGAAAATGAAAAACTTTGTTTCAATACGAATGTAATGCAGTGATGACAGGATACCATTAACACATTCAATCTGACCAATTATTTGAGAGATAAACATCG
Organism: Heliocidaris tuberculata; assembly: GCA_025618425.1. NCBI lineage: Eukaryota > Metazoa > Echinodermata > Echinoidea > Camarodonta > Echinometridae > Heliocidaris > Heliocidaris tuberculata. The sequence continues at coordinate 17,655,680 of CM046848.1, forward strand.
CTCCTATATCAGCTCCTCCTCATTAAGACCAATCACTGAAATTGAAAGAGATGTTTCCAGCTTGTTCTATGCTGATCACCAAAACAAATAGAAACAATCCTCCATTGCTATGTGAATTTATGATAGATCTGAGCCTCCACAATTAAAGCCCAGAGCAATGCTGTTATGTAGGATTACCATCACAACGCATTAAAGGTCTTCAGGAAATAAAGAGAACTACACAGAAATGATTGTACAAACTTTTTCACTGTATCTTTTTTTAATGGGTCTATAAATATGTTAAAAGCATAGAATTTCCCATTTTTAAACAATCAAAATAACACAATTGTTCATATTGAAATACGTTCTTGTTGTATTCTTAGATGATTGATTTCATTATTAAGACTGAAATTGAGGAAATTGAAGGATAATTTTCCTCTATGTAGTTCTCTTCGCCAGCTAGATCATTCATTAAACCTCTCTTCATTTTTATTACGCTATTCTGTTGACTTTACGTTGCAAGTAAAAATACAATATCTATTCTATAATTAGGTTGGGAGGAAGATACATCGAGCGAAAGTAAAAACTTAACAATATTTCCGATATAATTATGTATGTGACCTCTGACCGCCCCCGCCATCCTTCCAAAAGAATTATTGTCGAACTTAACAATGTGAAACTGCTATCCTTATGTCACTCCCTCCTTTAAAACAAAATATCCCATTCATTATTCTATGTTTCAGCGTCAATTCAACTCTCTTTCTTCCCGCACTATTAGCATCCCTGCCGGAAAGAACACAGTGTCCCACAGTGTGTTCACAGTGTGTTCAAAGTGCGTTCACATAGTCGACCATGTGAAGATGTGATTCACAATGTTAAAACTCTCGAATTTAACAGTGTGAAGATGATCTCACTCTGTGGACACCTCCACAGTGTGATTTACCACAGAGTGTTCACATATAGTGATGTTCGATTTCACAGTGTGAATTTACTCCCTCACAATGTGAAGACGTGATTCACAATGTTAAAACCCTTGAATTTAACAGGGTGGAGATGATTTTACACTATGTCTCACACTGTGAACACACTGTGGGACACTGTGTTCTTTCCGGCAGGGATAATTCCTTGGCCTTCTTTCAGTCTATACTCCTGTGTTTTTGTCATTTAGCCAATTTCCGTTACCATAGCTTTTTAACATCAAGACATTATATTGAATTATTGATCTTACTTGCTGAAAGCGAAAACGTTGAGTTGTTGTCTTCAGTGTTCTGATGCAACATTTTCAAGCTATATTGGCCACAAAATGTGACTTGAATCGCAAGAAATGTGTATATAATACACTCGTCCACCGAGCACTAAACCTGTATTCACAAAACTTCAAACTTAAACAGAGTTTAACCGGGGAAATGTAACTAAATTTCCCTGGCTTAACAAAGGCAATGTTATAACATCCCATCTATGTGCTAATGGCGATACGGAGCACTGCTTGGCTTGAGGGGGGGAATAAATCATGAACCAATGCTGGTGCTTTACGTCCCTCTTCCAGATACCCCATCTAATAACTAGCATTCCTATCTTACCGAGCAAGACAGATGTTATGTTACCACTGGGTAGGGAGGGGGTCGAGATGCGCTCCAAATGACCTCTAGTCTTCATCAAAGCCTCCAAGCCTAATTGCCAATGAAATATGCAAGCGATAACAAAATATACACAGCCTATGTAAAGCCTATAAAACAGCGGGTAGCTCTTTGTACATTGAATTTACATTTCGACATCACATTCGTAACAAACTGAATCATTTGTGCTTTGACTGAACTTTTCTAAAATAAGATTATAATAAACATGGTTAAAACTGTGGAACAACTCCAGGAAGTCGTTTTGGTGGTAGAATAATGTAAAGCGGCTCCGGAAAAAAAAGAATTGTAATTTCTGATATTGTTAGAGGGACACAGCAGAAGCCCAGTATGAAACGACATATCTCAGTTTGTAACGCATAGCATGATTAACAACCTTTGCTTTGTAGATGTCTGCCAAATAATTGTTCCGAAGGAGATAATAAGCAACTGATATGGAACATAAGATTTCTACCTGGGCTAATTAAGGCAGTCTTGATGCATAATTTATGTCTTCTCACCGCAACACCATGCAAATTACGATTGGCCTAATCACCAATTACCAACCGACAGCCGAAGGACGGATAGAGTTGTCACGTTAAAGATACTAATAATACCAACTGAAGACGCATGCCACGGCTGTCAGCGGAAAAGGTCTAAATTACCAGACGAGATTGAGGGTGATAAATCGTAGGTAGAAATGACGAGTGTTTTCCCGCCAAAAATTTATGGTAACGGTGTCAGACGGCAGGCGCCGAAAGCGCGCGCAAGTGCATCGGTATTTTCTATCGCTTGTTGATGTCTGTACCATTCAAGGAATTAGGTTGAGTGACAGAAAAATTGGAATACCTGAGATGAAGGTGCAATCTGAATTAAAACCTGGTTACCATGGTTACTGGATATCAAGCAATTATGCTTGGAATATTGTTATAATATCGTATAAAACGGCTTTTAATTGGGACTCCTAGTCATATGTACACTGTACAGCTCGGTGAATGTGTTTATGTATTCCTCGGGAAATACTGTCCGGACTCTAATAATTAGGTACATTTATTTAAAAGAGTCTTTATTGAAAACAAAACAAGACAAAGCAAAACAACAAAAATATATTGTTCTTTTACTCACAGAGAGCAAATCAACTTCTTTCAAAAATCAAAATAGAAATCCTGATCAACGATCATTGGTATTTTTAATTGTCCTTTTCTTTCTTCTAAAATTAGAATAGTTATCAGGTCTATTCACCTAGTATCCTGCTGTGATATCAGGGAACGATTAAAAAAAAGTTTTAAAAAGAAATGATAATTTATTCATTCAAAATAATCTTTTGGAGTGGTTCAAGAAAAGATGAAGTTCCATGCTCCAAAACAAAAATAAAAAAAATATCATTTTGACATACTTTGGTCGAAAGATAATAAGTTGCTGTTTGTTTGTTTGTTTGTTTGTGATTCTTTGTTCCTTGCCAAATTCTGAAGACAAAATACAGTTTTAAACTTACTCACATCGTCATATCAATGCAGACGTCGTTTATACTGGCGTCAAGCGTATCGTAAATTCACTTCACAATCGTCTATTACACAGGTTCATTATTAGCTCTGTGCTGTGCGAAGACATATGTTGTATGCGTTATTCATAGCTTTATAAGTGGGCGTGTAATGAGAATCGTTGTGTTGCCATGGATACTTAAATCCATTAAGTATATGATTTTATCTCATACCTGACGTGTTTTTTTTTACACTACAGGAAATTAATTACTGTAAATGCGATGGTTCCCCCCCCCCCTCATGCGATGACATGATTGTAAGCGCTGCCTTACGGGTTTAGCTATAATTATTTAGAGTTGATATAACTGTAATCATAATGATATATGTATGCAAAAAATGAAAATAACGCGACATAATAATATATGTATATGTAAGTGCAAGGATATAACATATATAACAGCTTTGGCAACTCTGACTCGTAGAAATATATAAAATTTCAAAAGGGAGGACAGCTCTGGGGGAACTTTGACTTAAGCTACGCAACCATTATTTTCTCATTTCCATTTCTCACAATATATATATATATATATATTATGTTACATTTTATTTCCGAGCAGAACTTCTATTTTGATATAATATACGCGTGTGTGTGTGCCTTGCTATGTTGGATGCTTTTTAAACAAATTTCATAATTTTGTGATAAAAATTCGAATGTTTCTACTCTCTCAAGGAGAGAAAGAGAGAGAGAGAGAATAAGGAAAGAAAAATATAAAGAGAAAGAGAGAGTGACAAACATAGGTCTAATCATCTTAACAAACAACATGTGAATGATAATGTGTAAACGAACAAGATATGGAACTAGAAATTATTTACAATATTCTGTCATCAAACAATGTTTCATGTGTTCGTTGATAGCTTGCTACTGTGCACACTATGAATTACAATTCCACCGGGTGACGGCGTTCACTAGGTTCAGATCTACCAGCGATCTAAGCAAGGATGACCTATTTAACCTCAGTGATACATGATTGTATTCGCCTTTGAGCAGTGTGTTCAGCTAACAAGCTTGGAGTCGTGTTAGAATGTGGGTCACTGTAGGTTGAGCCACTCATACCAACTAGAACAGGTGTAGACGTGATCCAGGGATTGTCCTCCGACAGAGGGTGGGGTAGGAAGGGAGATGGGGTGGGGTGGGATGTGATGGTAGTGTAGTGATGAAGAGAATGGGGAGCACTGGTATAGAGAGAGAGAGAGACAGAGAGAGAGTGAAGAAAAGGACAGCTTGATCCCACCATTATGCCTTGATACAGACTGTGGAATGGTTTGTAGGCATAGTCCTGAATCCACTGATTTTCCTCCGACAGAGGGTGGGGTGGGGTGGGATATGATGGTAGCGGTAGTTCATTATCATGAAAGGGATGTTGATGCAATGGTACAAAGAGAGAGTGAAGTAAGAGAGAGCTTGATTCCACCCTTATGCCTTAGGTAGAATGTGCAATGATTTGTAGACATGGTTCTGATATATTTTTAAAATTTATTTCAAGAGGGGGTGGGGAGCAATATCATTTTTCATAATTATGAAGATGATAAGGGGTACAATGGTATAAGAGAGAGAGAGAGAGAGAGAGAGAGAGAGAGAGAGAGAGAGAGAGAGGGAGCAGTAAGAGACAGTTTGATTCCCCATAATGTGGAATGGTTTGTAATCCGGGCATTGTCTTCCAAGAGCGGGTGGGATGGGATGGGGAGGGAGATGGGGGTGGGGTGGTGGGATGTGATGGTAGCGGTAGTTCATAATAATGAAAAGGATGGGGGATGCAATGGTACAAAGAGGTTGAGGTGATAAATGAGGGTGGGTCTATTACCTATACGTCTCGGGATAACATGACATTAATGTGTTGACATGCCCAGGGATTACTGTCCTCCGCCACGGAGTGGGGTGGAGAGGGCAAGTAATTCTTGTTAAGCGGATAAAGGAGAGAGAGAGACAGAGAGAGAGAGAGAGAGAGAGAAAGAGAGAGAGAGAGAGAGGGGGGGGGGGGGGGACGGGGGAAGAGAGGGGTGGGGTAAGAATAGGGGCTGGTTTATTGCCCTCTGTGCCTAGGAATAACGTTTAATGATATATTGATTATGTATGTTCAAGATAATTTCCTAAAACGGGGGTGGATTGGGGGAGGGGTGGTAGTTGGGATAAGGGATGTAGAGAAGAGACAAGGAGCGGACGGATTTCCCCTTTGTGCCTAGCCTCAAGGTAGCTAACAGCGACGGGTATTTAGGTTATGAAGCGAGTCGTGTTTATATCTGGATTTGCATTTCATTTTAATTAAGTCATGTCACTTTCCATTTTTCCTCAAGCTCCCAGCCCCCTTTGAATATTTTTTTTTGTATCTATAGGTTTGTGACACAACGATCCTACTAAAGTTAAATGCAAGTTCACTCTCTTTTCGTGATATTTCAGTCAGAGTACATTACTTAGATTTAAAATTATTTCCAACTATCTCTAACCATCAACAATATGCAAAAGAAGTTGATTAATTCATTATTTATTTTTTTTTTATTTTGAAAGGAGTGGCGATCTCAGAGTCCACGATGGATCATTTTGATAGCGTCATTACCTGCGGCAATGAGGCCTGCGAAGGCAATTAGTTATATACGCCAGTAATTAAAAGCAATGTTTGCACTGATAATTTTGTATTCACTTTTTGTCCGATGTCACTCTCATATGGCGCATGAAAGAGAGCACCAGTCTCTGACGCAGTACTACGTCAGGCAAATGACGCCTCGTTTGCAATGGGCTCAAGCCTGGCTAGCACGAGGCGTCATTATTTTGCTGACGTAATGACCGCGTCAGTGACTTGTACGATCTTTTGCGCGTCATGAAAGAGTGATATAGTTTATAAAGTGATTGCAAAATGAACAGTGCTAACTGACGTATGTGTTATTATTGCCTTCCCAGGTTCGATTGGCGCAGTTACTGACGCATTCGAATAGGCCGCGCAATAAATCTTGCGTTCGTTGTTGACGCACTCGGTAGAAGACCTTATAAAGCTATGCTACTCCGCCCCCGCTCCACCGCCCAACACCCCGAAGCCTAACCACGTCCCACACCCCTGGTTTACCCTTCCCCATGAACAGTCCATCGCACCTGCTCGTATATGTTCGTTCGGCTGCCAGGGCAAAGATGTTCGGTGATGGAGAAGTAACAAGGCATAATTAAAGTGCTAATCAAAAAGTCAAACCGTTTCGGACCTTTCACTACGTCATCAACACCTAATCACTCTTACATCGTCACAGAATGGAGGCAGAGGCCAGAGGGATCGACTGGTGTAAAACAACCTTTCAATATATTTCTCACAAATGCCTGTCATTGAAAGAATTCGCTATTAATTACATGCAGATGATGGGAAGAATTAAATTCAACCCGTTGGGACTTAGTAGGCGCTGTATCAAACCTGTGAGAATAAGAGAATTCAATATACATTGGGTTAACTGTATGTTCACTGCGAGGAGCGGTTATTATGGACTGCGTATGAACAGTTACTTGTATTCTGTATAACGTCATCAAATTATTGTCAGTTAAATCATAGAGAAATTATTCACTTAAAAATAACATACACTTTTCGATCTGACCATGGATAGCTCTGATAAGAAATTGCTGAGGGATTGCTGAGGGATTAGATTTATATCTTGCTCAATGGGCAAAATATTCCTGTTTTCGGTTTCGGATAATAACATAACAATAATATGAAGACTATGAAATCAAAATTCTGAAGAACTGTCAGCCCTTTCAGGCTAAATCGTCTACAAATCACTGCCAGCCATGCACCCTGTCTGATGAGGCACTGATTCAGAGACAAGTCAGCCTTACAGGGGTATATTTATTTTTAATAACTTTTTTTCTACCTCTATAATGGCAACACTGCTTTTGTCATCGTAAAAAAATCGTCTATCATGGCTAAATGCATACAACTTAAATACACGGTGCGCCGACATGTTGCTCCGGCGACAATAAAAATGGTGAATTCAAGTTCGGTGTTGAAAGCTGGTGTTGGTGTTGGGGCAAAACTAGCACCAGCCACAACACCGAACCTGAAACGAAGCTGGTGCTGGCATTGACTTCACTAGGTGTTGAGCTATCAATAATGTGATTGGTGTTATTTTTATAAACCTGAATTCGGTGCTGGGGCTAGAATCAGCAGCCCAATTCATGCTCTCAACACCAACACCAACACCAACACCGAACTTGAAATTCCCCAATGCCTCCAGGCTTTATTTCGTCAGTGATATAGGATTAGGGTTAGGATTGCCATTGGCTTTGAGCCTAGGGTCAGTATGAAGGTTCGGTACAGTGTTTAGTCAAAGGTAAAAGTTAAGAATTCGATTATTGTAGGATAGTGACCGCGGCGAAATTGTCTACGGAGCATGTGTCGTACAGCCCCGCTGCATTATGCCATCCTATATATATGTGGGAAGGGGAGAAGATGGTTTATTTCAACAAGTAGCACATTGTAATGTTGTCTTTTCATACCCCACCCAGTCTATCATCATTACAATTTAAATTCCCCTACATGCACCTGTCGGTGGTTGTTATATTAGAATGAAAGGCACAAGGTCCACTGGCGCCAGGGAATGCTAGGTATGCTAATTACTACTCCAAATAGCACATGTTGAATATCCTCAATAATATTTGGTCACGTGACAATATTGACTTCTACAGTATTTGCGCCATTGGACATTGTTGGAGCTTACACTGGACAGTTGTCAAACTGATTTAAATTTCGTGACGGCTTTTTTTTTCTTCTCAATCTTCGACGAGTGTCTAGCATGGACTTGCTTAAGAACATCGCCTAAAGCAAATCTTTCACCAAGCTGAAATGAAATATTTTTACATTTGTAAAAAAAAATATCGTATTTCACTAAAAGATGTAGCCTTTGATATATTTGTTGAATGGTCCTTATTAATATCCTATTTATTATAATATTATGTTAGTTAAATTAAATTCACCAATGATCATTTATAAGTACAACGCCTTCAGATATGATGGCCTTTTTCTAAGTAAACCAGATGTGATTGGATTTGTTGCAATATATTCATATTGTCTTTTTCATCTTCATTAGATGTTAAACTATTATGTTCTTCTACAGACACCGTACAACTATGTTTGGCCAAGTATCGATTGCTGCTTATGAGTGGTTATCGTTTTGATTACGGAGGAAGGGAGATGAGCTCAATTTAGAAAAGGTTCAAATGGAAATGAATGCAGTCTTTAAATATCATTCCATCTTCTTGCCGTCCCTTCATCGATGGCCTAAGACTATACACGGCCTTGGGGAGCACATCTATTCACCTGGTTACAATAACATCCACTCTCCGGCCCTACTAATGGCTTAACGCTGCGCGTCAATTTGTGAAATTAAATTTGAAGGCATGGGGCTTTGGAAAAGATGGCTCTGTCTCTCATCACCCGTACGGGAGCCGCCCCGGGGGGTGACAAGTGCGTTGGGGGTCTACCCCTCCCTCCTCAATCTCTCTCTCTCTCTCTCTCTTCCAAATCATCGCAAAAGCCCCAGGATAGATTCATTTCCCATCCCGGACGCCTTTCCTACAAAACAGACTCTCCATCTCCATTTTGAATATTTTCGTCTGGTATAATTATTATTGTGCAGTTCAACAAGGCGAGCGCATCTTTATATCTACGCTAAAATTTTTATCTATTCTCGGGGCTTACAAATCAGTCAGGAGCTATTTTAGAGAAAGGTTGTAGAGAACAAAATTTTCATCATATTCGATAGTGGCGTGGTCTGGAACCTTTCATATACGCAAGAGAAACACGGATCCCGTTTTGAAATACACTACGCGTCACTCGAATTCGCACTCTTCCCGAAGCGTTTCGGCCAGCCTGAGAGCGCGAGTGACCACAATTTGCTGTTTGCTTGAGATTCATTACGCTAGGTTAGTTGCAAATGATGTTAATGATAATGTTGTGAATCTTCAACCTCACCAGACCCCCTTTATCCTGTAAGAGCTGGATATGCCCTTCCCCACGACTCAGTTGCCCCAAATACTTCGCTCCATCATGGCGATGCTATTGTCTTATATTCACATCTCGGATTTTGATGGAGAGAGAGAGAGTTGAAATCATTAGAGATGGCCCTAAATTAATTGGACAGAATTTTCCATACCCTTTAAGTCCGTAATGTTCTGTATCACCTTGAATCTTGCGGAATGTACCACTTTATTTATTTCGCTTTCCAATCTTTAATAGGGGCACATATAGGGTTCTCCCATACAATTTTCAAAAATGCTGTTAAGGCAAGGGGGTGTTATGGAGCAAAAGTGACATCTGTATTTTTCTTCAGGGGGTGGGGAATCGAGTCATAAGTGTAGCTTCCTATTCATGAACTAGGGAAAATTATTGATATGCATTTTCTATGCTACAAACGCTCGATAAATGTTCAACACAGTTTGGCTCCTGAACATACATTACATGTATTCAACAGCACACAGAGTAACCACATAATCAATCTGCTTTTCAGTTAAATAAGATACACCTATGCCCTATAATATTTTCAAAATTAGATAAAAATGAATAGAGCTCATGATAGTTTACCGTTATAATCCTTATTACCATTTGAATTACGATGAGATCATCGACGGAAATCATGGCCAACTATATAGTAATCTACTCAGCGAATGAAGGAGGGGGGGGGGGGGGGAGGTGGGGAGAGGCATGCGCCCTCTATATATATTTTGGCAAACTCTCATTTCATGCACGTAAAGCCTTGTTCACACGGGGGCGTCATTTGCTGACGTTATAGGGCCGTGTCAGTCTTTTGCGCGTCATGAAAGAGTGGTATTGTTAACAAAGTGACTGCAATATGAGCACGGCAAACAATACTTAAATAACTGACGTATGGGTTAGTTGCCTTGACGGGCTCGATGAGTAATGACGCAATCGAAAATGAGGTTTTGCACTCCTTTATTTTGATATTCAGTTTCATTTTTATGCATAAGAAATGTCGCTCGGCGAAGGCGCCCCTCTCTACTCTCAAAGATTGGACCCGCCACTACCTCTGCCGTCGATATGAGCTTCGCACCGTTCCATCCGACCAGTGGAACAATTTCATTCTACGTTTCGTCACAGGTCGTCATTTTATGGCGATCAGAACCGACAAATGTTGGTCAGCAGGATGACTTCAAATCGCCAATGACATTCATCCATTCCCTGTAAATGGATAGAAAGATGCCAGCAAAAAAAGATAGGCGGAGAGATTGAATGATAATAAGCTCCCAATCGTGAAATCAATCAGAGCTAATTTAGTCTGACATTACTCTTGGTATGCCAGGCCCATCAGCCGAAGCTCCCCCGCTGGTCTATGCCTACTACTGGCCTACTGCTATAGCTGAACCAAAGGCTCTTAGCAAGAAAAGATTTTCTACGGAAGGCATATACATGTACGTCTCCCCATAGTGTGCAACAATCAGAAGTCATTAAATGGAAACATGGCGATTGCCGGAGAATTACCACAATTACAAAATCGGCGTTTAATAACAATCATAAATTATGATCCCCCTAAAATGAGACAAGTATAAGGGATAACATTAGCAATATCTACTTTTTTTTCGTAATGTGGCTTCAAGACTGGTTTACAGGATAAGTTTTAATTTATATTTACATGATTTCATAAGGCTATGTAGCGGACTTGATATCAATATTCAAATAGTAAACGTGGTAAATAGACTACGTTACGTTATTTCGTCAAAATTTGCCAAATTTTTTTCAAGTTTGACTTAAGCAGCTTTCATCCAACTCCCTCCTCTTGCCCCGAATCCCTCGCAGACAGAGAGAGAGAGAGAGAGAGAGAGAGAGAGAGAGAGAGAGAGAGGAGAAGAGAGAGAGGAGAAGAGAGAGAGACAAAGAGAGAGAGAGACAAAGAGAGAGAGAGAGAGGAGAGAGAGAGAGAGAGAGAAGAGAGAGAGAGAAGAGAGAAGGGTGTTAGGAGAGAGGGAAAGAAGGAAAGTGAGAGGGGAGGGGAAGGGGAAGATAGAATGGGAGGAGGGAGAGGGGTTAGGAAAGTGAGAGAGGGAAAGGGGAGAAAGAATGTGATAAGGAGAGAAACAGAGAAAGAGAGAGAGAGAGAGAGAGGGAGGGGGGAGAAGGGTGTTAGGAGAGAGGGAAAGAAGGAAAGTGAGATGGGAGGGGAAGGGGAAGATAGAATAGGAGGAGGGAGAGAGGTTATAGGAAAGTGAGAGAGGGGAGGGGAGAAAAGTGAGAGGAAAGAGAGAGACAAAGAAAAGGAGAGTATAAGAACAAGAGAGAGTGAATCGAGTACCATAATCTTTTTAAAGCATTGAACCAAAATTAATGGCACCTTGAATAGACAACGATCACACAGTCATGAATACTAATAGAATATCGATATTAGTATACCGTATACAACAGCAACAAACCCTCATTATTTTCTTAATAATTTCTGCGGTGTATACAGTTATTATTCTATTTCATTGAGTCTGCATTCTGACATTCAACTATCTGGAACAGTGCTGAATAAATCCTAATACCCTCATGTCCAGCGTGGATCAAAACGACAATAATACCTTCAATGAATTAAGCTTCAAAGTATATTACATTCGGGAATTATATAGAAAAAAAAAAATTCATATGAATATATAGGTCATGAAATAATGCAGGATCTAAATGATTATATTTGATTGCTCTGTTGGGAAAACAGTCCCACTGTAATCCAAACTACGTAAAAGCAATTTTACATCGCTTTTGTCATCACCACTTTTCATTACATCAATTCACTTTTTTTTTTGGCCTCAGAAATCAAATAGTTCGTTCAACCTCAGAAGATGTAAGCCACATTGATTTTCCTGTTGTGATCTCTTTCTAAAAGCCGAGGGGTAAAGTCGCTAATTATGTATGTCATTTTTATTTCATAGTAGATAATATGTTTACTACATGTTTACCAAAACATAATTTTTTTTGTTCCCCTTGTATACTTATAAAATGCTGTTTACTGGCCTAGCTTAGTTTTAAAATCGATTCTTAATGATTTCACGCGCTTCTTTCAAACGAGAGTATAGGCATAAACGAGAGAAGGCAAGAAACTTGATCTTTTAAGATTTTATTTGCCTGTCTATATTCACTGGCGGATTTTTTTTTTTTTTGGGGGGGGGAGGGGGAGGGAACAACCGACCCATGTCCCCTGAACCGGTTGAATCTCGAGTGACATACCTTAAATAATCAACTCCAGAAGTGGTACAGAAAATTGTAATGACTAAAATTCATGACTTAATTTAAATGATATCCAATGCTTATTTCATTATTTTGCTTGTCAGAAATTTTACGGAATCGTGCCCCTTCTTTTACAATATCATGGATCCACCCCTGCTCCTACTTAGTGGCCACACATCAATTAATTAATAATGATGATACAAATAATATGGTTTAAGACACTTAACCACCCTCCATTGGGTCTATTCTCTCCCTTTCTTCTCTCTACCTCTTCGTGAATATTTCTCTTTTCCGTACTCCTTTCATGTTGCACCTCCATTCTCCCCCCCCCCTTTCCTCTTTCCCCCTCTTTTTTTTTTCTTCTTTCTTTCCTATTTTCTTTTTTTCCCTCCAATCAAGTTCCGCAGTCTAGGAATGTTATCTTTTTCTTTTTTTGTATGCAGTCATTTTCTTTTTATATATCTATTATGTACTATTATGTATTATGTACTAAGGGCACCCCCGCCCCAAGCTTTTGCTTTTAGAGGTGTGTCCTCCAACTATGTATGTACCACATGAATGTATATTTTGTCATATCTTTGTTAAAAATACATGTATATCATTTTGTTCATTTATTACTTTGCACACTTACATTGAAAAGTTGGAAATAAATATCTTTAAATTGAAATGAATTGAAAATTTATAAAGCAGTATACAACATACTGTAAGTACTTTGTAATTTGTAGACAGGTTCAAGGTTCAAGTTTTCTTTTATTTTCCATATGATGTCTTTCAGAGTTTTACATACCGGTATATACAAATTGATATAACATAATATCAAACAAAATTACGATAAGAAATGTTTACACAAATGGAAAATGTTTTAAAAATTTAAGTACAGTAATTACATATAATAAACAATTATACTATCATAATTACGGTAATATTAGGTATAGTATATACAGAAACAAAAGTGGAGGAGTCTATTCAAAAGCACAGCTTGTATTTTATAGACCCCTTTGCGTGAAAAGATACTTACAAATGCTCTGAGTATATGGAAATGAATTATTAATATATACTTTACACTATCCCACCCCCTTTACACTACAAAACAGAAGAGTTGTGACACTGGTATGTGTACAAATCATTATATTGGAAATAGGTGTACAATATTTCCATAAATCTTTCCAGAATTAACTCAAATGGTATCTAAGAGGTTAAGAGAAGAAGAACAATGCTAATTTCGGTGGAATTTGCAACAAAATAAAACAAAAACCGTAATTTGTAAAGAAAGAATAAAGCCGGTATTCTCGAAAGTGGTCTAAGTAGGCCACTGCTTTATGGAAGGCCATTCGTCAACCCCTAAGTCCCTTATGAATTACCATATTTATGTAACAAAATAAAGAAACAAAATTATTTTTGGGCATGTAAAAAAACATCAGAATTCATTTCTATCGTGTCGGTTTTTGTATTTGCATTTAGTCCCAGAACTATGGTGATTTTGTAGGATCAAAAGAGGGTGACATTTTGCTCTCCATAATTCGGTGGCCTAAATCTACACACTTAGGCGGTGGCTTAAGTTAGGCGCCTAAGACTCTACATCTTGCGTACATCTTGACATAACACTGAAAGATGTGTTCCTTAAAAATTTGTAAAGAAAAAAAAAATTCTAAAGAAAGAATAAGACTCTACATCTTGCGTACAAAATACTGACATAACACTGAAAGATGTGTTCCTTAAAAATCCGTTCGCATCACTCCAATTTATTGGCATATGGCTACAGGCCGGCTCCCAATTAGTCCCTTTTTTTACCAGTCTACAAACAACATGGTGTTCGTTTCAATGTACTCAGTGATAAGTAAACCCCAAAAAGTACGACTGAGAGAAACACGGAGAGAAATGCATACAATATATATATTTTCATTCATTTTGATTCTCTATCGAGGCGTTCGTGTCTTTACATGGACCACGTCATCTTATCGTTGGCCTTGGCCCACCAATACTGTTGACGATTCATCTAAAGCCGTAGTAAGTCGATCCTATACAATCATATTTTTCTCCACCTCCGACCAACCGTTGATAATTATGATTTGCAATTTTACAACTCCTTGCCTTGCGCGCACAATGGCGAGAGAGAGAAAAAAAATGTGACAGAGGGACGGAAGAAGGAAGATGAAGAGGGAGAGAGAGAGAGAGAGAGAGAGAGAGAGAGAGGCACACACACACACGCGCACACACACACACGCGCACACACACACGCACACCCACCCACACACACAGACATAGAGACTGAGGGAGCGAGGAAGAGGAAGAGAGAGATAGAGATAGAGAGAGAGAGAGAGAGAGAGAGAGAGAAAGGGAAAAAGGGGAGACTGATGTGACACGTTTCTTAAGAATTCAGGCTATTGTCAACCAAGCAAGCAAGCAAGAAAAAAAAAATGGAAAGAAAAAAGAAAGAAGCAAGGACAAAAATGGAAAGAAAAAAAGAAAGAAGCAAGGAAAAAAATGAAAGCGATGTGCAGGTGATCATGGAGACTTCATTCAGTTCATATACATCATGTGTACATAATGTATGGACCGATACAGACGCATAGTTTGAAAGTGGTAAGTATAGGGGGTAAGAGTATACTCATAGGCCACCAAAGGCAATTCAGGTAAAGGGATACTTGGGCATGCTCCCTCAGAAAGGTTTTGAAAACATTCAAGCCATTTTCTCTTTGTTTGTTTGTTTTTTTCTCCGTATATCTCCGCCAAGTATATATAGGCACAAGAAAGGCTCACACAACTTTAAGAAATGAATGTTTGGTGACGAAATCAATAGGAGACTTTGACATAATTATTTTTTGTTTGCAAAATGCAAAACGAAAATTGCAAAAAAAAAAAAAAAAAAAAATCTTCGAATAAAGGTATGACATCTCCTTTAATAAAGTTATCCAAAAATGAATTGTGTTCTGCTCTCAGTGAATTTCTTACGGACAATATAAAGAATCGTGTAGCTGCAATCAACTTATCAAAAGAAAATGTACTGATTTTTTTTCCCATGTGAAATTACTCAAATGCACTCGTGAGATTATAATTGTTTTACAGGTATTGTATGAAATACGAAGTACCTTCCGGAATTTACCATATTTCTTAGAATTCTCTCATCGTTCTTTGCTAATGATGCAAGGAAATGCTAAGAAAACAACCCAGCGGCAAGCATTATCTTATCGTCTGAATTCCAAACAAGCTGTATTTTCTCAAAACCTGTACTGCATAGCAGTCGTTAGTATAGGCCTACCTGGGCTTATAAAGGGAATGTATGTTATGTGCAGAGTATGGACTGTCCAATGCTCTTCTCGTGTTCGGCTCTGAGATGTATACAGTGCGACATCCACCAGAAACATGTTTAAAAAAAATCACAGATGTTTAAATCTGTAATATGTATGAAAGTATGAAAAGTAAAAATGACATGTATTTTCAGCAAAATAGGAACCACTTTATAAAGAATGCTATAGAGCGTATGATTTCACTAAAAGAAAACTACATGGTCACTCATACACGCTTTTGTTTGTTTGTTTATATAAATGTAATTTTTTAATTCAATTTTTTTCATAATTTTAATTTTTCATATTCTAATTTTTGTCCACTTTACTATAAGCATCTGCTGCCTTAAGATTCAATTCAATTCAATGCAAATAAACATTTATTTTCTTCCATTGATTTTGACAACATAATACATGCATATACAGTAATATCAGTACAATGAATCAAGAACTTGCAAAGTTACAAGGAAGAAGGCTTAGTCCCAATAAGCCACATGCTTGTAGTGGATACGCCTGAATACGGGCGCATTATAAGTGTTCATTTTATCAAGGCGACTAGACGTTGTGTACTTTTGTAAATGGAACACAATACATACCACGTACATCGACTTAGAATTTTTCATAAATACGAGCAGACAACCGCAAATTTGTCTTGTATTTATTTCATGAGCGTTCGTGTATATTTTGTTTGTTCCGTATGACTTTTCCACCTTTTTTTCTTCTTCTTATTCCCTTTCTTTGTCTCCCCAATTTTGAATATCAATGTTCTTGGAGCATACGTGTATATGAGGAGCTGACTGCATTTTTTTTCCTTGAATTTTGCTCCGATTTGACTACATAAATAGGGGCTTCATTACGATACCCTAAAAATCGATAGTAATAACGATAATGGGTATGATAATAGTAATAAAACAAATAGTAGTATTAAAATAATAATATCGATTTGTTCTTATTTACCAGGGTAGCCTCGTCAGTATTAATACTGCTCTTCCCAAGGGCCTTCCAATTATTATTACCCCCATCACTGCCAGATACACATTTAATTCGACTGGGAGGAGAGAGACAAAATGTGGGCTATACCTTGTCCTAAGATGTAAGCACCTGGCAAGGATCGAGCCCATCACCTCTCGAGTCTTCACTAATATACCACATTGCCAGTGGCGGATCTAGGGTTTTGTGATTTTCTTAATATTCTGAAAATTTTCGGAAAATTTTCTGACAAGCAAAAAACAAAAAACAAAAAAACACACACACACAAACAAAAGAGAAAAATAGGTCAGCAGTGTTTTGAGGTGTCTTTTTACCAAAAAATTCTCTGACAAGCAAAAATAAAAAATAGAAAAAAATAAATAAAATGTCATCAGCGTTTTGGGGTGTCTTTTTTGTCTGTGGATGGGGCCCGGGCCCCCACCCTGGATCCGTCCCTGCAAACTGCTCACACCAGCGTAAGTGTGGTGAAAGTTACAAAAGCTTGTCCCAAGTTCTGGTCAAATGGACGAACTTTATCATTCTCACAATTCCATTTATTTCATCTAAATGTTTAAAGAAGTAAATAGTTAAGTTTCATTTAATCAGCCAAACAAATTTCCCACAATGATGAATGGTGAAAAATTAACCTTACAGCTATGAATCTGCAAGTGCATATTACATACATCTTTTTCCAGGTTTAATTATCAAAAAGTTTACCAGCTCGAACAACCCACTGATTTTATTACCAACAGTTCGGAATGATCTTTCACCGGTTTCTTTCAAAATGTAATATCCTAACCAGGACGAGTGATAAAGTTTTAATACGAGCTAAAATACATTTATGTAATAATGCAAACGGATCTCCAATTACTGGCAATAAGCGCACACACTTACATTGTGTAGTATCTCGAGTCTAATCAACAATATAGTCCTGTGAACTATTAAAAAAGAAAGTTCAGGCTGTTCGGATATTTTCTCTTTTCCTATCGCTATAGCAACGGCATGCGTCAAATATTCGACATGGCCGAGCACAGGTAAACAACAGCGTTGTTTTATGACTACTCTTTCTCTCCCGCCCTTACATCCCTTTCTCTTTCTCTTCTTCTCTGTCTTGCTCTTTCATTCAAGCTATAGTGACGTCATCTCTTATAAAACAGGGATTAAGAGCCCATGTTCTCTATAAAATGTTATGAGAAATGATATGAGTAGTCGTAAGTGCCCCTTTCCAATTCGTCCCAGTAGCGTATTTATTAGAATCATTACAGTTAATAGCAAGTTGGTACTATGCCGCAAAACCCCACTATAAAAAGGTATTATGCTAAGAAATCTTGGAAAACAAACATCTAGTAGAATGCTTATCAATAATTGAATTTTAAAATAATTACAACCACTTTGTACACTAAATACTTCCCTCAGAGGCAGAGAACAGAAACAAAGAAAAAAAAATACTCTCAATATACTTGTTGCAGTCATTTTCCTTGAAACTGTTCTCGTCTCTTTTTTGTTCATGAACAATTCAATCATTAATTCTCCCTTTGAAAAACAGATAGTATTTCTAAACTTGACTCTTAAACAAATTACGTGTATAGAATGCACAATTTAGAACTATTTTTCGTGTACTTTTCATTCCAGGTATTTTTCGGAAATCAGGAGGATCATCAAAATAATTATTTGCAATTTTTAGGACTCCCTGTCATCCTTTTCTCTGGTTTAATCTCATTTTATTTACTCCTTTCTCTTGCTTCATCAAAAGTACTTGAATGAAAATAAAACAATTGTTTAAGCAGTGTGTGTTATTATTATCACTGTACTAACCCACCATCATCGTCGTTATTACCACACTGTCAAAAAATTTACCGTTTTTTCAAGGGAATTTCCTGGCAATCAGGATGCGGGGAATGCCCGTTTTGCACATTTTTTAATTTTTATTTTTTTACCGGAAATCAGCTTATAATTACAATAAAATAATGTAAATTTACATTGATTTTTCGGTAGACCAACAAACTTGCTGTTACAGATAGCGACTGTAAAATTGAAATAACGGCAATAACTTGTAATCTCAAGGGCTAAAAAATCGGTAGTTTTACAGTTATTTTTTACAGTGCACCGTCTTCAATATCAGCTACGTTCATACAGGACTTGTGATTCGAAACTTTAAGTTAACGAAACAACGATGAAGGTTCACACAGGCCCGAAACAACGTTGTTCTGAGAAAACGGTCGAGCGATCGTCGTTTAACATGAACAGAGAGGTCATCGTTAACAACGAGTTTGCTAAACTTATAGTTTATTCTGTCCCCACGGTCCATAACTACGACGGAGGACCCCCGCTGCTCGTGGTTTCGGCGTTAACCATAAGCTCGCTGGTGGTTCTAGAACTACAAGCTTCGAAACTACTAGTCCGTTCATACGGTCTGAAACTACAAGATAACTACAAGATAGCTTAAAGTTTTGAAACTACAAGCGAAACTTAAAGTTTATCTTCCTTCGTGTGATAATCTCACTTGGTTTTGTTGGGTGGTCAGATATCTGCTCCGGCCACAAATTTTCCGGGCTTTATTTCGTCAAAATGAAAGGGTAAGGGTTTTAGGTACAGTGCTGCGTCCTGGCTTGAAGTTGGGAATTCGGTTTTTGTAGGATAATTGAACTCGGAGGAATCGTCGCAGGAGCCTGTTCCATACAGCCTTTTGTTGAGCGAAGATGCTACGAAAGCATTTATATATTATCATTATGTAATCAGGTAATCAATACGGAATATAACATTCAATCATAAATCCTATCCGAGAGATTAGGCAAAGTATCCTATCATCGGAGAGTCCGGTCAGCTGCACTCCATTATCTTTCCTTTTATATAATCGGTAGGTACTGTTATCTACTGGGACATTTGAACTAATTTCCCTTACCTGATGTACTTACATTTATGTAATCCACTATTTCACCTTATATGTCATTCAGTTGTAATGTAACACAATGGAAACATATAATGAGTATAATGATAATAAAACAAGTTTTCTTTTGTTAAGCGCTTAGCCTATGAGTTTATGATGAAAATGATGATGATTGTTGTTATCATTATTATCAATATTTTAATACTACCAATACGACTACTACTACTACTACTACTACTACTACTACTACTACTACTACTACTACGACTACATTTATTACGACTACTACTACCACTACTACTACTCCTACAACTACTACTTTCACTATTACTATTACTTTATTATTATTGTTACTGAAATCATTATTATTATTTTAGTTAATATTATTAATATTATTATTATTATTATTATTATTATTATCATACTCATCATCATCTTTATTATCATTATTATCATTATTATCATCATTATTTTTCATCGTAATCATTACTACCATTGTTGTTTAGTACTACACTTATCATTATCTTAACACTGCATAACACGTCTTAAGAGTTATACAAAATAGTCCCAGATGTAACGATTATGCCATTACACACAAATGCATGATACGTTTGAAATGAACGCTAGCTTGCAAATCCAGCAGTGTCCATGTATATGTGGTAAACAGGCCTAATAAAGTAACTAAATCCCCAATATGTTTTTGATTGTCGGGGCGATAAATCAATAAAATGAATATGAGATTGAGCAAAGCATGAGATTTCCAATATTTGCCTGACCGCGTGTAAAATGCAGCAATGCCATGAATGATATCTATAATATTTCACAGTAGGATCAGTTCTGCACTCCAAGCATGCGCACTACAGGGTGACCAAATAAAATCTAAGAGGTGTTTAATTTCGGAATTCTAAAAGCTGCAAATTATTATGAGTGAATCATTTCATAAGTATACAACCTCTGGGCCCGTCTTATAGAGTTGCGATTGGCTGCAACTTAATTTGATATTGATATTAATTGAAACTCTGTACATAGGAGATAGGAGACTGTGAATTTGCGATTGATTGGTGAACGTGCGATTGATTCGGACCCATCGCAACTATTGAAAAGACATGGCCAAGGTGTCAATTTAACATGAAGTCGGTAGGAGTATAATTATGATATCATATAGTCCGGAGATATTGGCTATGACGTTCCATCGATATCTATCAATGTCCCATAGCTTGGGGCAGTTGGGGATGGATCTTGCGACACAGGTTCTCCATAACTTCCTGTCTCCAGCTCAAAAAGACATTCCTGCCCTCTGCTTTATGTTATCAATCCATGTCTTAGTCGGTCTTCCCCTTTTTCTTCTTCTACTGGTTCCTCCTTGCACGATGGTGATAACAATATACCATGTATAACCCCCCCCCAAGAATATTCGAAATAAGCTGGTTGTGTTTTTGCTAGGCCACACTGTAGAAACATAGTATGAAACTATTCATACTAGTCATACACTGACGTGATTGATGGAATGATGTATGGGGTGGAGACGAGATGAGAGGAGGGAAAATGAATAAAAGGGGAGATGAAGGAGAAAGAGAGAGAGGCAATATGGAGAAAGAGAGAAGAAAACAAGGAACTTGAATGTATTCAATGAGAGGAGGTTTTGACAAGAACGGGATGAATAAAAGGAAGAACAGCAGGAAAAGATAAGTTCCTTCTCAAGTAGCCTGCTATCTGATTATGATTTTTCTGACAGAGTACTCTCTCCAAAAGCAAAACTGAATGATCACTTATATGACTGGGGGAGGGGGGGGGGGGGGGGTGTGAAATGCAGTAAAATCTTAGTGATTTTTTTTTTCTTTTCTTTTCAGAGGGCTCTCTAAATCAAAATCGATATTTACTCTCGGATGAGTGAAAAACAGAGTGAAAATCTTCTCTTTTAAGAGAGTATGTCAGTATAGAAGTAGCACAAGACCCCTTTGTATCTTCTATTCGAATCCTTCATGGAAATACATACGCATTTTCTTGAACCCTTTAATCTACAGCGTCTGAATAAACAGCAGCAGCGGAAACAATGCAATAAGTATCTAATTAACACTGTGAACTTGCATAAGCTAGCAAAGTAGCCCGAAATTGAATCTGATGAAATGGCAATTTCCACTCCGACATGTATTCATTAATACTAATAACTCAGTCCATAGCCTCTGTCGCACCGCCCGAAACCGATTGCAAACGGACCTCTTCTTGGCCATTTGGGGGTAATGTCAATTTTTGTTCGGTCTATTATCGGTCAGGGCCCTGTTTCATAAAACTTGTCATCAATAACAACTGCCTCATTTCTATAACAAATTCGCTCTCAGCCAATCAGATTCAAGGATTTCAGTGGCTTATGATAATTATTGCAACGTGTTAATGATAACAAGTTTTATGAAACGAGGCCCATGTGTTCGGTCTCGTCGGTTTGACTGAAATATTAAACCTCCATCTCGAATGAAAATGGTAATGGTTTCTCGTGTGTATCCCTTATCAACACACTCATCACAATTCCAGAGAATGACTTTGGAAGATAATATACCTAGAGGAAATATTTAATTGTCCTCATCGATGTTAAAATAATGTGCTGCTGTCTTGTTTCGGCGACCCATAATCTCCATTTTAGGAAACTTTAAAATGTACAAATATAGTTTCATAAGGCTATGGTGAAAATCGCTCCAAAGTATTTTGGACATCAAGATAACGAATGGAAACCAAAAGAAACATATTAAGACATGTAGATATTGTTGGCATTTTTGGTTCATCAAATACAAAACACATTTAGAAAACAGAAATTAAAGCATGCACACTAATCTTTCCTGCACTAACGACACTCCTTTTGTCTGGTATTTTCCAATATGTTTTTGAGAGCAGATAAAGCATGACTATAATATAACTATTTTTTTTTAATTTCCAAAAAGAACGACACGATAACAGTTTCAAAACAAAAACAACAAAGAAAACATAGCATTTTAAGGAATGGTACATGTTTCGGAGTCATGCAAACTCCATCGTCAGCCTGAAATTTTTACAACCTAATCGACTTTATATATATACTCTCTGATTACACAGAAAATCTAAACCAACATGAGTGAATAAGACTTATACCTTGATACATCATGCAACCAGTGTTTCAATCGAGGCAACGATTGATGATGACACTCATCTGATCACATTTTGAGGACCAAACTTGATTTTAAAAGATTAATGGAGACAACAAATTGTCATTATCATGAGACGCATTCCGTTGTATACCTACGCCTTCAGCAGCTAGCGTTTCTCCTTCTCTGTAGATCTCTGTAAATGAAAAGATTGATGTAGATCTCTGTACATTTTAGAATTAATGGAGACAACTAATTTTCATTTTCATAAGACGTATTCACATGTATACCTACGCATTTTGCAGTTTGTCTGTCGTCTTCTTTGTAGATCTCTTCGTTGAAATCCTTTTAGTTGTCACTCCTTATTGTGCAAGATACAAGACATAAGATCAAGTATGCAGGACCATAATCCTCAAAATATTCTCAATTTCGCGACTATGATCAATATTGCGATTGGCACTCCAAGCGTACAATTTATTCCCCCCAAATAAGATGACAATGAGCGCCAATACTGTGCGCCAGTCATGCCAATACTGATATTTCAACGGAAATTATTATGTCGAATGAGTCTATCTCCCCTCTTTCTTTAAGTTTAGGTACCAATCTTGTTAACGGTTTGACAACTGTCTCATGTTTTCTACCAAGTTCATGGGTCGGGTTAAGTTCGAAGATGCTATTTTGAAGGCTACACGGATGAAGCAACCTTCGCACAATTGTTTCACATTATCGTTAAAATAACGCCAAACGTATGTCATAAAAAACGCAATAAGTATACTGCTCTTTTGGTCATAAATGGTCCATGGTTCGATACCTTTGCGTCAACAAACGCAGGCAAAAAGTTCACATGTGCATGATCTCATCTTCAGTGCTGATCCTTTGCCATGTTTGCAGGAGTTCTGAACACAGTTTCTGCCAGTATCAGAGGCCTACAGCAATATCTGGGGTAGACTCTGGTCTAGTGCACAGTGATTTGCACTAGGATGAAGTCATATCAAGGCAGACAACGTGTTATGTTGGGGACGGTCGCGTCATACAAAGTTGGATCCATTAAAGGTAGCAGCCTTTGGATATCAATACCACACGAGGCGAGTACATGGCCCATAGTCACTGGGTAGCAAATTCATGGCACCAAGGCAAGAATGTAAAATAAGACTGAGGTACTTGCAGGACTTCTGCATGACACGTTGGTAGATGTCTCACACGGGGTTGTTAAAGATCATTCTGGCATATTGGTATCCAGATGCATGGTTATGTAACTTCATCCCCGGCAATGTACTCCATGCAAGTAGAAAACCACCCGATGCATGTTGTTAGCGCTTGGAGAATATTGGATGCACAACAAAGATGTCACATTCAAAGCAGAAATATTCAAAGATTCGCAATGCTCCTATATCTTCCACCTCGAGGAATCCATTGTCGACAAGAGACTGGTAATTTAAAATCTCCATGAACTGGCGACATACCACATACAGACAAAGATCATACTTAGAGACAGACAAAGATGGTCCTTGAGCTACCATCTCTTTACGCGGCCTCAGCGCAGCTTGAAAGGAATTCGATACCGTCATTTGAGACGCCAGCGTGTAAAACTGTTACGTAATTTCAATTAATGAGGTACACAAAGTTAAGTGGCAAGAAGTGACAAGACTCTCCCTCTCTTGTTTTACTAATTACTTTCACATACAGAGTGTTTATACACCCATACCACTTATATCATTAGTTTTGAAAATCTGCTTAATGGTCTATATCTACTTCATTCATCGACGTGCTAAAATATAAAGTGAAATATTTCCTTTATCCAAGAGGCATTTTAGAATGTAGTTACATCTATAACGCCTGGCTCACATGGGGCGTCATTGGCTGACGTAAAGACTGCGTCATTTGCTGACGTAAAGACTGCGTCAGTGACTCTTACGGTCTTTTTGCGCGTCATCCCATGGAAGAGTGATGTAGTTTAAAAAGTGTTTGCAAAATGAACAGCGCAAACAATGATAATTGTCATTTGGGTTAATTGCCTTCATAAGCTCGATTAGCGCAGGTACTGACGCAGTCGAAATGACGCCTTGTGTGAGCGGGCTTAAAGGAGAATGAAACCCCCAAATATATGCATTTTTATAGAAGCACAAAAATCAAAGAAGCATATCAGTGAAAGGTTGAGGAAAACGGACAACTAATAATAAAGTTATGAATATTTGAAATCCTAAAATTGCTAAATGAATGGAGATCTGAAATTGGCAATGGCCTGCATTATGCTAATGAGATGTTTTGATGTAAATGTGCTATACTTTCCAATTGTCTTATACAAATAATGTTGTAAAAATCGACTTTCCTTGAATATATCTTGGAAATTTTAATTTCTGTATTATAGGTGGTGTTCATAAATTTATTCCTCACAATATATTTCAAGCACAATGTTGATAATTCAATTTTCTTTGTTTAAAAGCTGAAATCTGATAATTCTCTTATTCATTACCTATAAAGAGAGAGCACAAAACGTCATAGCATCTCACTAGCACAATGAGAATGTTGCCAATTTTATTCAGCGATTTTAGGTTTTTAAAATCTTCATAACTTTTTTATTCTTTATCCGTTTTCCCTCAAACTTTCAGTGATATGCTTCTAAGATTGTTCTGCTTCTGTTAAAGTGCATTCTCCTTTAACGTATATTTCCTGGAAAAAGATCCTCGCAACCTCAGAAACTTGTCAGGTATGCATCCGGCATACCATCAAATAATGCATGGAATATATCGCCGAATGAAAAAAAAAAATGAATTCTATTGCTAAGGATTGTCATGACGGACTGCTGTCCTGTCAGGATATGGTAGTGTAGGGAAAATTGTCCTCATGCGACCGTCTGAAACTTTTTTTCAAATAAAAATATTCTAAAGACAGACCATTAGCCCTTTCCAATATCACTCATTTTGAAAAAGTCGTGCTTTTATCACATAGGTGTTATGTTATCTTATTATTATTTTTTTTTTACATTCGGATATAGAATGCAGAGATATACTTGTAATCATGTACATGTATTTTGTCATTCAACTGATACACGGGCCTTGCTTGTAAGTCACCGCAACCGGCTCGAAGCCCGGGGATCAGGTGGGGCGAATTCCGATGATCAGGGGGTCTTCACACCCCAGTCTCACTCGAGGTCTGCTGTCATCTCGTAATGTATAACTGAAAATAAATTTAGCGGCTGATTAGGATAAGCTTGGATAACATCACTTACTCAAGGTGTTTGCACTTTTTTGGGGTAAGTTATGATTTCCATTCATGACGCACATAATGATAATAATAATAATTATAATCATGGGTACATTCATAATTGCGCACATATCGATCCAAGGCGCTACAAAATACTATTTTTACCCTAGCTTAAGCCCAACTGCCCTAAGGCACTGAAAGCATTCAAGGAATATATTCCTACCATGTACACACTTACTACACCTGGGTTGAGAGTGGCAAATTTGGATTAATGTCTTGTCAAAGCACATTGGTGCCGCGGTTGAGACTCGAACCGCGAACCGGGAGATCCAGTGACAGTCCGGTGACGTATCCACTAGACCACGGCACCTCCACACATGACAGAGAAGTCGATAGACAGAAAGGGATAGAAAATGAGGGAAGAGAATTAGGTGGAAAGATAGAGAAATGAAAGGGGATAAAGGGATCAAGGGTCAGATAAATTTTGCTTTTATAATTTTTGAATCAACAACTGTCTGTCTGACTCTGACAGCATGGTTGTAAAATTTACCTTACATATCAGACAATGTAGACATGCCTTGAACAACTATCTGTTAACGAAAACATAAAAAGCCAGTCAAGAATAAATAGAAATACAATTTGGTTAAAAGTAACGATTTTCCCAGTATTCACCTTTTTGCTTGTTATTTGTGAAAATTAAAAGATTGTATTTCCTTTTCACTCGACCTTGAGAAAGACTATCATATCATTCATAATCACAAGATTTAATTCCTAGTAACAATATCTGGTACTCATTGCAAAATTTTCTTGTGAACATAGTTTGTCTGAATAATTCAATCGTAATGTAATTACATACCGTATTCTTTCTTATTCTTTCTTCTTTTTTTTTTAGAAAGAAGATAATCAAATATACATGCAATCCAATATGTAATTAAAAGAAATCCAATCCAACATCATTTTACCCAATGATTTATTGTTTGTTATACGTGTTAAACTAGTTAATATTTCGGGTAAAACCCCAAATAAATGTGCATAGAAAATATTAAAGGGAAATCAAACCGTAATGGTTGCATTGAACGACAGAAGAAAAATCGGAGAAGCAGATTTGTGAAAGTTTGAACAAAGTTGTACAAGCAATAAGAAAGTTATGAATTTTTGAAAGTCGTAATCACCATTGGGAATTTCAAATTGGCCGAATAGATAATGTCACTGTGACGTAGTGGCGGACAACTCCCGAATTTGCTCCAACGCACAAAATGATTAAAATTTCATTTCCCCCAAAAAATGTATTACTCAGTAGGATCTTTTTATTTCATAAGGACTTATAACAATATGCTATCTACAATATATTTTGAGAACTGCCCCGAGGGTAAAGGTGCTTCGGAGAAAACTGCAAATTAATGATATTTCAGTGTACTACAAACAGGGGAGTTGTCCGCCAGTATGTCACAGTATACTAAAAAAATTGTCAATTTGAGATTCGCATAATTGTAGATGAAGTGATCTCATTTTCCAAACATCCATAACTTTCTTATTCCTTGTCCGATTTTTTTCAAACTTTCACCATCATGTTTTTCTTATTTTTCTGCTTTCACACAAATCATCTTATTACCAAGGTTAGATTGCCCTTTAAAGTATCGAGGAAAGATCATGTGTCATGTGTCATTAAGTTTTAATCTATCTATTAACACCGGGAAATGTCCTGAGTCCCTAAAAATTGCTAAGGTAATTCCGTTTTCAAAAAAGACAGTCCTCACGAAATAAGTAATTACAGGCCTTTATCAAAATCTTCCCAGCATATCAGAAATCCTAGAAAAGATTATTTACAAAAGGCTGTATAACTTTTTAGATACATTTCATTTTCTAAAGCTAAATTAATATGGTTTCAGAAAAAGACATTCAACCGACCTAGCTTTAGTACAATTATATGATAAAATAACGAATGCCATGGCCAATAAAGAACATGTAGGAGTATTCATAGATTAATCAAAAGCCTTGACCACCAGATTTTACTTTCAAAACTTCACTCTTGTGGAATTCGCGGAGTTGCCCGCTCCTGGTTTGAGAGCTATTCATCTAATAGACAACAATAATGTAGTACATAATGATGTTTCTTCAAATTTCCTACCAATCCAATGTGGTGTTCCACAAGGGTCAATGCTAGGCCCTTTACTCTTTCTATCATATATTAATGATTTAACCAATACAACGCCTCTCTTATCTCTCATATTATTTGCAGATGACACAAACATCATAAATTAAATACCCTAGTACATACACTTAATAATGAGTTACCAAAGTTATCCTTTGTGGTTTAAATGCAATAAATTGTTCCTTAATTTAGATAAAACAAATATTATGTATTTCCAGCACGCAAATTCTCATGTCATTGATATTCATTACAACATACTTATAGATAATGTACCTTTTGAAAGAAAGAGACAAACAAAATTTTTGTGCGTCATTATCGATGAAAATGTAAATTGAAACGAACATATACGTCACAAAACTATTTCTATTTCTAGGAATGTTGATATACTTTATAAAATAAAGAGATTTGTCCCTTGTAAAACGCCTCATTATGCTTTATAATTCATTGATATTACCATATATAACATATTGCAATTTAGTATGGGCCACCAGCAACAAAACAAAATTCAAATCTATTTATTTATTGCAAAAGAAAGCCCTTCGCATATGTACCGGTTCACCATATTTATCTCACACCAGACCAATATTTTACCAACTGAAAACTCTAACAGTATTCGACATCAATTCACTACAAAGTTTAGTGTTTATATTCAAGTATCTAAATGACATGCTCCCTCTTTCATTTCAAAACTTTTATACTTTAAATAACACTATTCACTCCTACCCTACTCGCAATTCCTCAGATTTTCATCTAGTCAACCCAAAGTTACTGATTGCCCATTGATCAATTAGACACCATGATTCAGACCTATGGAATTCTCTCCCAGAATTCATTAAATCCTTTTGTTCCCTTTACTCATTTAAAGCCAAAGTTAAAACGATGTTACTATCTAAATATACAAGGTAAAATTTTTGTGTCAACTCTTCAGTCTTTTTCACAATGTCGTCCTTTCTATCATTTTAATTATTACCGATATCATCATCATTACCGATATCATCATCACCGTTATCATCATCATCATCATCATTATCATCATCATCATTATTTCACCATCAACATCATCATCATTATCATCATCATCATTATTTCACCATCAACATCATCATCATTATCATCATCATCATTATTTCACCATCAACATCATCATTATGCTTCTAACTTAGGATTTCAATTATTTATTCATTCTGCTTATTTAACATGTTTTAGCTATTCCATAATATTTGTCTGGGGCTGCCATATTCACAAGCAAATTGCTTACAATGTTAGTCCTTCTTCCGCAAATGATTTTATATTTGATGAATTACAATAACTTGACAATTTATCATTTCGTGTTTGTTTTTGAAAAGTGACTGTTGCATATACTTGTTTATTTATGATTCATTGTCAAAAAGTACTTTTGTATTTTATTTTATATATGTTACCGAAAAATGTTGTACTTATATGAATGCAGAAGAAAATAAATAAAATCAAATAAAAAAATCAAGTACATCAAAAGAGAACTTTGTCTCTTGTATTTTTGTTTTCTTTTTCGGGTGGACAAAACAAATTGTCGCTATCATTTAAGCATTTCACTTTTACGGAGAAATACTACACTCGGTGTTTTTTTTTCTTCTTCTAGTTTATCTTTCTGTCTATGAAAATATTTGGTTGAGTTTTTATTAAGGCCATCATAGATATTCAAAATACTCTTAAATTAAATGTCACCAACATTGTCAATATACTGAGAATATTATTACCCCGTTCCAACACATTAGTTTGCATTATTTGAGATGATTTTGTATATGCGATCATTAAAAAAATGTTTGGGCGATTGATATAGCATTATGATGACTATACACAAATTAATTCCTTCAAAAGTGGTTCAGTTCAGTTCAGTTCAGTTCATTTATTTAAATACGGTGATTAAAAAAATGCTTTCAGCTTGGCAAAGCTGTTTTTCAGCATGTCCGTGGCTTATTGGAGACCGCTTTTGTTCTGTTTTAATATATATGACTTCGCAATCTATTTTTACTAATTTTAACAAATATCAGCCTGTCATATAGAAAAGGCTATAAATCAAAACTATGTATATTTTGGTGTTTGCTTTTGTTTATAAACCAAAAGTGTATCGATTAAAACATTGCGATGATAATGTCACATTTTCTGAGCAGCGATACAAATATTTTCAGTTTCATCTCAAATAAACCCCTTTGTGGATTTGACAGTGAAATATGCAACAAAGCTTTTAGTCATTGCATATTTTTACAAGATAAAATTATCTTAATGAGAACAATTTTCGTCGACAAAATCAAATAAGAGGCGCATAATGTGCTAGCGAAAAGGAAAGAGGAGCGAAGATGATTATGATAGTCTATAGTGAAGGGTTTAGATGGTAAAGCTATTGAAATCATTATCTCAAGCAGAATAGCGCCAGGCTACACTCAATTCATTTTATTAGCCCTCAAGAAAGTGGGTTATACCCCCTCCAAAGCGCTATTGTACTTCACAAAATGTCGATGCATCTTGAATTGAATAAAAACGTGGGTAGCAGTGAGCTGTCTGTCAACTGAAAAAGCCCCCAAGATGCTGGGCATAATTGTGTGTGTGTTGATCCATTATGCATTACTTGACGTTCATAAAGGCGTTGCTACTTCTTTGTCACAAACACGTAATTTGATAATCTTGTTATCCATTTGATTCGTCCAAGAAAACGAGAATAGTGAAATTACGCGCTGAATATAGTACACGGGCGTGAAACCCGATATGTTATTGTGTTGAAGACGGTTTGCACCTTCCCTTGTCAGCAACATCCTCCTTCGGGGAAAAAAGTTAAGGAAATGTTTTATTTTTAAAAAGTTAAAGTAGAGTTTTGGTCAAGCTATTACATTGTAAAAAAAACAGCCTGAAAGCAGTGGGGGAAGGTTGATTGTGCAGTACTTCGAAATGTTGTTAACTGTGAGGTTTTGGAATCATCTCAAAATGATAAGAAATTGACCCAATTTGGCTAAAAGTCAAATGCTCTGCACAGAGAAATGTGTACATGGGACTACACAGCCATGTGGCATGAAAATTTGGACCAAACTTTTCAGCTTTTTATCTTCACAATTCGAATAAGAGGGCATTCGAGGAACAGTCTTTTTCAGGGGACATTTCTTCTACTATATTCTTCCAAATTGACATAGAAAGAATTAGAAAGCAGACAAAATTATTTTCCTCTGTCAGAACTCAATATTCTTTTTAAAATCCACACTTTCTCTAATTAAAAAAAACAAAAACAAAAACAAAAACAAATTTTTTTTTGTTTTACCTTGAAGTGTTACCAGTGTGAAAAATAATATATTATTGCAGATAATTCTTGGTGATTATAACGACCTTACAGAGAAGGGAGAGAGAGAGAGAGGGAAGAAATATGACAAACGGCATGGGATTACCGTGCGTTGTCATGGTAACTTGGAGAATGGAGTTCATTTTCTTTTTTCAACCCATGGTTACGCAAGTAAGGCGTTGGCGAGAGCAACGAGCGTATTTGTCTGGGTTGGGGTGGGATAGGTACATTTACGGAGATGGGATGAGGGAGGGCGTGGGGGGGGCAGAGAGGGGGTAAGCTGCGAGAAGGGAGAGTGAGTAAGAGAGATAAAGAGAGAGAGAGAAAGAGAGAGAGAGAGAAAGTGAAACACACATATACAAAGAGATATAAAATGCAGACAGATAGTGACAGAGACGGAAATAAAGAGAGAGAGAGAGAGAAAGAGAGAGAGAGAGAGAGAGAGAGAGAGAGAGAGAGAGAGAGGTGGGGAGAGTCATAATACAACAAAGCCAGTTTCATCAAGCTTCTGGGAGGGGCGGCCTTAACCCTTTCAAGACAATTGACCACATTTTGTGGTTTGGCTCAATAACTTTTGATTCAGAGCTCTAAAAAATATACTAGATGCATGAGCAGAAAGAGCAAAAATTTCTGTACACACATTGTACATTTTTGTTGCAAGGCCATATTGCGTTTGATACCAGGAATTTTAAAAACGAGAATAAGCTTTTAAATCCTTAAATTGGCAACACAATGAGAGGTTCAAAATCACTGTTTTTTTCTCAAAATTGGCAATTGTTCAATTTTTCAACAAAGTTTATAATCATGTATATTATTTTCAAAGACATTACACCTTATTAGAACCATGTAGCACTAAAAGAAAAATATTAGTGTTGCCAATTTGAAGAACAAAATGTGATCAATTTAGCCCTTAAATAATTCCTGTTCTGAAAGGGTTAATGAATATGCTGATAAGTTGAAGAAAACCATATTTGCCTACATTGTTCACCATGCCCCCAAAATAAGTGCTGACAAATTATCTTAAACTTCATTAATGAGGTGGCAATTGCTCTTCTACTCCTTCCTCTTGGGCTGTGCTAATATACAGAGTGACAACGAAAGAAAAAAATAGAGGACAAGGGGAAAAGAGAGAGACAGATAGAGAGGGAGAAAGGAGAGAAAAAAAAAGGGTGTACTGACAAAAAGATGATAAGAAAATCCAAGGAAAATCTGTTCATGGTTCTCCTGGAAGGATGAGAGTTCAAGATTCTGTTAAAACTATCAAGACAATGTGATGATGCGATCTTCACGACGAGCTCTTCAATTAGCGCTTGTACCACCAGACCCGACTAATCTACCTTTTGTTACAAATCCATCTGCGAAAGATGGTGAACACATCCCATGTATTTCTCTCCGCTCCGTTCTAGATCCATAGCAAGTTTTTCAATATCATTTATGGGTTATAAGCGTATAATAATGAGTAACAGATCGCTTAGATTCCCCATATACGTGCACACTGGTGCGCAACATGAACACTGGCGTAGTCAGACTTGTTGGACAGGGGAGGGGGCAAAGCTTGGGGGGGGGGGGGGGTGACACACAATTTTTTTTTTTAAGCGGATGAACAGGGGGATCCATGGACCCCTTGCGCCCCCTGGTTACGCATATAGATATGAAACGTTCAGTTATGTACTTTCCCCAACAGGCTGGTCATATAAAGAAACGAATTGATAGGAATCTTCTATAAGCTAGTGGCTTTGAAAGTATCCAACGAAAAGCTTAGGCAAGGCACATATCCAGCATAGGAAACCTAAAAAAGACACTTCAGATTGTTTAAATTCATGCTGAACGGATATGATGTCAATGTTAAATATACAAAAAAAATATCTTACGAAAAACCAAATACAAAAAAAAAAGAAAAAAAAAAAAAGAGAAGAAGAAAAAGAAGAAGAAGAAAACTGGCTGACTGAGTTGAAATATGAGCAAATCTTGGTACCTGAACAGCAATAAAAATATCATCAAACCTAGAGATACCCTATTATAGATAAAGAGTTAAGCGAAGTAAATGGAAATTCACAAAGGAGAAAGGTTCATTTACAGGAAAATAACACAGGAACGGTCCGGTCGGACGGATAACCCTCGTCCTATATTACCATTTTTGTTTAAACCACCAAAGCTTACTAATAAAAGAACACCGATTATCGATTCGGCGTAAATATTCAAATTTGAATGAAACGCGCCTCTAAACCAATCACCAACCAACCATTCGGTTTTAGACCACCTAAATATACCAAGAAAACACGTTTTCATCAAATACACGGCCAAAACAACTTTGCGTATTACCTGTGATAAACTTAGATAAAAGATGTAGATACGAAGAATGTAATATTCCAAAACGACCAAACCTATAGATTTGACGTTCACTGCCAACAGTATTTCTATGAAAAAAAGGAAAACGAGACGGTATGAATGTTTTTTTAATGTCACATCTTGTGCCAAAAATATGGCTATCTAATATATCTTTGAAGACAGAATTCGCTTGTGCTGCGTTACGAGGCAAATGAACTGCAGTGAAATTTACGTGATATAATGTGAATATGGAACAACCTACCAGAATGTATCAAACAAGCAGACTCTACGGAAAAAATCAAGTCTATGTTAAAAAAACATATCTGTTCATCCAGTAGCGACGAATTCCTCTCTACCCCAAACTTCTGATGCATCATAACTGAAACTACTTGTCTCCCTTCTACCTCTCTTATTTTCATTCCAGCGCATAGAGACCCATGTGGTGATAAGAATTGTACATTATTTTTTTTATAACATAACACTATGTAGTATTCTACCATTTGCCCTTATACATTTCAGTGACCTAGAGTATAAAAAATATGTTGATATGAAAACAGTGTCAACATCTACTCAAGATCGCTTAGTGTTGGTACACAACAAATTGATCATAATACACTAAAAAATAAGCTTCCTCCCACGAGACTTATCCTTCAGCGTATCGAGGACTGGATTTCCTAAACAGAAATAGGAACAAAAAAACAAAAAAACAACAACAAACAAACAAACAAACAAAAACACACACACACCAAAAAAAAAACAACAAAAAACAAAAAAAAAAACTGACGTCATCATCAGAACAAATTGTAGAAAATATGATTGTAAGTGGGCCAATGCTGTATAGCATTTCATAATGTCGTACCATCAGAAAAAGGTTACTGAAACTATGCCCTCAGGTACTTTTAAATTACTCCATTTTTGGCCATCATTATGTAAAAATTGAATGAGATCGCGCATTGCAACGAAGCATCATTAAAACGACTTTATTTACAATAAGATTTCAATATTATCGACGGGCACATTGTATCGATACGTAATTGTAATGTTTGAAACTGAAAATCGACTTTGTTTTTATGTCATTCGATACAGAGTAAAGTAGCTAGCAAACTGCATGAAATAATGTGATTTTTATTTTAAATTCGAAATTAAGAAAGGGATTTCGAAAGTGAGGAATTCACTAGAGGCGGTGTTTGATCACTCCATATGCATGTATATTGAATCGGAGGGGGATGCTATAGAACGCGATGCTTGTGTGGTGAGAGAGGGAGGGAGAGAGAGAGAGAGAGAGAGAGAGAGAGAGAGAGAAAGTAAGTGTGTGTGTGTGGGTGTGGGTGCGTGTGTGCGTTTGTGTGCGAATCCCATGTGAATTATTGTTATTTTCCATATTAAGTATTCTTCATAGGAATCGAACGGATGAAAGAAACCATATACGTTAAGTGTACCCAGACGAAATGAATCAGAAAATGGGGATTTTCGGTGCAAGGTCCAATTTTATTTTATATGATCACAATTAACTTTCGAAAGTGAGAAGTGTACAAACCAAACCGTATTAATTAGATATTCGTGTTTAATAGATTGTCTTATATTATTTGTATAATAAAGTGAATAATTCATTCACGAATTTCAAGTTCCAGCTATATCATTGCGTATTTAGCATGATTTGTGTTGTATTGTGGGTCCTAAGAACATAACTAGGATGCTATCTGTATAACAACGCCTGCAATTTTATACAAATATGATGAGATTTTTTTCGCGCTGAATTACACGTCGAATATAACTCTGTTAAATCGAAATTTAATGTTTGATGGTTGTTGGTTCGTTGCCCCAACTCCCGTTATCTGTCACTCGCTGCGGAATCTTTCGAGGAGAAATATTGAATAAAACCCAGCTGTGACGAGGCCATACATGTAATTGCTCTCGACATCGCCTCTGTAGCTCATTATAAAACCATTTCTGTGTGTAAGAACTTGCATAAAGCGTGCTTTTTCGAATCATCCGAAGTGCCCAAAACTTTAAAAACCAATGGCCATTATCACATTTATTCATGATCAAAATAAAGGGACATTTGCACAAAAAGATTTATTTGAATAAAAAACAGTATAAACCTTATTGCCTGTTGTTGTCATCTACTCCACACAAAAAAACTTGGCGGCCATGTTGGTTGTTTACGAGTGATTTATAATTGATTGTGCTTCATTAAGGCGCACCTGTCTTCATCTTTTCACAGAAAGAAATAATTGAACTTACATTCGCTGTCAGCCGCCGACCCCCGCCCTTCCAGCAAGTTCCCGCCATTTGCAAACTCCCATGTGCTGGCTATCGATGATCGTCTGTTGTGTCGTATCACCGGCGTCCTCATACTTTTGATTTTAGGCGCCAAACCAAACAAACTTTCCCGCGCGAAACAAAAGCATCTTACACATACGATTTAATACAGGGATTACACGAGCCCCTGCCACTACGCGGTCGGTGTTATCCGAGGATGATAATTCCAGTTTAGATATATCCATAAATCCATAAGGCAACGGAGAGAGAGAGAGATGTTGTTGAGAAGATGTAAAACGCTATTGAGATATAACTCTAATGACTTGGCGTGGTCGGTTGGCAGAACGATGCCACGGAAAGTACGAATTGGCTACCAGAGAGAAAGAGATTCGACATACTGCGCATGTCCCTAGCAGACGACACGGAGAAAAGAAGCTTGACAACAATGACGCATTGTGGGCAAAATAGTCTTCTTTATGAAGCCTCTCTATTTTTTTATTTTTCAAAACTGAATAACAGAATTACAACGTCATTACTATTTGCATTCGTCATTGAACAGTGTTGAATTGTTTTTATCCTGAATATCACAAGGAGTCTTGCCTTTAAAAAGGTCTGCTTTTTTTTGTTGTATCAAAGTGATGATAAAATTCGAGATATGAAATATGTCTGGTGATTCATTTCTTTGCAAACATTAGTCGCGATTTGATGGCCGAAGCAAATCACCGCTCAATTGCCAGGGTTTAATTAGACTACAAATCCGTCAACAAATGCGTGTAAAATGCTGGAGGAAATCAAAATTGTGGCAAGCTGGCTATAGCGAGCAGTCGACAGCCAAACCAAAGTGTTATTCATTTCTATTATCACCAGTGAACCGAATATAAGGTCACTGATATGCTTCATATGGAAGGTTCATAGGTTCTGGGAAGGCAGAGTTAGATGTACGTTATAATATACCCCCCCCCCACATCTCCTCGACACATTAATTTTGTTGCTCTTACATTTGCAGTTTTACAAAAAGGCTTGAAAAGGAACAAACGTTAATAGTAGCTGCCCAAATGGCGAGGCCAGCGGAATATAAGGAACTGAGCAGCAGATCAAATGACCTAAAAAGAAAGTCATAACCTTAAAGGATATGAGGGGAGGAGAGAGAGAGAGAGAGAGAGAGAGAGGGGGGGGGGGGGGGGGGGGGGGGGGGGGGGAGGGAGAGAGAGAAAGAGAAATACAGAGAGTGAAAGAAAGATGCGTATACTCATATAAAAAGATAAGGTGAAATTGTATACCAAAACAAAGGGATAGGAGAGCGAAGGGAAGATAAAGAAAGAGAAGAGAAAGAAAGCAAAGAGGGATAGAAAAAGAGACTGAGAAAGAGAAAGGGAAAGAGAGAGAGAGAGAGAGATAGAGGGAGAGACAGAGTGAGAGTTGGGGAAAGGAGGACAGAAATCCGATGATTTAAGATAAAAGGATGCATTTCATTATTCAGTG
Source organism: Heliocidaris tuberculata (assembly GCA_025618425.1). Classification (NCBI taxonomy): domain Eukaryota; kingdom Metazoa; phylum Echinodermata; class Echinoidea; order Camarodonta; family Echinometridae; genus Heliocidaris; species Heliocidaris tuberculata. Next base: position 17,692,977 of record CM046848.1, read on the forward strand.
TTATTCCATTAATATCAAGGTCGAACCACAATCCAGTGCTATTCTTAACCGCAGATTGGTATTTCTTCTCTCCAATTCTCCTCTACACACCGTCGTTTGAATCTGATTTAAGAATTGAAAACTTCTGTATCATTTTTCTCCATCACAGATCTATTATACCATAATACCATCTCATCTTCTTACATCCTGTTCTGTTCAGCATTTTTTCCATCTTTCTCTTCAGAGATTTTCTTGGCTGTTCTGTTGTTTTGTATGTTTTTTCTATCATAAAACTGTCATTCCACAAATTGAAGTGGGAATACCACATCTCTTTTTTTTTATCAAGGAGGTACTAGGTAATACCTCCTTGGTTTTATATCTTATTTCATGTTCGGTTCGACCAGTGGCGTAACCAGGTTTTTTTTAAAGGGGGGGGGGGGGTGATTTTTACTCCAAAATTCTCTGATAAGCAAAAAAAAAAAAAAAAAAAGGGTTATCAGTATTTTTGGGGTGTCTTTTTACTCAAAAATTCTCTGACAAGCAAACCCCCCCAACCCCCCCCCCAAAAAAAACAAACAACAAAAACAAACAAACAAACAAATTTGAAAGGGGGTGTTTTAACATCAAATAACGCCAAACGGGGGGGGGGGGGGTGTTTGAACACCCAAAACACCCCCTCGGTACGCGCATGGGTTCGACACACTTTCATTCGTTTTCTACCAAAATTTCCTTACATGTTCTGTGATATGTGTGTGTGGTTTTTTCTTCTCTCTATGATAAAAAATAATATCATAACGTACCAAATTAATGTACAAAGTAGTAATATGCAATGAAAACGGCCATGATTTAGCAATCAGTTATTTGTTTTTTTTTGCATTTTTATTTTACGACATTTAGGTCTTCATTAACTCCCATTTTTTTCAATTTGATGTATCTCAAAAGAAATTTCGAACTAAATTCACAAAAAGAAAACGGACATTGATGTCTCTTTTGTTGTGAATTATTGATATCTTTTTGTCCCCCCCCCATCCTGCTCATCCTCCATTTCCGCCCCCTTTCCCCTTGTACCCAATGCCGAAAGAGTGCTCTATTATTGATGCTTTCCTCTTTATTCTCTTCTTTTCTTTTTCACCCCCTTCATGTTGTTTCCTAACTCCTCCTCCACCAATAATCTTTCTTTCTATCTTTTCCTTCTTTCCCTTAGCCTCGATAAGACAGACGAATAAGGCATATTACTCTAATATTATTTTCTCTCCTTTCTCTAAGTTCTCCCCCTTCTCCTTTTCTTCCACCTGCCTACTCCCCATCTCGACTCCTCATTTTCTTCCTGAATACTCCTCAAACTTTTACCCTTTTCATTTCCATTTCTCCCAATAGACCTCATCATAATCATGATAATGCAGAATAAGGCAAAGCATTATATCATTAACATGATTAATTCTCCCCTCTTTCTTTCTCTTCCTATTCCCCATACTCTCCTCCTCATCTTATTCCTCTCTTCCCCTCCCCTTTCTCCTTTTCAATTTTCTCCTTCCCTTTATACCCGATCATAATGACGAACAGGGCAAAGTTCTCTAATACTATTGTCTCCTCTTTCTTTTCTCTCCTATTCCTCATATACTTTCCATCTCTTCTTCTTCCTCCTCATCCTATCCCCTCCTCTGTTTCTCCTTTCTATCCCCCTCCATCCTCCCCTTTGAACTTGATCATAATAGCGAGCAATGCAAAATATTCTGTGATTATAATTATCTCCCCTCTTTTTTTCTCTTCCTATCCCCCATATTCTCCCCTTCCTCCTCCTCCTCTTCTCCTAATTTCTCCCTTCAATCTTCCGCTTCCCTTGGACTTGATAATAGCGAGCAATTCAAAGCACTCTATTATTAATTTACACCTTTCTTTCCCTTCTCTTCCCCATAATCTCCTCCTCCTCCTCCTCCTCTCTTCCCCTCCCCCTTTTCTTATTCCAATCTCCACCTTCTCCCCTTCTCCCATTGCACCTTCTTCTCTCGATCATTTTATGACGAACAGGGCAAAGTTCTTTACTACTATTAACTCCTCTTTCTTTTCCCTCCTATTCCCCACATTCTACCCCACCCCTTCATCCTCCTCTCATCTGTTTATTATCACCTTCCTCCACCATTGTCCACATTCCCTTTGGACTCGATCGCAATATAGCAAGGAAGGAAAAATACTCGATTATTATTTCTCCCCTGTCTTTTCCCTCCTACACCCCAACTCTCCTCCTTCTTCACCTCTCATCCCCTTTCCCCCTTTCAATCTTCCCTTCTTTTTAAATCTTATTATCCTGTTTTTCTTTCCCCTTATTTTCTCAAACTTTCCTCCTCCTCCTCCTCCTCCCCTTCCTCCTTTTATCATCCCCTCCTTCTCTCTGGAGTTGATCACAATAGCGAGCAAGGCAAGGCGCTCTATCATTCATTCTCCTCCCTTTCCCCCTCCTATTCCACAACCCTCCTCCCCTCCTCTTTTTTTCCCCTTTCAATCTCCTCCTTCTTCCCTTTGGACTCGATCATAATAGCGAGGCAAGGCAAGGCACTCTATTATTCATTCTCCCACCTGCCGTAGTCTTCCCTAAATTGAATGTCCACCACCGTTACAATGTCCCATGTATGCTGCAGCTGGCTTCCAGCATAGAAAATTAAAAGAAAGATTAACCTCTACTTGACGCGTTGGTCTACCGGGTGCCATAGGTCCACATCTAACATAGATTAAAGCGCTTGTTTCTTATCGTTGAATATGGGGTTGAAATATTACCAGGGACGTGAAGGTTATTTATTCACTCCGTTTTGAATGAGTCATCTATGTTAAGCATATGGATCTCGAAATTGTTTTATAAGCTTTCGATTCAGGTTAATTTTAAACAATTCAGTTTGCTTAATTAAATTCAATACATTCATGGGCATTTCAATGCATTTCAGTACGATTCATGACATTCCTTTAAGAGGATACACACGACACATCCAAACAACAACAGCAACAAATAATTAAAAAAAAAAAACAACAACAAACAAACAAACAAAAACAAAAGACAAAAAACCAAGTCATGAATAAATGTTGCTTGATACATCGTCTGATCAAGAGTTGAACATGACATAGTGCAGCTATAGTAAGCAACATTAATCATTGTCTAATCAGTTCGTTTTGTATTATTCTTTAGAAGACACACAATTAGTATATCATGATATTTGAAACTTAGCGACTGTATTCATGACTGAAATGACATATCGACCGTACGATATACAGAGTACAAATAAATACACATCTCATTAGGGTCCTATAACGTACCTGGCGCAATTTTTGTTTCATTTAAAATTTTCATATCTAGCTTTCATCTCAAGGTTTTTGTAACTTTTTGGCTTATTTCAGTTGGAAATTTCCGATAATTATAAATATATTTTGATTTCCGCTATCTATGAATTTTATGAAAGTTTTTTTAAAGGATTATTAACATTTGTACAAAATGTAATAAAGAGGAAAAGACCACACATCATTAAACCTGAGGAGCTTTGCAATTATTAGAGCAAATTAGTTTCCACAACCCGATCATCATGAGCCACGTGAAACTATTTTAAATATGTTCACTACATTATCTAACAGCATTACCTTGTATTACCCTCTTAAAAGGGGGTCTGATTGCTTTTAAATCGCGATTGTAATCATTTGAATATATATACACCCCTTCCTTCTCTTTCTTTCCCCTCCCCCAGCATTCCCACGAGAAAGATACCCAGACTCGTAATACTGCATTTAAATGTCATTTAGATTATTTGCAACAACAGGCATCAGATTAAAAATATCAAGGCAAATTCCATTGATTATTGCAGATTTCCGTCATCGTATGATTGGTGCTCTTCGGAAGAAATACGTCGCATAGCGTTAGTATCAATCTCTTTATCGCTGGCTCTCCCTCTCTTTCTCCCTCTCTTCCCCCCTCTCTCTCTGTCATTTCTCCTCTTTCTCTATCTCTTTCTTTCTTTTTTCTATCCTCCTCATTCTCTCCCTTCCCCCTCTCTGTTGTTTTTCTTTACTTTCTCTTTCTCTCTCTCTCTCTTGTCTATTTATCTTTTCACGAATGTCCTCCTTAACCTACTCTTTCTCTTCTTCTCTCTATCCCCTTTTCTCTCTCTCTCTCTCTCTCTCACACACACACACACACACACTCTCTTCTTGTAATATTCCCCCTCTCTTTCTCTCTTACCCCCCCCCCATCCTCCCCTTACCTCGTCTCTTATTTTTTCCATTAAAACCTCACTCCTTTTCTATTCTGTCTCTCTTTATCTACCTTTCTCTCTTTCCTTCTTCCTCATCCTGCACCTTTTACCCTCTCTCTTTTGATCTCTCCCTCTCTACTTTTATCTCTCTCACATACTCCCACTCTCTCTCTCTCTCTCCTTCTCTCTCTCTCTCTCCTTCTCTCTCTCTCTCTCTCCCCCTTTTCTCTCTCTCTCTCTCTGCCTTCCTCTCTCTAGAGGCTGACATTCTGATTTGACATTTACCACTGCGGGAATGCGATCATGGGGATTCATACACCGGTATAATACTCACAAATGAAATTGTTATTTGTCCATTCATATGAACCTGGAGAACTGATGAATAAATTTTAGGCGTAGCAAGCTGAAAGGGGAAACAAGGGATGGGGTGTCGGTGATGTGTTCAATCTATTATTTTTGTTAAGAGAGAATATTTAGAATCCGATCAGTATCACGAGAAAAAAAAATCAAAAATTATTAATTAGGAGAGTAGTGCATATTGCAATTTTTCTATATTCTTAATAAAAATGTTGATAACCGTGTAATACACTGTCATCAATTGCTACTAACATACTCATTTTGTCCAATAATATTGTGGCAATAATAAACCCCTTACTAAGAGGTTGTAGGATACGATTATGGCGAAATCTATTTTAATATTAAGATGTCCATGTCTCATTCCTGTCATGTAAACTCTTTCCTAATATTTATCAGCTTACAATTCATTTTGATCAAAGTTTCCCCCAAAATCCTCAACGTATTTTCTTCGCAAGTCTCATCTTTGTCTCATTGTTTCTTCTTTACCGTGGGAAATTTATTAAGCGAATCTTATCGGCATAATATTCAGGTACCGCAAACTCCAAAGGTTTAAGGAACACCCGAAAATCATTCATTCATTGGTTGTTGTTGTTTTTGATTCTGATATTGTTGCAAAGGATAAGGCAGATCCGAGCAAAATTTTCGAACAAAGCAGCAAATGATACGGCGGTTTTTGACGTACATTACATGTCTTATAGTGAGTAATAATACCGCCCCCAAAATAAAGCAAAAAATCCCCAACAAAATCGATCAGTAATACCTTGACGTAAAACTGGAAATCGATTACATAGCTTTTCCCTAATGACCTACTTCTGGAGGATGTCATACGAGCATGGTTCAGCGTGAGTGCAGTGCGTCGGTATAGGGATGTGTTTGTTTTATCTTCATGAGAGAGGTCAAGAGCACTTAGATGCTAAAGATGACGAGACGGGCTTGCGCAAGCAGCTTACACGGTAATGTGCGGCGGAGAGACGGTGGGGGAGAGATGGGTATGGGAGGGTGGAAAAGAGAGAGAGAGAGAGAGAGAGAGAGAGAAGATGGGAGAGGAAAGAGGTTTGTTGGGATGGAAGAGAGGGGCAGAATGGAAGAAGAAAAGAGAGGGAAGATTGAAAATGAGAGAGAGAGAGAGAGAGATAAAGAGAGATAGAGAGAGAGATGGGGAGAGAGAGAGAGAGAGAGAGAGATAAGAAACACACACACATTCTGTAGATAAAGAACGCATGATTCTTAAGATAGAGATAGAGATGACCGAGGGAGGGGGGGGGGGGGGGTAGACGGATTTTTTTGACGAGCATCCCCCCCCAAAAAAAAAAAAAAAGCTATCACAGCTTCAGGTGCTTTGAGGGAAAATTGTACGAGTGCCTAACCTTTGTTTGTTTGTTTGTGTGTTTGTTTTTTGTTGCTTGTTTTGGTTTGTTTGTTTGTTTGTTTGTTTGTTGTTCTTGTTCTTTTATTTTCTTGGGGGGGGGGGGTAGGTACCTCCCGTGGCCCCCTTTCCTGTAGATCCACCAATAGATGAATAAAATACCCATGGCGATGATGGTGACTAAAATAAAGATGCTACATTGATAGTAAACGAAATGAGAAGGAATATGAAACAGACGTATGAATTATGAGGTACGAAAATCAAATTTGAGCGTTTATCAGATGAGCTTTTTTGACACCACTCTTATTGCGTCATTGGTTATTATGTTCATATTTCCCGTCTTACACGTTTATATCCATACGCTTCTACAGTGAAGTGTGCATATCTAAGTTTACATTCGAAATTCATTTTCATTCTTCAAAACCCTTTTCATTCTTAAAATAAACGAATTCCCGATGAGATCTGTCAAGTGCTCACAACCCAGGACCTTGCACACGCATACAAGCGCAAGAAACAAGTTGGCATGATCATGCTTGACTTCTGCAAAGCCTTTGATAAGGTGTCCCACAGCCGTCTGTTGTTAAAGCTGAATCACTATGGTATTCAAGGCCAAACCCTGGATTGGATTACAACTTTCCTCACCAATCGCACCCAGTCGGCTGTCTTGGGTGGTGCTAAATCTAGAGCAGCTCCGGTAGTCTCTGGCGTCCCACAAGGTACCATACTTGGTCCAGCCCTTTTCTTGTTATACATTAACGATCTTCCAGAGTGTGTTTCATCGACTACCAGGCTTTTTGCAGATGACTGTGCACTCTACAGTGAAATCTCCACCCCAGCTGATACGAAGAATCTGCAGGACGACCTTGACTTGCTCCAGAAATGGGAGGCTACTTGGCTGATGTCATTCAACCCCAACAAGTGCTCCTTATTGAGGTTCTGCCCTACTCGCATCAGATTTGAAGCTGAATACACTATCCATAACACCGTCCTCAGGAAAAGTAGCTCTCACAAGTACCTTGGAGTTCTGATCTCAGATGACTTCAAGTGGTCTTCCCACATCTCAGCCATTTCTAAGAAGGCTAACCAACAACTAGAGTTTATTCGTCGCAACACCAGGCAACTCCCGCAGTCCTTCAGGGAAGCAGCATACAAGTCTCTTGTCCGTCCCCATCTTGAGTATTGCTCCAGCGTATGGGACCCCTACATCATCTCGGATATCCAGAAACTTGAAAGTATCCAACGTCGGAGTGCGCGCTATGTTACTGGAGACTACAAGAGAACTAGTAGTGTGACTGACATGTTCAACAAGTTGCGGTGGCCTACCTTATCGACTAGGCGGATGGCGAATAGGCTAGGGATGGTGCACAAGATAGCTAATGGTCTCCCCGCCATACCACTAGAAACATTATTCTCCTTCAACAAATCACAAACACGGAAGAATCATGACAAGACCCTCCAGATGCACCACGCTAGAGGCGACGTAGACAAATTTTCATTTTCCCATCACTGTATCTATAAATGGAATAGCCTGCCGGCATCTGTAGTACATGCTGACAATCCACAGTGCTTCCAGGGCCTACTCCTGAAGCAACTTTCATCTCAATAAATCTGAAGAAGCTACATTATTCTTCCTCGCACCGCTTGCAATCTTTAGTTCGTCTTCGTAATAGGCTGAATAGCCCTTTGAAGATTAAAAGAAGAAGAAGAAGAAGAAGTGGGTAGTAAAAACTTACAGGGTGCATTTAAGATGTACTACCAATGCATGTAATAGCCTGCACCTGCCTAGGTATAACGACAGATCGGCAAGAAGCTACACCTTCCCCTAACCCCACCCCCATCCTGTACTTCAACCTCTCTGTCACCTCACCTCATTTTTAAAGCTCATAATCCGAGAGAGAGAGAGAGAGAGAGAGAGAGAGAGAGAGCTTCGTGAGCCCTTCCCCCAGCAGACTTTATGGATATTACTCCCCCGTGCACCTCCACCCCTCCCAGCAATCTACCCCTACCGCGTTGGTCCGGCGCTGACGTCTCAAACTTCATACGACCCAATGTCTTGGGAAATACCATCAAATGAATATGCGCGAGTAAAGAGAAAAATAAACTGTCATGATGATTTTGTCCGAAGAGCGAAATCTATGGCATGCTGTGACCTAGATTTTTGAGAAGATTTGGGACCATTAGGAATTGGGGTAGAAGGTGGAGGACGTTCCGGTATATTTTGTCTTGGTGCCGCAAGCGATAATCTAATTTATAGTACCTTTTATAATACATTATATTCTACAAAATTTTAACATTCTTGTTCACACTCAAATACCGGTTCAAATTTAGTATTGCACTATCAAACTGATCGGGTGATTGATTTTTAAAAACAATTTTCCACTTTCTATCAAAATACGCGCTCGACAGTCAATAATGGACCTGAAAATACATGACTAAAATGGATTGTGTATTAGTGATACAACGATAAAATTTTGTATTAAAACAAATCATATTATCAGGCAATATCTGTGGTTTTCCCCCTTGTATAACCAAGATTTTACATCCTATCAGAGGGACTGGGTAGAATTGAACTTTTGATTGACATTTTATACACTAACAACAAATTATAAAACCATTGTGGAGAATGTCTGAAAAGGGGTTAATGTTGTAGAGAATATTGTTAAAAAAACATTTTACAACATCTGTCCATCTTTTAAGTTTTCCTTTCCTAGTGCGCATATAGAGACGCTATACGTAGAATTATTTTTATATTTATTAATGTACCTATCATTTGCATTAAGATTTTTTTTTACCTACCCATTCAAATTATATATAATTCAAAGGAACTTAATTGAATATCTGCAATCTCATTTACATCAGAGAAGCTCCAAGACATTATTATACCTTTTGGGCATCCATTGTTATTACATTAAGTCCCGATATTCTATTCCAAATTAATGGAGAATGTAAATAAAGTAGGACAACGAGTAAATTATTACAAAATAATTTTTCCATTAGAAAAAAAAATGGAAACTTATATCGGTAATATATATTTCACAAGGATTACATTATTTTGCTCTACATCGGAGCTGCAGCTTTATTTTTTTATAATATGGTCGAAATTATCATAAAATATTTTTTTCGTACGATTAGTTCCCTCTTCAATAACACTTTCGATTGTTTTTCAGTCAGAGTTGTGTCCAGTATACTGGACGCAGTATAGCCTTGAGGTTGAATCCCTCCACTTCTTCAAAGGTACACGGTTCTGATAGAAGGGGGCATATGTGAATAAACGAAGAGAGTGAAACAAAGAAGAAATGATGATCACTTTCTGGTTGGGGAGCAGTGGTGACGATCCAACTTCAGAATTATGGTGGGGACAAACCCTAACATCAGACAAAATCCAATCCAATGGATACACACCTAAACCCCGACCTTACTGAGGAGGGGGGGGGGGGGGGGGGGGGGGGGAAGGGACTACCTCCCGACCCCCCCCCCCGGAACCGACGCCGGTTGTGGGGAGTACATAGTTGCCTTGGGTGTTAGGTGTATGTGGTATAGCGGAGAATGCTGCAAGAAAGAAAGAAAAAGTAAAGGGTTGGTCACATTTGTCTGATAACGATAAAGATAACGATAGCGATAAAAAAAATAAAGGTACACCTTACCCTGCCGGAAAGGACACAGTGTCCCACAGTGCGTTCACATAGTCGACTCTGTGAAGATGTGATTCACAATGTTAAAACGCTCGAATTTAACAGTGTGAAGATGATTTCACACTGTGGACACCTCCACAGTGTGGTTTACCACAGGGGTGTTCATATTGTGATGTTCGATTTCACAACGTGAATTTACTCGCTCACAATGTGAAGATGTGATTCACAATGTTAAAACGCTCGAATCTAATGGTGTGAAGATGATTTCACACTGTGGACACCTCCACAGTGTGGTTTACCACAGAGTGTTCATATAGTGATGTTCGATTTCACAACGTGAATTTACTCGCTCATAATGTGAAGATGTGATTCACAATGCTAAAACGCTAGAATTTAACAGTGTGAAGATGATATCACACTATGTTTCACACTGTGAACACACTGTGGGACACTGTGAGCTTCCCTACTATTAACAGTCACGAGCATAATCACACGTGCACGTCATATAGTACGGCGTACCTTTAATTAAAAATCTCGTTATAGCTATCGCTATCGTACAAATGTGACCAGGTCTGAATTCGTTCAAGACACGTCGATGGTTAGGAACGTAATCAAATCTGGACTGAATTCAATTAGAAAACATGAATAGCATTATCTCGATGGCGGGTAATTAAATCAAACTGTAACTGTAACCAGCTTGCTATCAAAAGAAAGGATGTCCCAATGTAAATTCTCTGTTTAGTTACCCCCCCCCCTCTCTATCTCTCTCTCTTTCCTCTCTTTCTCTCTCTCTCTCTCATTCAATCACTATCTCTCTCCATAAGTAAGTAAGGAAGGAAAGAAGGAAATGAATAATCTGAAGAATGTAAAAATCTTACATTCAGCATATTAAGTTTAATACGGTAAGTGCACTAATACTTTTAAAATTACTTATGTTAACTAGATTATAATATTAATGTAGTCTTAAGTGCTGACACTGAAACTGCATTTCTGAATATTATTGTTAACTCTGCAGTGTATGTGTTATTTGGATTCTATTAACGTATGTAATATTGGAAGTATTAAAACGTATGTAGTATCAAAAGCATTAACGAAGTGACTGAAATATGCTGGGAACCTCATATATGAAAAGCACGATTCTTTTTGGACATGTTTCAGGCTTGTTATAAAATCATGACAATTGTTCGGGACTATTAGCTCGATTTTCTTATGTTCCCTAATTTCCTCATTTCTAATCTGATATACATTTTCTACCAAAAATCGTTTTGAAGATTCGATGTAAGATTTATGAGAACTCAAGAAACGTATACTTTGCTGCATAAACTACCGTAATTAAAGCCTACTGTTAAAGCCATGACAATTTCACCAAGATATGATATCAGTAATACGGATAAGGACATTTGATTTGCCCTCTTGCATAAAAAGTTGCGATTAAACGCAACTCAAAAAATCTAACGCAACTCCCAAATACGCGATTCTGATTGGTTAAAAATCAAGTTGCGTTTAAGTTTTTGAGTTGCGTTTAATCGCAACTTTTTATGCAAGAGGGCCCAGTGGAAACTGTTAACTTGACTACTGAATTCTCCCATTACCCATAGCCTTTATCAACCCTTTGCCTTTATATAGAGGGGCCATCCGGTTCCCGTTAGCAGTGGGTTAACATTTATCTGGTGGATAGAGGATTAAGAACATCGTAATTCTCTATCTTTTACTACAGCCTACTGTCACAACCATGTCACTTTCATAGATTTATGAAAGTTAACTAACAAGGATAATTCTATTTCATTTTAACGATATATAGGAGACAAATGCAACGTGTTGACATTTTATCTGCAAGTTGCCCGTGTACATGAAGCCATTAAGAACATCATGTTAAAGTGATATAGATGAATATTTATATTCCGCATCTTGTTTTCCCGCTTTAAATGTCGCTTTTCCTTCTTCCTCCACCTAGGTCGTAGGTAAACCAGCGCGTTGCCATGGTGATTTGTTCATTTCATCTTACCTTCGTAGATCCCTCTAGATTCTCGGCTTGAAAACACCCCATCCATCAACTGATTTCAACATGCATTTTTTTCTTCGTAAAGAGAAATACGACACAATACAACAAGGAAAAAAAAATCAATAAACACACACACATAAGCCTATCTCTTTTCTCGTAAGAGCTACTTGTTTCATTTTCCGTTCAGTTCAACCCTACACAGAATCGGTGTTATTGAATTGATGGACAAATTTCCTTGACGTTCCTCGGGTGTCAGCAATGCTTGATGTCAGGCTAGATGGAAATAGGAAGAAAGAAGAAGAAAAAAAGAAGAAAACAGGAAAAGAAGGAGAAAACAAGAAGAAGAGGAAGAAGAAGAAGAAGAAGAAGAAGAAGAAGAAGAAGAAGAAGAAGAAGAAGAAGAAAAGAAGAAGAAGAAAAAGAAGAAGAAAAAGAAGAAAAAAGAATGAAGGAGGAGAAGTAGAAGAAAAAGAAGAAGAAGAAGAAGGAGAAGAAGAGAAGAAGAAGAAGAAAGAGAAGAAGAAGAGAAGAAGAAGGAGGATAAAAGGAAAGAGAAGAAGAAGAAGAAAAAGAAAAAGAAGAAAAAGAAGAAAAAAAAGAAGAAGAATATGATAAAAAAAGAAGAAGAAGAAGAAAAGGGAGAAGATGAAGAATATGATAAAAAAGAATAAGAAAAAGAGAAAGAGATGAGTACGAATAAGCTTTTCAAACAATATGAAATTTTGTGTTCTGTCACTTTATGATATAGCTGAAAAGAGAAGAAAAAGTACAGCAACATCATAATTTTCATGTTATTGTAAAAACTGAATTGCAAAATTATAACGTGGTCTTTTGTCCCAAAAGGTTTAACTGTTCTGTATATCATAAGATATATTTAAAATTTGTTTAAAAGATATGTTTAAAATTTCATTGACATATATTAAAATTGTAAACACAAACATTTCAAAGCAAAAATAATCAGGATGAATAATTTTTTACCTTTCCAACACATTAAGTCCATTAACATGATTAAAATTGGGCATTTCAGCTCATTGGCTGTTGAGAGACTTCGGTTTGATCGCAAACAAATTACTCTTAATAAATAATTTTTTTTTTTAATCCACCACACAATATAGAATTATTAACATTTTATATAGCTGCTATCATTCAGGATTGGTATTTTTAACACTACCTTTTGATTATCCTCAAAACGGATGATGGTGAGAATGTGAAACTTGAAGTGATCCTTGTATAATCTTCATCCATAATCGAACACTAGTATCATAACATAAACGATTAATGGCGCTGTCACATATTGATGATATAGCGAGCGTATGCCGACCTATCAAAATTTCTCTAAAACGCTGGCATACGCTGAACTATCGATTTTTTTTCCTTCAATTTTGGGCGTATACGTAGCGTATTCATAACGAGTTGGGCGTATACATAACGTATTAGTAACTACATGGAATGTTTCGATAACCTATAGATAAATCATACCAACGAATGTTTAGCGTGTTGCAGGCGTTCACAACTTAAGCCCCTTTCACACCGGGCCTGCGTAGAGTTGCGTAGTGCGGTGTACCGACTACGCCGATCTTACGCTGCCCTTACGCTGTGCCTACGCTGGCCTATACGTGGCAATACGCTGAGCAAAAAATTAAACATGTTTAATTTTTTCGCGTAATTACGGCGTAGAGCACTGGACACTGAAAGTCTACGCAACACTACGCTACTGTACGCCATGCCTACGCATTAGTACGCTACCCTACGCCAGTCCGACGAAAAATCCTTTGAGGCTGGCGTAGTGTTACGTATGGAAGGGCGTAGTGTTGCATAGTTTTGTTTAGTGTGGGTTCAGCAAAAGCAAACCTACCTACCATTTACGCCAGATCTACGTATTCGAACGCAACCCTACATAACCAACGCAGGGACTACGCCGATCCTGCGAGTAATTTTGGCGTACTCGGTACGCCGCATAACGCAACTCTACGCAGGCCGGGTGTGAAAGGGGCTATACGCCCAACGATAGTATACAAATATTGACTGCTCATGAGGATGATGGTGGAAATTATCACTCCCAAGGTGGTGTTCATACCGGCCCTTCTATTACCCCCGAGGCGGAGCCAAGGGGGTGATAGAAGGGCCGGTATGAACACCACCGAGGGAGTGATAATTTCCACCACCATCCGATTACAGAGCAGTCCATATTTGTTTTATATACCTCATCCTTTTCATTGATTCATGTTGAATTCTATACGCGCTGCGCGTATATAGTCGTATAGCCTAGCTAGCAACTCGCGAAAAACCATATTGTACGTACGTGTACACGTGCAAAAGTCGCGGAGGGGTTCTATCACAGGGTTTAGGCGTTCTATCATTTGACCTTAGGTCAATTGATAGAACGCCAAAACCCTCTGGCGCAATGATAGCTCGAGATGCGCCGTGTCATGTGATATGGTTTTGACCAATCAGTGAATAAGAATCTATGTATGAGGTATATAATCTAACATAATATGCATAGCGCGCGGCAGCGTATCGCCGACGATCACGTGTCGTAGCCTATCGACGATTCAAACCATAACCGCACTAGACATCGCATCGTATCAACATCACCGTTGGCGATTTAGCCAGGGTTTGCCGACGTATGAAAAATTTGGCGAATACGCTGGCGTACGTCGAATAAGTTAGGTTCCAACATATGAGTTAGAGTTGGAGTCATTTGCTCTGATTGGATCATGAGAGAAATGTTGCATTCAACTGTAAAGTGTGTAGCCAATCAAAGTCCATCATTTTGATTACTGCTGAAAACGTTGGCACTAATTGGCTCATGAGCAGATAAGATGGTACTGGATTTCAGCCTCATGCAGGGGCTATGGAATACTAATTCCACTTTTCTTTAGATACAAAAACAAAACAGGCACATCCAACCCGAATCAAACAGAATCTAAAAAAGAGAAACTGACAGAAAGCGTATCATAATATAAAAAAAAATTGAACCTAGCATGACCTTTTCAACTCTCTGGTTTCGTGTTTTCTGTTCTGAATGAATTTATTCCCGCCATACATAACATGACTAGCCAAGTGGAAAGAGACAACATACATACACCCACACGTACAAGCAAATCAAAGAAATATAGGGGTTATGATTTGCAATTTGAAGTTGACTTTAGATTTTCCACCTCAACGTTCACAGGCGATCCTTAGGGATGATAGCGTTATCTGGGAAGGTGAAGGAGAGAGAGAGAGAGAGAGAGAGAGAGATAAAAAGAGAGGGAGAGAGAGAGAGAGAGAGAGAGAGAGATGGCATAGCTGAATTACGGCTCGATTTGATTCGCCTCACAGCACTCGAAGCAGCGGAATATCGGTCAACCAGGCGAGAACACGGGATGCGGGAGGGAAAGGGCGGCGCGGTGGAGCATGGGGTTATATCATCGCAGACAAGATGGAGTGAGAGAATGGATGTGAGATTGAAAGAGAAACAGAAAGAGAGAAATGGGATAGACAAAGGAAATGCTGAGAAACATATATACGGATGTATACATCAATATCAGTAAGGAGAGAGAGAGAGAGAGAGAGAGAGAGAGAGAGAGATGAATATATAGAGAGAAAGGGAGAGAGGGGGGAGAGAGATGAGAGAGAGAGATAGAGGGGAAAGAGAGAGAGAGAGAGAGGGGGGGGGGGGGGGGGGGGAGAGCAGATGAACGGACCAGAGCGACACTGGAATCATGGGAATGGTGGGCGAGATTATCACATCGAACCAAATAATTTAGAAGAAATGACATATTAATTTAGAAAGAACCAGACTCTATCAACATATTGTGATACTCTTGCCAACTTTAAGGCACGTCTTAAAACATTTCTTCTTATAAATAATTTCCAGTGTTAACTGGTAACTAGAGGAAGTACACGTATGTTGAGCATACCTCACTCTTCTCAGGTTTCTCTATCCACTTTTCCTTCTTCCTCTTTCTTACAGCACATAGGGACATATTGTGATTATGCGCTACATAAATATGGATATTATTAGGTGGTCTGTCGGTATCGACAGATCACCTCTTAATTTCGTACGAATTTTCTTTCTTTATTTATTCTTTATTTTTATTTTTCTCCCCATTTTTTGTGACCGTGACTTTTTTAAAATCAACTGGATCAATTTTCTTCAAATTTTCGTCAGTTATCAGGCCTATCAAGGTCAAGTGCCCCTATCTTTTTCAAGGTCATCAGGTCATCGTGACGTCATCCAGGCGCCATTTTGTGAAATCACATTATCGATCATATCTTCATAATGAGTCATCAAAAATAAACCATATTTGACACACATAAACTTCCGGTCATGGGTCAACATAAAATGTCAACAAAATCCGCACGCGCATCATGACGCGCACGTACGCGCGCGTCAAAATTTAGAAATGCTCAAAATTACTTTTTAATCAAATTAGAGTATGGTTCAGGGCATTTTAAGCATATCAAAATTTTCCGTCCGTGCTCGTCTACGCGTGCGTTATGCGCGTGAGCAGCGCGTACAGAACGTAAAAACATCGTTTTTTTGCATGGTTTGTATTCCTGACACTATTCTTGACAATTTCAAACTATTTTCAGTCATTCTCGACATTCCATAATGCCACACGCGCGCGTCAAACTTTCAAATTCGCGCGCGCGCCAATGGGCAATATAATGTAAAAAGTGCTAAAAACATGCCTGTCAGGAATCAGCCACAGCTCGTCAGAATGCCTGGATACCCCCATATCTTATAACAACATGCACACCAAATATGGCTCAATTCGCTTTTTTTTTTTTTTTTTTTTAAGTGTAGACGTCGTTTTCTTGTCCATCTTTTCCTTAATTTCTCGACCATTCCGCCTTCTACAACCAAACCAATGGTGGAAACTTGAAGGAAATGCATGTCCATTTTACTTCCAACTCAAAGATTCGTCAAAACTCTTCCGTTTTTTCACCCATTGCCAGATGAAAAAACGGAAAATCTCATACTAATAACCCGACCACCACCCAACCCCCTTCTTTTTGTGGGGCCCATTAGTTGAAAACGGAACCTTGAATCTTTTTGAAATTTGGTACAGACATGAGGCTTGGTAGGACAATTATGTTGTGAAAATCACAAGGTCAAGATTTCATTATAACTTTATCCAGGTGCCATTTTCTGAAAATCAACTTATGATCATGTATGTTCATAACGAAATGTCATTTCTGTGTCATATTTCGCATGGTCAATTTCACTGTCATCACATATATGACCATCTTATCATCATTGTCGTCGACCCTATCATGTTTACTATCTTGCCCAATTATCATCATATCTTACAAAAAAATTGACCAGTTCAGGACAGACCACCTAATTCGTCTTCAGTGACGAATTAAAATTTCTAGTTAGTTATTATTATTGTTATATTGTCCATGCTATTTTCCAGTTGCATAAATGATTTAAAAGAACTGTTCTACATTATGCTGTTTACTATTTGTAGTTTGTTTATCACAGGACAATAGTTCAAAGTTCAAGGTTCAAGATGAGGGCGATGTAAAAGAGAGACGACGATAGCAAACAGGGAAGGTGGGACTAGAAGACGGGAAAGACAGGCAAAAATTAACATTGTGGAGAGGAAAAGATGATACACATCCAACCAACAACTGAATTGAAACTCATCATGTTCCGAATTCCTAAAGCACATCAAGCTTGATAAACGTCTGCCCTGGCAATCTAGCGACCCTGGCTTGGTCTGCATTGGTGCAGGGCGTCAGTAGACAATTCTGAATGTTGGGGAGGGGTGTTGGACCAAATTTTCCAACATGCCCCCCCTCCCCCCCCCAAAAAAAATGGTCCTCAGGTTTTCAAATTTGCCGAGAAGGGTATAAACTGGTCTTCAGTTTCGCCCAAAATGGTTCAACGCTCCTGCGTTTTACCGACACGGCTCTATCCATTCCAGTTTTGCTGACAACGAATTTTGAACAGGGGGCGCCATCCCATCTCCCGTAGCGACGCCCCTGCATTGGAGGTGAGATTGCACAAATTCCGAATGCTACAGGTGATTGGGAGCTCCCAATCTGGTTCGTCACGATAAACTCTGAATATTGACCATCGGGGCGTGAGGGAAGGCGATCAAGAGGCAAGCTGCGTTCAATGACGATGGGGTACTTTGCGTTGAAATGCCCCTTCAGTTTATATAAGATGTTATCGCGAGAGAGAGAGAGAGAGAGAGAAAGAGGGAGAGAGAGAGAGAGAGAGAGAGAATGAGAGAGAGAGAGAGAGAGAGAGAGGGGGGGGGAGAGAAACAGAAGGGGGGGTGAATGCTCCTTATTTTTGCAAGATATTATCTCTCATAGGATTCACAGGGCGTCGTCGTAGTGCAGAGTCGAATAGTATTGTCATTGATAAACTTGACATGCAGAGAAAAGTTTTCTTCAGGAATGGGAGGGGCGAGGTGCAGGGGCGTAGGTCGATCCATTAATACGTTCTATATACGACACTAAACTGATTCCAAAATGGACATCCAAGAGGGCGAGGGAATGTTTCTCCTTTTTTATAACTAGTAAGCATAAAAATGAGACTATGTAAAGTGGAGATAGTGACTAAAATTGATACAGAGAAAGGAAGAGAGAGAGGGGAGGGAGGGAGAGAGGGAGAGAGGGAGGGAGAGAGGGGAGGGAGAGAGAGAGAGAGAGAGAGAGAGGAGGGTGGGGGTAATAATATTGCACAGGTGTGAGGCCAAACGAAAAGAAGGAGGGAGCTGGCGGTTGGGGGGGGGGGGCGGCGAACCTACATGCACGTACATGTACGTCATTATGATTACCATTAATTGCCCTTGGAATATTGACCACTCACGTGCGAGGGGCGAACTCAGTTTCAAAGCAACCCAGTTGGTTAAGCCAATACTACCGAGTTCTTCTAATGAAACAGGGTTATTTACAAAAATTCTTCATGATGTTTATGCTTACCATGCAGAAAATTGATGATTTTAAGGAAATTTCCCCGAACTTTGCTGAAAAACACGTTTTTAAAGTAGCACCAGCTTCTCAAAAATGGGACTTCTTATTTTGTTGACGACCTAATCAACTCAATTCACTGTATTTCTACATATATTACCAATATAGAAAGGCTTTAATACATAATTTTCTATCTAAAAAGTGTCGTTTCCTTATGTTCAACAATCAGATAAGGTTTCGTTGGATTTTGTCAAATCTTTATCTTTTTTTTGTTTGTTTTTGTTTTGCCTCGTCATTATAAGTGTATAACTGTGGTGCTTCGATCTCTATACGCGATTTCTTTTGCTTGTTTTAATAATAAATCCCACCCCTTTCGTCGTTGCCATAGATATCTCTTCTCTAATCAAAAGCATTTTCCTCATGTGTATAAAGAGGGGGGGGGGGGGGGGTAGGTGGTAACGCTCTAAGGGTAACCTTAACAGAAAGTAAGCTCTACATTTTGCAAAGCAGATAGCTGAATAAAAGCAAATGCCCAGAGCGATTGTGAATGTATTCGTATAGTAAATGTGTTTGTCGACATGCTTTTAGGAGGGTTTTAACTTCAATATATGGAATATGCATATACTAATCCTAACACCCACCGACCACGAAGGTAGGCTTCTACGAAGTAGAGCAGCTAACTCATTTTAACTCTCGCTGTACCGATGTCACATAATATACGTGACACACAGACAAGGTTAAGTCTCATCACACATTGCTCCATCTAGAAATATGCAAGGTGTGTTCACTTGATGTCAATGTCTACAGCATGAATTAAGTACAGTATTCCGAGTACGAATATTACATGGTAGCAGAAACTTTTTTTCTTATTTTTAAAAAACAAAATTAAAGATTTAGCAGAGCCGGATCCAGGACTTTGTAAAAGGGCGGCTAGGGGACACATTGTCAAAATGTCAAGCCCCCTCCCCTTATCCAAAGGAAAAAAACAAACAAAAACAAAACAACAACAACCCCCCCCCCCCATAATGAATAAGTTGTCACGTTTCCAAATGCCTTTCTTTGGTCAAAATATTTGAAGAGGGGCGAACTTCTAAGTTGTGTGCTTTAGGTATGCCACTAAGGTTAAAAAGGGGCGGTATCGGGGGTGGGGGTGCACAAGCTTGTTATACCCCCTAAAGCCACCAGTGTAGAGAGTCTTTTCTCAGTTTGACTTTGAATAATACTAAGCAAATGAGGAACAGTAAACTCATTCAAACTATTAATCCTTTCTTAAAGGAGAATGAAACCCCCAAAATAAATGCATTTTAATAGCAGAAAATTCAAAGAAGCATATTGGTGAACGGTTGAGGAAAAACGGACAACTAATAAAAAAGTTAAATTTGAAATCCTAAAATTGCTTTATGAATGGAGATCTGAAATTGGCAATGTCCTCATTACGCTAATGCGATGCTGTGATGTAAATGTGCTATACTTTCCAATTGCCTTATACAAAAATAATGTTGTAAAAAATCCACTTTCCTTGAGTATATCTTATAAAATTTGATTTCTGTATTATAGGTGGTGTTCATAAATTCATTCCTCACACTATACATGTATTTCAAGCACTATGTTGAAAGTTCAATTTTCATTGTTTAAAAGTTGAAATCTGATAATTTTCTTATTTATTACCTACAAAGAGAGAGCACAATAGTCATATCATCTTATCTACATAATGAATATGTTGCCAATTTCATTTAGCGATTTTAGGTTTTTATAATCTTCATAACTTTTTTTATTATGTGTGTGTGACCGCCAGAGTGCATGCAAGACAGCAACCAAAATATAACATATGACCCTATAAAAAGCGGAACACTGGCGTAGCATCACCAAACACTATACTAAGACACACCTCCATACAAAATTTGAAAGAAATCCATTAAGAAATATGGCAGTAAGAGTGCACAAAAGGGACAAATGACCTTTGACCCTATAAAGTTATAGTTATCATTTCGGCAGCAGGTGGGTGTGTTGCCGGCTTCTTCTTGGTGACCTTCTTGGTGGAGGTGCCGTGGTCCAGTGGTTTAAGGCGCTTGACTGGAGATGCGAGGATCGGGCGTTCGATCCCCGGCACGGCACTTATGCCCTTGAGCAAGGCATCTTATCTACATTGCTCTTTTATCATACATCAAATAAATGAAGTGCTAAAGGCATATTGATACCAGGGTGTGCGTGTGTGTTATTTAAAAAAAAAAAAAAAAAAAAAAAAAAAATCACCAAGATACGCCTCCATACAAAATTTGAAAGAGATCTGTTAAAGTACACATTCAAAGAAAATCACAAATATGATAAATAATGTATCACTAGAAACTGGCAAGTTAACAGATAGCAATCGTATCAGTTTAAAGTCAACTACATATCAGGTAATTAAACAATAATACAAATAAAACTACCTCCCAGCATCTGCGATATACAAGCGCTTCGCCAAAAAAATAACAATGTTTCAATGACGTCAATAAAGGGAACAATCCTGTCCAATCAGACGACGTCCCATAAAGAATGAACATAAGTGCAGTGCAGTTATTTCTCAAATTATAAAGAATTTAGTGTATTCAAACGTGCCCATATTTCACACCATTCTAAAATGGGAATGAAACAGATTCTGATTACTGAAATCTTTTGTTTGTAAATATATAGGATGAGGGTTAATGAACAATCAAAGAAACCACACTTTCAAATTGAAAAGCCCGCTGAATGATTGCAAGGACGGTATTCATCCCTCATTCAACGCCGAACGTCCAGCGGTGTATGCAGCTGTGAATGCAATGGCGTCTATTTTGTTTACAAGCAACTGATTCTTTTATTCTTGTAACGCTTCATTTTCCATCCAAATAAACCCATGCACGGGGTTTAGAGTGAGGCAATATATGTATTAAACATAATAGACTAATGCTAGTGAAGTGAAATAACTGAAGAGAAGATGACAAAACAGGCACTGAAAATATGTGAGATGTTATGGGACATCGTCTGCTTGTGCAATTAACGTCCTGTCTTTGACGTCACACATTTCAGCGGCTTTCGGAGAGCTGTTCAGGTGCTATGTCGGGGCTGTATTTTAGCAATTTGTAATTGATAATAATCATTACTTCGAATGTTTGCAAGCGTCGAATTTTGACAAACTTGTCCGGTCTAAGCTTCACCTACGCAATAATGAAACTTAAGTCAGTTTTAAAAATCAATGAATATCTACTTTAAGAAATGTGGCAGTAAGAGAGCACAAAAGGGACAAATGACCTTTGACCCTATACAGGACGAAACAATGAGGGCAGCATCACCAAAAAATAAAGATGTGTAGATTGTACCAAGATACATCTCAATACAAAATTTGAAAGGAATCTGTCCAGAAATATGGTCTGCAGAGCGCACACAAGACATCGTCCAAAATATGACCTTTGACCTTATAAAAGACAGAACACTGGAGGCAGCATCACCAAAAGTTAAAGATGTGTAGATTTCTCCAAGATACACCTCCATTAAAAAAAAATTGAAATATGTTAAGAAATGTGGCAGTAAGAGCGCACAAAAGGGACAAATGACCTTTGACACTATGGAACAATGAGGACAACATTACCAAAAAGTCAAGATGCGTAGATTGTACCAAGATACATGTACATCTCCATACAAAATTTAAAGTGTACCAATCACCTGAAAAAATAATTTGTGTACAGCTAGAAAGTATAAAATCAACCTAAAAGAACTTTGTCTGGTGTTCTATAGGTCAACAGTTAATAAGTATGAAGAAAATAGAGGATAACACGAAAATGTTCGTGCGGAACCGAACTCCGAGTTTGGTTCCGCGCGAGCCTTTATCTTGGCCAGCGTGTATGGGTGCGTTGAGTAGTCTATTCACGAGTCGCTTTTATGCTTATAAAGAGTGTAATTAAAATTGCAATCTCTCTTTATAGAATTAATATTTGAAGCCCATATTTTGAATATAGTATAACGACATGAAACCTCTTACAGAGCAAAATTATTTTGGTGAATGGTACCCTTTAAAAGAAATCTATCAAGAAATGTGGCCTGCAGAGTGCACTCACGCCATCCTCCAAGGTATGACCTTTGACCCTATAAAAAATGGAACACTGGAGGCAGCAGCAACAAAATCTACAGACTTCTAGATTATACCAAGATACACCTGCATTCAAAATTTGAATAAAATCCGGTGAGAAATGTGGCAGTTAGACTGCACACAGAAGTGCACATCACTGAGTTCAGTTCATAGAGTTCAGTGGTGCACACAAGACATCTATCAATAAATGAACTTTGACCCTATAAAAAGACGGAACACTGGAGGCAGCATCACCAAAATCTATAGGCTTCTAGATTATACCAAGATACACCTTCATTCAAAATTTGAACAAAATCCGTGGATAAATGTGGCCTATAGAGCGCACACAACCCATCAACAAAAGTATGGCCTTTTACCCTATAAAAGACGGAACACTGGGGGCAGCATCACCAAAAATTACAGGTGTCTAGATTTTACCAAGATACACCTCTAACAAAATGTGTTAGAGCTCACACAAGAATGTGACGTGGCGGCGGCGGCGTAATGCTGCTGAATCCAAAGTATCGTCCGGCATTCTGCCGGGGGATACAATTAAAAAAGACATTATCAGTTATCATACCACTACATGTATAACATATTTCAGTGATTTCCCTTGGTTTGGAAGATATTGGGACTTAAATATGGGTTTCCTTTTTATTGACTCACACTGTATATACACATAGATACACACTGATAATACCAACTATGTTATTCTCAACAGCAAATACAATAAAATCTCACTCAAAGTAATTTTTCAATGTTTCTTTTAATCGATTGCCATTCAATACCTACACATATACATCACTTAAAGGCAACAGTCACGCTCAAAAAAACAAGTCAATATTACACGATTTTTGGATTCCTTCAAAACACGAAAAGCACTCGCATTGATCTATTTTATGTTACACCTATACATTTACACCCACGGCTCGTTTCTTACAAGAAATTTTCAAACAGACTAAAAAAAATTAACGTGGTGAGGAGGTGTGTGTGTGGGGGGGGGGGGGGGGGGAGGTTCTAGATGTACGACTGTAAGGAGTTTGGGTAGCAACAAGCATATTCTCTTAAAAGCAATCCCCTATGCATATGACATTTCAAGTATAATCCTTAAAGGCAAATTATATTACTGTCATGAATAAATTGGACTCACTAGAGCCCCTGTCACAGATACTGCTTTTATCGGTGGATCTTAAGACGGAAAGACAGGGCTAGAATATTGAGAAAGAAGAGAATATTCAAATTTATCTCTTGTACACAATTAAAAACAGTCATCTCTCTCTCTCTCTTTGCTGACCTAAATAAATTTCCAATCTTCGTATATATGTATATATTTCTAATATTCTTTGAGGTATGGATTTCATAAATTTGCTATTCATGTACCTTTATTTGATGTGTTCATTATATTTAAAAAATATTTTAAAAATCATTTATTTTCTTGCAAAATAAAAGTACTAAATATCATTGTTCAATGAAAAAGAATGACAAAAAAACAAAACAAAAACAAAAAAAAAAATTTACAAAAGAATGGGATGGAGGACCTATTGAATACAATGCAGATGTGTTGATATTACAGGAGGCATTGGCCAATATTTTGTAAAACTTGTTTAGAATGGATGGCATTTAAAATTTAAGAGGTGCTCCTTTTAGAAATAAAATTCTGCCAATTCTGCAGCTTAAAATTTAATCAAAGTTCTCTTTGATGTAATTTTTCAAAAGAAACAAACTTGGATAAAATAACCGAAAGATGAAAAAAAAAAAAAAAAAAGGCATACAATTTTGAAGATAAAAGGCATATTAACAGGCCATATTTCATCAATACACAAAATAAGAATAACAATCCATAAAAATAAAATCCATAGGCAATTATTTCATTCAATGGTTGTTCACACCATTAGCAAATTCATGACATTTCACAAAAATTTGTCAGAATGGCCTTGCATTTTTCAACACAAAATATACAACTCCTTTGCACAAAATTCAAACAATGTTCACATGATCTCTTCTAAAAGATGGAATTTGGTAAACCATTTTCAAAATCAAATAATTATTCTAATATCTTCCTTCTGAAAGCAAGTGGCTTTGGGTACCTGGTACAGAAAGATAGAAATGATGGGCATGAAGTAATTAACATACAGAGTGGCTAACAAAGTTGGATTTTCAGAGAACTGGTGATAAACCCTTCTGCAAATGACATTACAAACCGTAAAGTCATTAGTTGCTTAATGATCAAAAAGCATGAGGTACATGTACACCTGCCGATAGCCAGAAGGGCATTATTGATTAGTATTTTACATTGCAAACACCCTTCTGGCTCTCAACAGATACTGTGATGCTTCTATAGAAAAAAAAAATATGAAAGGAAATTCAGCAATAATAACATGATTTCAGCTATGAACAATACATCAAAATTACTCGTCCAGACAATGACTTATATATCGACTGTTGAGAGCCAGAAGGGCATTAACCCATATAATTCTACACAGAGTTTACGCCCTTATGGCCCTCAACAGATGAAACATAGTGGAGTTACACATGTACTTCACGTCAAAGCACCACTTCTTTTGTGGCTCATGAAGGCACTTAAAAGCACTTCAGTGGCATTGGTCAAGGATGGAATAGTGTATTGAAAAGTTTGAAAATTACACCAAAAAAAAAAAGAAAAAGAAAAAAAAGAAGTAATGTGATCGCTCTATTTTCATGCAAAGATCCATTGATAGATTACATTATGGAAGATACACAAAAATAGGTTCCATACATTTGCTCCTGCGACAATTGCTCCGGTCTAACTTTGCCATGTTAATCCTCAACCAAAACCTAACCCTAACCCTAATCCTCATTTTCACATTGTCCTTGAAAAAAAAACCAAATCATGAACATGACCTTGACCTTAACCTTTCGAGGTATGGACAGAGGAGCAAATGTCGCAGGAGCAAATGTCGTGTCACTCAAAAATAAT
Source organism: Heliocidaris tuberculata (assembly GCA_025618425.1). Classification (NCBI taxonomy): domain Eukaryota; kingdom Metazoa; phylum Echinodermata; class Echinoidea; order Camarodonta; family Echinometridae; genus Heliocidaris; species Heliocidaris tuberculata. The sequence continues at coordinate 17,718,500 of CM046848.1, forward strand.
CAAACCTGGGTAATGGGACTACTGAAAAGATCAGCTAACAGTAGCTTTTATTGATCCTTGTTTGTTGGATACAGATGTTAAGATATATTCATGACTGCAATCTTTAGGTGTATTGATAATACCTACAAATGAATTGAAAATCGGGCCTAAACAACAAGTGATCTTTCACAATTGAAGGCTTTCAGTAACACCATGTGGGAACCTTTTTGACAAGGTTTCCTTTCTTGCCTTCCTTTTCACTTTTCCAAATTCCTCTAAATGCCCCATAAGTGGTTTATTTTTCACGAATGAATATATCAACAGCCTTTTCACAAAGGTTCCCACATGGTTCTATCGAAAGCCTTCAATTGTGAATACTCACTCACCCTGGAAACCTACAGAGAACATCTAAAAAGTGACCTGTGGATCATACTCACTAGTGTTAATTGAAAATAGATTATGGATAATTGGTGAAGTAAAAGATAAAAAAGAAAATGGTACTAAGCACTTGTTTTTACATTGCTCTCAAACAATTTTGAAACTAGGCAATATGAACAGACAGCTTAGAGCTTTATTTCAGAAAACTGAATTATTTCTTTTTGAGGTAGTCTTGATTGAATGTTAAAAAGTTCATCATAACACAACAGGACCACAATTCAACAAGTTAGTAATTCTTAGAATCATGCATACATATAACAAGTCACACATTATTCACTGAACTTCTGACAAGCTTGCTTCCCTTTAATTTCAAATCTTCCCCAAATTTGTCAAATATATGAGCTCTTAAAGATAAAGTTGAGTTCTGGTCACGTGATTACATTGTGAAAGAAACGGTCTCAAAACAATTGGGAAAGGTTGATAATATATTACATAAAAATTGGTGAATGCTGTAAGGTTTTGGAATCACCAAAATGAGAAGAAAGTGACTCAATCCTGCCTGCACACACGTTCGGCCCGAACATTTCAGCCGTTTCTTGTAATATTTTGAATGTGAGGGCATTTGAAGAGCAATCATTTTCAGGTGACATTTCTACTATGATAATCTTCCAAATTAAAATTAAAAAAATGAGAAAGCTCATAAATTATTTTTTTACCTTTCCCAGAACTCAACATTCCCTTTAAATTCCACAATCACTAATTTCTATACAGTGAAATAAATATGCACACTGGCCATAAAGCATAAATACCAATGAAATATCTTTGATGCAACTTGTAGCTTAGTTTATTCATTTTGCATTTGAAACAAAATACCAATACTTATGCCTCAATGCAAATCTATGCATTGAGGAATAATCTAGGCAACCTAAAATTTCTGAAGCTTACATCATCCAAAGCTGTACTTCCCAAAAGAGCTTTAATTGAAATTGAATCAGATTTGTTAAAAATACAGAGATTAATTATATTTGAAGGTATATCATGCTAAACCTTTATTATGGAGTACAACTATTACTACTTACAATGGAAACTCAGTATAAAGAAGTCTGATATAACAATATTCCTGTTATAACAAGGTAATATTCCTGGTCCCAGCTCTTTATATTCTGTTGTATTTTTAACCTGATATAACGAGATTCCTGCTATAACAAGGTAATTTTGAAGGTCCCAAGGACCTCGTTATACTGGGTTTCCACTGTACTACTACTACTACTACTACTACTACTGCAAGGTAGTCTCTTTAAAGCCTAGCTCACAGGAGGGGTCATTTGCTGACGTCAGGACTGCGTCAGGGACTAGTACAGTCTTTTGTGCCTCATGAGAAAATGATACCACTTAAAAAGTGATAGGAGAATGAGCAGTGCAAACAATACCTTTGATAACCAGCGGATGGGTTAACTGCCTTCACAGGCTCGATTAGCGCAGGTACTGGGGAGCGTTTCATCAAGCGTTTTGTCAGTGATTTTAACCGACAGCTTGTTATAAGCTACTGAAATCCTCGCATCTGATTGGCTGAGAGCAAATTTGTCGAGTAGAAATCACTGACAAAACGCTTGATGAAACGCTCCCCAGATGCAATCAAAATGATACCTCATGTGAGCTGGGCTTTAGGCTTTGACAAGCTTTGTGTACTGCAAAAAGCACACAACTATAGTGGAATGAAATACCTTATCACACACTGGTAGAAAAACAATACTGATTTAGGGTAGTAATCTTAAAGGAGCCAAACGCCCAAAATATCACGTTTTCATTTGGAGCCTAAAATAATTCATAAGCAGCATAAGAATGAAAATTTCCATAGCCAGAAAATCATGACAGTACAGACTACATAGCTAGAGAGCGAAAGAGAGAGAAAATGAGAAAAACATTGCAAACAAGAAGCAAACTTGTCACAATTCTTCATTTTCTCATGGAATTAAAGAGCCTGCCCCCCAAAAGTTAGAAAATACTTTACAGTACATTACTACAGTACCCTGCATAGAGTGTGGCTCAGACTTTACCGATAACCATAACAAGATTTTTCATTAACCCTTTCAAGATAATTGATCACATTTTGTGTTTTGGCTCAATAACTTTTGATTCAGAGCTTTACAAAAATATACCAGATGTATAAGTAGAAAGAGCGCAAATTTCTCCACACACCACGTCCATTTTTGTTGCATGACCATATTGCATTTGATGCCAGGAATCTAAAAAACAAGAACAAGCTTTAAAATCCATAAATCGGCAACGCATTGAGAGGTTCAAAATTGGCGATTCTTTCTTTTTCTTTTCGAAAAAATGTAACCATGTATATTGTTTTCAAAGACATTACACCTTATAAGAACCAAGTAGCACTAAAAGCAAAATATTATTGTTGCTAATTTGAAGAGCAAAGTGTGATCACTTTAGCCCTCAAATAATTTCTGTCCTGAAAGGGTTAAAGGTACATTGTGTACCCTACAACTGCCCAATTCTTAACATACATGAGCATACTCAAACGTACACATAACATAGTAACGAGTACATTTACTTGAAAATTTCTTTATCATTAATCAGAGAGGTCTGACAAGCCCTTATGCCAAAGTTAGAGTCACTGCCCAGAATGCTACCTGGTGTTTCAGTTTTTCTCAAAGAATACAATATCCATTTGTGCAACTTCACATAACACAATAAACAGACATAACATGTACATGTAACGGTTTGCCTCAAAAGGTCTCCTGAGCAAAGCTAAGATCAAAGCCTAATTCATCAAACAGATCATTATTCAATCGTATCACAATCGAAACGCTTCAACAATGCAGTTGTAATGCTGGAAGAAAAATCTCCCTCATGTTCCGTATTCTGGACTGGTGTACTATATTTACTTTGCCAGCAGTAGGACTCTGATATCTGTATGTCTTAACCTGCATCTCACAAGCATACACCATTTCCTGTTCCCATTTGTCAAAATCTAAAATGTTGTGCCTGGAAGAACAGCCCTGTCCAAAATATTGTTGTCTTTCATTAAAATCAAATACCACAGAATTGATGTTCTTCCAGTCTTTATGCTTGCTTTCACAGTAAGCACATTTTATACATCCCCAACAGTGGCAATCAATTAAAAAAAATGATAACAAGACATTGTAAAAAAAATGATCACAAGACATTGTAAAAAAGAACAAAATTAAAATTAATGATTAAAACCATTGTCAATAATTCCTGTTAAATCTTAACCATTGATTCCACGATTAAAAACGTCTGACAATGAAAAGAGGAACCTATCATCATCTTGCTTCGTCCACTCTTCCTCTTTTACTGCTTGGTTAAAATCCATTGACTACCGAATTCTCTTATTTTCGATAGGCCTAATACAGAAACCAGTTGGTTCCCGCACCCAATGGGTTAATTATCCAATTACAGCTCAACTGTCCAGCTCAAAGACTGAAAGCTTTTGAAGGAACCAATCTCTACCCTTCTCGTGCCCTGTGTGGCAGTAAAATAAGTTCTTATTCTCCATCATTTCAATATTCCAGCTTTAGACTGTCCATTATCTTTATTTCATAAGTCTTTGATAGTATTCATAATGTCGGATAAAAAGTATGTTAAAAATATCATTCATTTCAGTGAGTCCAGCTCACAATTTCACAAAGCCCGTTCTTTTTCTACTCAGTAGATTTGAACTTGATCCTCCCCAGAATGTTTGTCTTGATAGCAGAATTACACTACTTTCCATGAGGTACAATGTTTTAACCCTACTTAACATGCATATTACGAGGGATATGACTTGCATGGTGGGCAAAAAAAATTCTGAAAGAAATCCAGAAAGGAAACTCAACCACAGGTGTTAGACAAATGAAAGGTAGGATTTAAGTCGTTATTATTCTATAAATTTGTGAACAGACATACTAGAATCTGAAAAAAAAAATAAAAAAAAATTGTCCTGTCAAACATGAAGAGAGGATGAATTGTATCATAATTAAATTTCCTCTTATGTGACTGCTGAAGAGGACAGTTACTCCGCTAATTAACCGTTTGTGGCGATGAACTTGATTAGGTCAAAGGTCATCCAACCCCTCCCGAAGAAATAAGCATTTAGATCTTTGAAGTGCAAGAGGTAGTATGGCCGCAGAGAATGTCCGTCTGTGTGTGTGTGTGTGTGTCGGGGGGGGGGGGGGGGAGGGGAAGGACGAGTATTACATAAGATTCATGTATCACCCATTAAAATATTATTTAGAGCTTGGGGTAGCCATGGCGGTGGATGCTGCCGATGCCGATGCTGCTGCTGCTGCAGCCATGAGAAGGTTATTGTGCATCTTACTTCCTTTATGCTTGCAGGTAGCTGCCCCACAGCAGCAGACAAAGAACTTGGACTTGATGGCCCAGAACTTGTCACCATAATCAAACCTGAGAGATTAAAGAAAAACAAAAAAATGAACGAGAAAATAATAAACATGTCTTAGTATTAAAGAAAAAACAAACAAACAAGAAAATGATATGTCTTTGTATTAAAAAAATAAACAAATCAAAGAATGACTGCAATATAAATAATTGAAATGAGAGAAAAAAAAAATCACACACCAAAGAAACACACAAATAGAGAGAAAGGGGGGGGGGGGAGGGGGGATATTTTACCTAAAATATAGAGATAAAGAAAATGATAATGATTTGATACACAGAGATAAAGAAAAAAACAAAACTACTCTCAAGGAGCTGTTAATTGCAATATCTTCTGTATTCAGAAAGAGAACTATAATCAATTTCACTTTAAAAAGAAAAAAAAAGTTTGGTGGTTAGAGAGAAGGATGTAATAATAATAATAATACAATACATTTATTAGGCGCTTAATACGGATGTTTCTAAGCGCATGGTTTACCGGAAAATTAAGATTAAATCCAAAATAATACAAAAATACAAAAATTATTAGAAAACTTATGTAATTCAAACAATAGATACAGTGTATAAATATGGTAAATGAATACTGAAAATCAAAGTCAGTGTGCACCTCCATCGACCGACCCACAACTGGGCCATTCCAGAGGACTATCTACCAAAAAGGTAAGTTTTCAGCAGGGACTTAAACTGATTAACGGAAGTGGCTAGATGTATATGTAGAGAGAAGTTAAGAGGCGTTAAAGAGAGAAGGAGAGCAAAAGAGAGGGATACAGAATAGGAAGAAGAGAGATAGAGAAAGGGATATAATGAGAAAGAGATCCATGGATGGAAAGAAAGGGGAGTAGAGACAGTGTACTGAGAAAGAGGGATGGACAGAAGAACCAATATATTGAAAAAAGGGGTGATAAAGAGGGGTGATAAAGAGAGCATGAGAGAGAGGAAGGAAGGGAAAGAGAGAGAGGGAGGAAGGGAAAGAGAGAGAGGGGAGGGAGAAAGTAGGAGAGAAGGAAAGAAAAAAAAAACAACTCAGAAAACACAAGAGAAAGGATTACGACAAGACCATGAGGTATTGACTTTTCTGTTTAAGGTCATACCTCTCTCAAGGCACAAAGCAATGAAAGACAGCCCCACCGGTTGTCTGTGCAAATCCTCCACTCATCGTTAAATATAATTATAACAGCACATCCCAGCATGTTTGCTTTTCACACCATCATTACTGCAGTAGCTAAACAAACATGCCAACCAGATAAAGAAAGGAAAAAAAAAAAAGGAAAAAAAAAATTGTCTTAAAAACCATCTATGTGGGAGGAAAAAATGGAAGGAATTACAGAGAAAATCAGACTCAATGCATCAGTCCTATGCTATATTTCCCCTGATGATATGCCTGCATCACCATGGTAGGCATAGCAACCAATGCCACAAACCCCCCCCCCCCTCCCCTATTCTTAGCAGGACTCTCTCTCCCAGGTACTCTGAGAAATCTCTCCTCCTCTCACTCCAGCTCGGTCTTTCATCATCTTTTTCAAATCCTTTTTGCATCACCTCTAAAGATATTTTGATTTTGCGTAACGGTTTTAAGATACTAAATGGTGTTTTTGAATGTCATCTCCTGCGATTGAATTGTGCATTCATACGGTATTCAAAAAATCAAAATCAAAAGGTTCCAGAAAAAGAAATCATCATTTTGTATGTTAAGAGGATTCTTTCCTCATCCATAAATAGAAAAGGCTGCATTAATTTCTTTTTTCACTATCACTGACTTTCATTTATAAAAGAATCGCTGTGAGTTTTTTTTTTAGTCCCTCTATAGAGGAGTAGAGGACTGGAAAGAAACGAGAAACATGGAAATGAATTTAGATTCTGTGACACACACTATAAATTCCTTTTTGATTAGGCTGTCAAAGTCTTTAAAGGAAAAGACCACCCTGGTATTAAGTTGATTTGAATAAATGAAGAAAAATTAGAGAAACAGATTAGTGAAAGTTTGAGCAAAATCTGACAAGAAATAAGAAAGTTATGAATTTTTGAAGTTGCAATCAATCAAACACAAACTGGCAACTCTGTGACGTATCTTGCGAGTTCCTCTCCCATTTGCTCAGTACAGAAATTTTCATTTTCTTAGTTCTTGGTGAATGAATAGATTTGTTCCATACAGGTTTTGTGTAAAAGCATATGATCAATGATTATATCTAAGGTGCATACATGACTGAATATTTCCTTTAGAGAAAATGGAAATTAATGATTACTGGGATACAGGGCAAATGGAAGAGGAGCTTGCAAGATATGTCACGGAGTTGCCAATTTGTGTTTGATTGATTACAACTTAAAATATTCATAACTTTCTTATTTCTTATCATATTTTACTCAAACCTTCAATGATCTATTTATTTAATTTTTCTGCTTCTCTTAAAATCAACTTGTAATCAGGGTGGACTTTCCCTTTAAATTGAATTTTATGAAACAGACTTTTGAAAACTTGACCCTGTAAATATCCAAAGGATGCACATAGTCATAAGTACGTACTGTGACTGGAATCTTCCAGAAGAATGTTGTCTAACGATTGGGAAAAATAAAAGGTTTAACAGAAGTTACATTACGTAAGTTTCATCCTTCTGTATTTGTACAAATCAACCGATACTATACCGCAGCATCTTTTAGACAGAAATAACCATTTACATGTACAGAGATTTTACTACCTACATGCACATGTAGGTATGATGTGAACATTCTAATGATGATTATTAAGTAAAATTAATACTTCAGAGCAACTTGATATTGCATGATCTACGGACAGAAAATCTGTGCAAAGCAAGGATTCCTACTTTCAAATTCACTGATAAGATTATTACACAACTAGTCTGGCACAAAATGACTTGTAACCTATAATTTACATGTAGTACATACATGTATATATATATCACAAGTCATTTATGGATCGTAGAATCTCCAAGTTGTAATCTATACACACATCCTCTGCAGAAGGAAAAGAATATCACGCCCGGAGATTGAGAGGCATAATTCATGGAATCTCTGGTACATGTACGTCCATCTAATGGAAATCTTAGTCAAGCGAGACCACCATTTACCAATCCAAACACTACAATAACTTTCTTTCCCACCGTCTCTTTATGAATCCTGTTTTATGATTGTGGTGGTTGGGGCTGCTTTCATACTGTATGACCGGGAGAAACATGGCCATACAACGCAAATACCACCCCACATGAGATCAATATCGATGGTAAACACGGGCCTGGCGTCGGTCTGAGCGCCGCTGCTGCCGCCGCAACGGAGATCAAGAAAGCAGAGGGTTTGATGTCTAAGAGTACAAGAGACCTTGGGGTGGATCAATGTTGCCTCTTGGTGCTGTTCACATTGATCTCTATTTTCATGGCGGAACTTATATCTTCATCTGGGCACCATGGCGCAGGAATCTTACTGAGCTGTTCTGTCTATGATTCATTAAAAACGAAAATCCTTTTAAAGGGTAGGCAAAAATCAAACTCTTTTTTGATTCACATTTATTTCACCTGATAAATCAGATGAAAAATGTGAAGAATTTATAAGGCTTTCCCTCTGATGCCTCAGTCACACTAAAGAGTCTAAACCCAGACCAACAACTGATGGAACAAAAATTGTCAACAAATTACCATCTTGGAAACCTCGCCTCCCAACAAAGTGCCAAATCAAAGCACACACCACTTTGTTTTCTCCACTGTGAAAAAGCTGGCATGATTATTGACGTCAATATGGCTACGAGGGCCTGGCAATTAGTAATCAATATTTAAGAAAGTCAATCCATCATTCCTACTTTCCTAATGAACATACTCTCCTGGAATTAACTAAAGAAACATTGATCCCATTCCTCTTGATTGGACAGCCACACTCAGAAACCTTAGCGTCATGTTTGTTTAGCATTCATTCATACAGCATTCCTAGAATTTAAGACACTTTTCTGCCATCTCAGCCCCTTGTTTGTTTAGCATTTGTTCCCGCAGCTTCCATGAACTGTTTCTCATTCACGATTAATGAAACTGAGATTGGTACGCCAGAAATCGTTTCCACATCAGCGATATGATACAATGTAATCCTCTGGAAAGCCATAAAGAGATGAGACTAAATTAGCCTGTTCAGACAATGGAAAGTTATACGAGATTCATATAAAGAAATGTCGTATAGTCTGAATGCTAGTTCAAGACAATACACAGACCCACTAATTCAAAACCAGAAACTAGTGGTTGTATTTAATGTTCACAAATGGCGCAACTAATGCAACAATTTTTGCAATTAGCGAAAGTTTCTTCCTGTGAAAGTTACATTTTGAGGGATTGACAATAAATACAACTATTTAGCCGCTAGAGGGCGTCAACAGATCTATATTTATCAAATGCTTGCTTTTGATTAGGTGACGCATGTTACGGTATTTTGGCTTACAGTACATTTCTATCTATGCACGATGGTCAACTTCAGTTACACAAAGTATTCATCAAGTTTTGCCGATATCATTTATCATTTAATCACTCATAATGGACAGTTATGTCTAAATAATCTAATGGACACTGGACATAGGCTACCATTTTGTTCGTTGGAAAATAGAAAGAAGTACCTATAATTCTTCCTGAAAAACCAGAAACTTTTGCGAACAGTGAACGACGGCCATTTGCACAGCAAGAGACTTTCGTGAAATGCAAAAATTCAGTTTTGCAAGCATTTCATGCACATGAAATTTTCTGGATTTACTGCATTTTTCAAGCACTTCATGACTAGATTTCCTATACGCAACAACACAATAGACTCTTATCTTTTAATATTCAGAACTGTACAGGGCTTAAAGTGATTGATTAACTTTGTGAAAAATTGTAAAATCAGCTCAAATGCCAGTGAATTGTGTGCAGTCCTCTAACTACATATATAATTAAGGATATGTGAAAGTATGAGAGAAAATGGAACCCGTTTACTATCCTAAAAAAGAGAAAATCGCGATCAATCGCTAGCGCAAGTCGCTCGGATTCTTCGCTGCGCTGCAGTCACAAAAACCAAGCACCGGCGCTTGGCGATTTCGGAGCGGGTTTCCAGCCCGTACGGTATTCTGTGATAGAGCGAGGTATGCCAACCGTAAGAGTTCTTTAGGGTTCGGTGGTACTCTATCCCGACATCAATGTTCAATCGTAAATATCTTGATATATAAACAACTGATCAGCTTATAAAACTCAGGCGATTCCTGTCTGAGCTAAAGGTTTGCAATTATGATTACAGCATTAGCTGGAACAGTGATATTTTTTTTTCAATCCTGGGCAAAGTTAATCAATGCCTTTAAGACAATATTAGGTCATAAATTTCCATTCATCAGAACACAAAGTGATATTAGATAAAGGACAGAAGAAAGATAGGATTCCCTATGAATAATGAAAAGACATCTATGCACCTTACAACCTTCATCTATACTTAGGATTTTCCTGAACACGGAGAACACAGAAACGTGACCAATTGAATTTATGAAAAGGTCATCATGCAAACAACCCTATTGTAAAATTCATCTGCGCATCATCCCAGCTTTAACAGGGAGGTATTTTCTAATCTCGACTAATCTAAAAAAAAAAAAATGATGCCCGAGGTGGATGAGCTGCGGGTGCCCATGTTTTCCTACCTCCTGCCTGCATCCTCTTACGGTTAAAAATAATGACTCCGGTGGTGACAAAGCAACATCATCGAACCGAGGTCAGGTAGGAGGTTGCCATGGAAACGGGCTGCACGCAGAAAGTCGTCTGTGCGGCGCTGGCTGGATGGTGGGGGGAAGAGTTGAGACCCGATTGTGCAGTCACCCGGGGTGGCGATCGTTAGAAATCATGATGTCATCTCATTAAACCCCAATAATGCATGTCTCCCTGAAGACCAGCACTAATCACAGCTCTTCTGTGTCATGTCATGAATCTTTCGCTGATAGAAACAAAGCATGCCCTGGCCTGTACCTTAACTTTCTCACTTCATGTCAGTATTCTAGCCAGAATAATTCAACTGCATTCGAGTTTGTTGCAACATGATGGTCTAGCATGTGCATCGTGTAAATGGTAAAAATATAAGATTGTCAATTGTGTTTTAGGTTCCTTTTTACATGTAGTCAGCTTTTTAAAGTGGCTAGTGTGAGTCCTTTCAATGATAAATTGGGACTACAATGAGAACAATGTACCAATATAAAAGGAAATGTTACTACTGAATCAAACTAAAAAATTCCCAACTTATTATATGAATCATATGTTTGTCTGGTCTTGAGAAGCTCATTATAGTTCAAAAAATCATTATCAGAGAGAGAAAAAAGTGACATATGATATAATGCAATGAAAAAAAATAAAGTGATATACAAATGTATGTATGCAAATGTGGGTAGACAGAAATATATGAAAATACAGAAAGACAAAAGTTAGAAGGGAGGTGATTATTTAGAAACTGCATTCAATAAGATGCAATAAATATGAAACTAAAATTCATAATTGAGTCAAAAGAGTGGAGAGATAAGGAAAGGAACACTAATGACAGATAAAAATATGGAAATGTGGCTGTGTAAAAAGCAGCCCAAGGCTACAAAAACCAGGTCCATATGGCGTTCATATTTCTCATAGAAAAAACACTCCACACGAGGTTGTCCATGCCTCCCTCACACAGTTCCCAGGTAATATTATAATGCAACGGAGAGAGACTGCTCAACAAAGTGCCTCACAAGCTTAGGTCACCGTGGCAACGACTAATACTTGAATTTCAAATTTGAAATAATCTTTCCAGATTCTTGGGGGTAAACTGACTTAATTGCATCGCGCATCACTCAGGCTTTGCCGGCACAGAATTATGTTACTCATAAGGCACTAACTTAACTCTTTCATTACATTGCCCTAGAATGACAGAGTTGCTGAATTAAAAAGAAGATGAGAATATCTTGACTGGATAAAGCATATATAATATGGAGGCAGTACTGTGCTAAAATTCCAGGAAATTTAAGTCCGGAGAAGTTATGTTACAGAATATATTTATATTGCACTATAATTCAAATTCCCTTTAAATGCAAACTACAGGACCTTTCCATCACCACTGCATGCCAAAAAAAAAAGAAAGAAGAGAATTTATTTTAAAAAGATAATAATTTAGCTGTTAAATGAAGTTGTAGAAGGGGTCAAAGTCATCTGACATACTTCCAAAGTTAGCAGTAACTCAGCGGTAAAACTCATGGGAATCAGATTTCTATACCTGATATTAATGGAATAGTTGCAGAAAGTTTCATTAAGTACTATGATTTCCTGAAATTTGTGCTAATGCAACCTTTTATACATTATGCATCACTGATGAGCTCATAATAAAGCAATCTATCATTTGTTACAAAATGAAATACAAGTTTTACGTATTAGGGATGAAATTTCTTTCAATGTATTCCATTCCAAATTTGATCATTATTAATTGTATAAAGGGTTTTCAGCCAACCAGGAAATCAGTGTATCTCATGGTTTGTGCATAAGTACCTGATGACCGTGCAATTTTAAAACAATATCTCATGGTTTGTGTAAAAGTATCCGGATGACCGTGCAATATATCTTCATATCTCATGGTTTGAGGTGCGCGTGACGCGTAAAAAATGAATACGCGTTTAAATAAGCAAAGGTTAAGACAATGAATGTATGCGCAGCCCTTGCAAGATGCTTGAGTAAGAACAAAATAATGTTTTTTTGTTGAAGTTAATACAAAAATATAAGCACATATATGTAATGGTGAAAATTGGGGAACTAGGTTTCATACAATTAATAATAATAATATTGAATGACCTTTCTTTCATGGGACACAAGGGTATATCGCACTCGCTTTGAAAATATTTCACTCGTCGTGTCGACTCGTGAAATATGTTCATAGCTCGGGCGATATAATGTACCTTGTATCCCACTCTAGGCCATTCAATATTATATAAATATTCTTACTGTCTAAATGCCTAATGTACATGTATATCGTAGAGGGTTCACTCTTTTATCATTAACCAGTATCATCACTGTCCTTATTTTCATCCGGAAATGCCAGAATTGATATGGTCTACAAAGCAGATTCAATGTGGACTCTACAGTCAAACATATAAAGTGAGGAGAGGGAAAAAGGGTAAGAAGTTGAAAGTAGCTAAATCTTTTGACAGAGTATAGAAAATGTATAAGGGAGAAAGAGAGAAAAAGAGGAGGGGGATGTACATGTAGGGATGGAGGGAGAGAGGGGAGAGACGGAAGGAGGTAGGGAGGGAGGGAGGGAGGGACCCGGAGGGAGGGAGAGACGGATGGAGGGAGGGAGGGAGGGAGGGAGGGAGGGAGGGAGGGAGGGAGGGAGGGAGGGAGGGAGGGAGAGAGAGAGAGAGAGAGGTAAAGAGCGAGGAGGGGAAGGGCAGGAGGGGTAGAGAGACATGAAGCAATGAAAAAATTCCCCAGGGGGAAATCAAGGGGGAAATCATGCGGTACATCATAGTTACTATTATAAAACGGGTTCAAGAATGTAGCCATCCTGATTGGTCAAATAACACCACGTGACCGTGCAAAAAATAAGTGCTAACGCACGGCTAATCTGGATCAAACACTAAGATTGTAAGAAAACACTAAGATTGTAGACCCGTTTTATAAAACTATTAATACATGGTTGTGAGTTCGTGCGTTAGTGCGATCCGGCAACACGCAGGTTTTTATTTTGGTGTCTAACACACTCGGCTACGCCTCGAGCGTTAGTACACCACGATAAAAACCTTTGTGTTGCCGGATCGCACTAACACACTCCCAACCATGTATTAATAATATAAAAGACAGACCATACCCTCTATTTCAAAAGCAATACTGTGTCATGAGAAATACAGGAAATGGCAAAGTCAATCTAATTGTTTATCAAATCTACAACAGAAGTTCAAGGACAACAGAACTTGTACTTGTAAAACCCATGTACAGAAGAGCTTGATTCCAATTAACCAAAGTTGCACTCAACTTTTCCTTCCCCTCTACACAAGAAAATTCTTTCAAGTGATTGCTGGTATCAAAGGAGAATGAAACCCTGGGGGAAAAACAATTTCAGTGAAAAGAGAGGATAGAGAGAAGCAATCTAAAAAAAGTTCCATCAAAATCGGTTACGAACTGAGAAAGTTATAAAGTATGAAAAGTCTCAATTTACTTTCTATGGTGATCCCCTAAGTGGCAATGTTGGTTCAAAGTGACAGGTTTAGTAGTACAACTCTCCATATGTTTTGTACATAAAATTTCATATTATCCCTATCATCTCTCAAGTTGCAGCTTGTCTCCATCTTAGCTCAAGATATAATGTGGGAAAATGTATTTGACACAACATATGTTGAGTTCACAAAAAGACAAGCAGCATCTTTAGAGATAATGGAGAAAATATTTTGTGTACAAAACATATTGAGAGTTGTAAACCAGCCATTTTGAAGCAACATTGCCAATTTGAGGATCACCATAGAAAGTAAATGGAGACTTTTCAAACTTTCATAACCTTTTCATTTCGTAACCGATTTTGATGTAACTTTTTAAAAATTGCTTCTCTCTATCCTCTCTTTCCATTAAAATGGATATTTCCCCAGGGTTTCATTCTCCTTTAAGACATATGGCCCTTTACTGTATACCATCACCTTTCTTTTATCTACTACTGACCAGGGTGAATAAACAAGGGGGTCAGTACCTTTCCCTACCAGCTGCATGGACTAGATGATAGATCTTAAAGGGTACCAATCATCCAAAAATATTTTACTCTGTATGTATGTTAGAGGTTCCATGTCATTCTAAGTTATATTCCAAATATGGGCTTCGAATATCACTTCGATAAAGAGATATTACAAGTTTAATCATACTCTCTATAAGCATAAAAACGACTCGTGAGTAGACTACTCAACGCACCTGCACACGCTTGCCAAGATAAGGGCTTCGTGTTATCCTTTATTTCCTTCATACTCCTAAACTGTTGACCTATAGTATAGAATTTCAGATAAAGTTCTTTGAGGTTAATTTTATACTTCCTAGCGGTATACAAATTCTTTTTTCAGGTGGTTGGTACACTTTAACTTCAGCCTTTATTAAAATCTTATTCAATATTGCAGTATTACGTTTTTAAACTAGTAGACTAATTCGCTTGAACAAAGGACAGTTTTCTCTAGAGAATAGTTTTTCGAAAAAGATTTTACGAGAGAGATTTTCTCAGTATGACATTGTTTTTCTTTACTCATTGGAAGAACAGTTCCTTTCAGAAATATTCTCCTCCTGAGGATTAGTAACTCATGAGTAAGAAAGGACCCTATTTTTTTGTCTGTTTTGTTAAACTACAAATCGTTTAATACAATTTGATCTCAAACAATAAGTTTCCCACAGACAAGGTTATCTCAGGTTCACATTTTTAAAGGTACTTTATCCCTTTTGCAGCCATAAATTTTGAGGTTGTGTGAGTATGCGATTAATTACAAAAGAATTATAACTGGAAAACTTGTGATATTATAATTTGCTTTTAAGTATGTAATAACGATGATTTCGTAGCACTTTATTTTTTTTCAAATCGAAAAAAAAAATCACAATCTTTTAAAATTATTTTTTACTGGTGTATGTACCTGCGTTGATTTCTGAATAGCTCCCTCTGCGACAAAAGCAAGATTTTCAATGCTTACAAAGGAGTGATAGAACCTGTGACCTTAAAATTTCATAGGCAGTATCTCCAGGATGTCTACTAAACCTGTGCAAAGATTCATAGATATTTTGTGTAAATCTGCAAAAGGGATTAAGTACCTGTTAACCCTTTCGAGACAACTGACCACATTTTGTGGTTTGACGCAATAACTTTTTATTCAGAGTTCTAAAAAAATATACATGTATGAGTAGAAAGAGCAAAAATTTCTGTGCACACTATGTCTATTTTTGTTGCACGACCATATTGCGTTTGATGCCAGGAATTTTTAAAATGATAATAAGTTTTAAAATCCTTAAATTGGTAACACATTGAAATGTTCAAATTATTGTTTTTTCATCAAAATTGGCAATTTTTTCAACTTTACTACGAAAGTCCTAGCCATGTATATTGTTTTCAGACGTTACACCTAATTAGAAGCATGTAGCACTAAATAAAAAATACTATTGTTGCCAATTTGAAGAACAAAATGTGATCAATTTAGCCCTGAAATATTTCTTGTCCTGAAAGGGTTAAAAGGCTAATATTATACAAGTTACACATTAGCATGAGCAAAATACAAAACTTACAGCAAAATATTGTTGCTTTTCAGTCCAAATATATAAATGTAGAATGTGTTTTAAATAGAATGTTGTTGGACAATAGCATCAACATCAACTGGAATGGTCATTTTCTTATTGCTGCATTATACGGGAATTATTTCTATAAATTCATTTTTACATACATAGGAAGTCAGAATGTAGGAAAGACATTAAAATCTAACGTTGCCCCTGTGTAGTGTAAAAGCCTTTTCAGCGTTATTATAAATTGGTTGTATGACTTTTGCTCTGGTGACAATTCATTACTCTGTGGTCAAGTTTGTGATTCAATCAAATTCCAAACTTCAAGCCTGGACCAAACACTATACAAATAACCCTCACCTAACACTAATCTAAAAGGCTACAACTCAATCACAGCCCTAAGCCCCTAACCCTAACCTTATACCTTTGATAAGCCTGGAGCAAATGTTACATCACCAATGAATCATGGCTACTATGTACGTCATAAGGGAAAGAATCCTTAGTATTTGATATTTTGATTTCTGTTCAATGTGTCACTGCCCTGAACCATAAACAGCTGAGTGGAATAACCAGTATAAATAAGCATTAGATGACAGATTCAAATTCCACAAATTGTCCCTTCCCCCCTCCCCTTGGTTTCAGCTTCATCTGAAAACCCTGCATGCAATCTTTTAACTCTTTCCGTGCCATTATCCCGCTAGGAATGACTACACTTTTCTTCCTAAAACAGTTCACGCCAACAGGAGATATCCTATGCCCAATTCAACAATAAAGCAACCTGCAAGTCAAAATCTAACTACGGCAATTGTTCAAAAACTTGGGGGAGAGGCACAGAAGGGATGGAGGTAGCACCAACAATATGCAAGCCAAGAAATAGGCTATGAAACAAAATAAATCTATTAACGTTTGAGCAGTGAGAATATCAGAAGAGCAAACCCGAGGAGGAATATATCGAAAGAAAATGGTATTTATAAAGAACTAGAGCACGTTGTGTCTCATCCAGCAAAATAGGTCTCGGAGACAGAGAGAAGGTGATTGAACCTTTTAGACACTAAACCGCCCTGGACCATCCTTCTTATTACTCACTGAACCGCCCGGGAACACTATGGCAAATGTATTGTAGGGGATATTTTGTGTGTGCATCTTCACACATAAGCCATTTAGAATCCGCACTGAAGTGATATGTTACTGTGGAAAGATTTTGCGTACAGCAGAGTCTATGCCGCAAGATGGTTTACTGAGACTGAGTTCAGTGAGTAAATGACTACAATATGCGTAATCCTTAGGTGCTAAAGGGTTAATAGTTCATACATCCCTATGCAAGAGAGTTGAGAGTGTTCTGCTATGACTTTCACTAACATATGTACAATTTTACATTTAAGACAAAAATAATGTAATATATTACAAAGCACACTTGACTTGACTTTTACTCAAATAAGCATGCAAATAATATACATTCTAATAGTAATTACGAATAACTTATACATATATTCAAATTCTACCTTTAATAAACTCCCTTAATAGATTTTCCAAATAAAGGGGAAAAATTCTTCTCTACTATGAAAATGTATCTCCATCAAAACCTAAACTGTCTGAACTAGTCAACAATCAAATAATTTCCTTCTACTTATACTCTCCTAATCATCATATTCATCATCATCATCATCATCACCATCGCCATCGCCATCGCCATCACCATCATCATCATCATCACCGTGACCAAGTCCAAGGTATTTTGTCCCATACGTTACCGACATCATCAAAGCTCTAGTATACCTGATTATTCTATCGAATCGACCACCCCACTAGAGCTTGAATCAAACCAATTAACAAGGAAAGTGATACTCTATCAGTCCGCAGCCCGTGCGGAAATTGCTTATTTTACACAGCTCAAGTATCCAAATCTCAACGAAAATAGTCATGTTATATACCATAATAAAGAGCAAAATGTCACGGTGAACTACCCCTTCAATTGCTGATCATTTTCTGCATTGTTTTTGATTGAGAGATACCTTCCTAACCACTTGCAAATATCATGCCAAATCTCAGGATATCTTGTTTCGCAAGACTCGATATCCAGTGAAGAGAAAATCTGTGTAATAACTAGCTTTTTGGCTCATTTATGCAAGGGCCGTGGACTGACCGTACTTGCGATGTTCAGTTTTGCACATTTAAAAAAAAAATTGTTTTTACCATATGGCACAGCACATACCCAAATGCTTGGACTTGCCCCAATACTTGCCATGATCCCATGACGATCATCAATCCTATTTTCAACTATTAGTTAACGTTTATATAAGATTATCAGATTATTTCCACTTACCCTAACTCCTCATACGCCCTGATGTCCTTTGAGGCAAAGAATGCGATCCTTGGAAAGCGGAGATCCTGATGATCAATAAAGACCCGTACTGGAACTATGTTAGGTTCGCATCGATGGTTGATGAAGCGGCTAACATTACCGTAGAAACGGGCGTCGATGCAGTACACATCGCCCTCCTGGAAAGGAATTCGAAACAAAAATTTCAAGGGATAAAGATCAGGTAAAAAATACAAGCCTGCATAATCACTTTTATGACTGTAGGAGACTTTCTGTGTTTCATGGACCAAGCTTTATAAAGACAACCTATTAAATAAAGCTGACTACTTCCCTTGTTTCTGCCTCATATACTTATTATTTCAAATGCAGTTACTTCTTTTCTTGCAAGATAATGCTCAAATTATAGTCACAGGGAAGTCTAGTTCAGAGAGCAGTAGGACATGCAATTTCACACAATAAACTCTACTGTGCCATTATAATTTCAAACAATTTTTAGAAATTATTTTTCAAGAGTACCATTTTGGTTTGGCAAAATGCTTCATCGTTGAATTTGATTATGAAATATCTTTCACTAGAAAACCTTTTGTCTATACCGGCTTTTGTTTAAAAAAACAATAAAAATACAATATTTTAGTTGAAACTTATAGTTGATGAAAAGTTGATTTGTTTGATTTGGTGAATGAAAAGTTCTATTATAAGAGATGGCTTACCCTGTTATCCAGGTCAAAGAGGTAGGAGTCATCCTGTCTTTGGTCAGCATCAGCGTCTGATAAAAGCTCTCCAGCATATCTGGTCAAAGACGCACAAAAAAAAGAAAAAAAAAGGAAAAAATAACATCAAGCTATCAAATCTTCCTTTCATACACATACCGAAGAACATAGAATACTTCAATTCAAGCCTGAGCAGTTGCACACTTTTGCAGACAGCAAAGCAAATAGCCCAAGAGGTGTAAGAATGAATCTATTCATTTTTATATTTACTATTGGGGGGGGGGGGGGGGGGGGAGGTGAAAATTGAAAAATTTGGGGATGGTCTGTAAGTCTGTTTGGAGACATGTGAAGGAAAAAACCAACCCTAACCTGACTGTAAACCTAAACTTAAGCCCAAATTAAAACTCTAACCCTAACCTTATATCCTTGACAAAATAAAATAAGAAGCAATTGTCACCAGAGCATATGTTGGAGCACCTTAAAGCCATCACTTACTCGCATATAAAGGAACCCCTGGGAACATCCTGCATGACACGTACAGCCCATCCCATGGAGGGACTACGGAACACCTGCATGTGTTTCTTGAGGCCGTTCTGGACGACGCGGTTGCGGCAGTTCCTAAAACATCTGCAGGCCCTGTTGCACTCAAAGATCATGGGAGGCTCCTGGTAGTTGAAATCTGGCATCAGACGCCCATCCTACAAGACGGAAAGATTCAAAATGTCTCAGACCTACTTTTTTTAATTGATGAAATGTTACACAAAGGGCAAACAGGGACTGACAAGAGGGAAAAAAAAAAAATCATTGGGAAATTCATGCCTACTACATAGAAAATATCTAACAAACTCCAGATTCACATATCCCTGATGTATCAACCCAGTACCAGTACCAGTACCAACCAACCCGCGCAATTAATTCCTTCAAATTTGGACTACAGAACTTCACAGTCTAGTTGGTTAGATCATTTCTAGACAATATTTGCTGTACTTGAGAAACCATTGGCAAGAAATCATTCTATCAGAGTTAGTATAACTTAAATACATTTGAGTTAATATTTTCTTTAGCATCACATCTTCTGATTGGCCTGTCACACTCTCATATTGCAGTTTGTGCACATTCTGGAAACAAGAGATAGACTCCTCATCCATTCACACTGACATGCAAAAAATATATCTAATCATCGGTGTGCAGAAACTTTTTTCCTATCCTTCAAAATCTTTCCTAATATCACTATTTTTTAGACCATTATGCATCATGTCATGGCTGTCATAAAGTACAATGGCATGAGCAAGAATTTGCCACATTAATTCTCCATTCATATAATATGCAAAGCTTCCAAACTTTGGTGCTATGATCAAAATATCAAGAGAAACAGTAATGATTTTTGGTACACGATAGAATATTTGAATTACAAAGCAAACTTTCCTGTGATTTCGGCTGTGCAGTGAAATCTTACCTTATCATACCAGCACCTGACACTACTCCTGCTACAGGCACAGGCTTCACTAAAACAGTCATCAGAACAGTTGCAACCCTGTACGGAATCAAGATAGATAAGAATAAGTATATCAGTTTTTTAGTATATCAGTATAACACAAGAAGAACATGATAATCAGCTATTGTTTACATTATTTCTTTTCGAATAACTTTCATTAGCATAATCACTTTCGGGACATATTCTTAGTTTTTATACAGAGGATTTTAGATTCAAAATGATATAGTCTACATACATATACATGAAAGCAAAATATATTCAAGTTCTTATACTTGGAGAAGAGATGACCGACCTATCATAAAATCCATTGGGGGGGGGGGTGCAATGTCTAAACAGAACATTTTCTGAGTTTCATCACCAGCAATAGTAGAAATTTATATTTGTGACCCTCCACCACAAAACGACCAGTAAGTCGGAAATTTGGGTTTTAAAAAATATTTCAGCATAGTTTGAAAGCTTAGATTCTAAGCTTTAAAATGACATACTGGTATAACCCTGTCTTGTTTGGACTAAGCAAACCCTTGTAAATTACAGTGAGAACGTCGACGGGTCAGACAGGCTCAGACCAAAACAATAGAGAAAATGGGCTCTAAAGAACAGTGACCATTTAAGAGCACGTAATCTGTGTCCTATTGTTTGTCGCACAATAAGTTGAGTCAAAACTCCCTAGCATACACTGTGAAGTACTAATTGGATTAGGTTGAAACTTTCCATACCTTTAGAATAGACATATTTTTTTTGTTTCTTTAGAATTGGAGTATCAGACAGTGCATAGTTTTTAAGCAATACAAGAAAAGCGATGTGAGGTACAATCCTAGCAAATTTAGTGTGAATGTCCAGGAAAAAAAAATGGTCATTTTGAATGAGAGTAAAACCATATTTCAGCATGGTATTTTTACAAATATTTTGCCAGATAGTAGACTGATAAATGAACTTCAGAAAATAATAAAAAACTTAAAATCAAAATTTCCATCCCAAACCACTTTTTTCAGCTGTTTACTCTAAAACTCCCATTGCGACTTATTGGTCGTTTTGTGGTGGAGGGTCACATTTTATCCTAGAGATTCAAAAACAATGAATAGGGACAATGTATATATGTTTCAATGCAACCCAAATTGTTAGATGGGCCCTGAATTCATATCACTTGCCTGAAAGGGCAAGACAACCATGAAGTTACAAGCAAAGCATTCTCCAAACATGTATTAACCCCTTCCATGCCACCAAATTTTTGAGCAAATGTCAAAAATGAACTTTCAAGAGTAGATGAATATTAACTTTCAATGAGTTTTTACACGAGCAACCTGGGCAAAGATATATTGCATAGGAATAAACATTATATTGAAGGCACAGGTTTCTGTATGAGGAAGAATTTTCAAACCATTCCGAGCCTAAACAAGATGTTAAACAATCACATTTTTGCCGCCCACGACATGGTAGGGGTTAAGGAAAACCATGGACCAACAGAGTTTATGTAAATCCATACTGATCCCTTATTTGAACAAACAATTAAAAAATTTAGTTGGTCAGAGGAAAATATAACGATGAGGCAAAGAAATTTGATGCTCTGGCAAGAAATTTTATAATCCACTTGCTCTTCTGGGTATGGGTAAACCAACATTTTTGTAGCGCCCTTTTGGTGTTCTAACCTGCATGTGCTTGATATTCCTGTCTATGTTGAGCCTAGAGGTCTCACAGTTGTCTTTGACGTAGAGGAAGTCTGTCGGGACAGCATCGTTGTTGACTGAATTCACCACAGGAATTGGAATGTTCTCCAAGCCATGAGCTATGTCTCTGTTATTACAAAGCAAACATATTGAAATCATTCTAGGAAATGGAAAGGTAAATGGCCAACACACTGAAAAAAGGGATGAGTAAAAGTACATAGTTGCTTCCTTAATTCTTGAAAAGGTCACAGCAAAGTAAACAAAAAAGAAGAGCCACTGTTACATTTACTTTTCTGTTAAAGGTTTGTAACGGATAGAATCTCTGAACACAATAGTTTGATTTAACCCTGATGTTGGTATACTCATGAATATGTGTTAATTTCAAAGATTCATAGAAACATATTAATAAAAGTACATCCTGAATTATAATCAATATATATTGGAGTGAATAAACCTTAAAGGGGAAGTTCACCCCGAAGATTACTTGAGTTTAAAAAATGCAGAAAAAATAAAGAAAAATATTGGCGAAAGTTTGGACAAAATCCGTTAAAGAATAACAGAGTTATGGACTTTTGAAGTTTTGATTTTGTGACGTCACATGCGAGCAGCTCCTCCATTATGTAATGTGATAAATATTCCATAAAATACAGTTTTCTCAGAAAATTTAGAATATTTTCGTCTGTGCATTTGATATATTGTCAGAAATGTTATTCAATACTAGATTCTGAAAAGAAACAATATTAATTTATCGTGGAACGTAAAAAAAAAGCGAATATATGGAATATTTATTACATGACCAATGGGCAACTGCTCGCATGTGACGTCACGGATCCAAAACTTTAAATACTCATAACTCTTTTATTATTTGACCGATTTTCATCAAACCTTCGCCAATATTTTCTTTATTTTTTCTGCATTTTTTAAACTCAAGTAATCTTCAGGGTGAACTTGCCCTTTAACTATATGAGTGTAATTCCTACATTGTATTTCTCCCTGTAAACCCATTTTCAAAATGCCAAGCATAAAGAAAGAAGACTAGAAACTGGGGAAGATCCGGTCTTTTCTCAAATATTTCTCAACAGATATTTCATGATAATAATCTACAAGGGGGCTTTCATCTCTTTTCAAACTCTTGCTCAGGTGTATTTTCCAGATGATCCAATAATTCCTGCCCCCCAACTTCTTTCTTTCTTGCACCTTGACAGGATGACTTCCGAGCGGATGTTCCTCCTCTTGATAGCCATTTTCATGCGGATATTGGCTTGGATGGCAAGATAGACATCAGACTTGGGCTTGGAGCAATCCAGGGCGAGCTCATTCTCGTTGTTCTTGATTGTCACATCTGCATGACGCACAAGCAGTTGCCTGCAAAAACATTTTAACACCACACAGAATTCAATACATGGATTGCTTCATTGTCAAAAAATATAATTTTATTTACACTATTCTTTATGAAAATTAGTGATCGTTTTGCCCGAGGACCCTCCTGCAAGCTTTGGCTTCATTATAAGCAATATCTTTTATCAGGGTTTGCTCAAACAAAAATATGTGTATGAAATGCTCATTTCTCCAACATCTCATTGTTTAATTAACCTGACACACTCTCATATTGCAGTTTGTGCACATTCTGGACTCAAGAGATTAACTCTTCATCCATTCACACTGACATGCAAATAATACATATAATCATCGGTGTGCAGATTTCTAATAAAATAGGACCTTTTTATCATCTATCTATTAGATAACTTCCTTTCTTACGAACACGAAAACAAAACTTGAAACAATCATTCAGCTCAATCAAGGTACACAAAAGAAGTAAAGAAAGGGAAATTATCAAAGGATGGTAAATCTTCTACTGCCTTTTTGTTCCTTATCTTGGAAGATCTGTCTTTCCTCATTAAATGTTTTTATAATTAAAACTTGTATTCTGAAGGAAGATAAGAAGAACATTTGCAAGATTATTACAGAAATGTAGAAGAACTTTCGACACAAATTTGAACAAAAGAAAAAGAAGCTTAATTACTTACATAGCACATCCATAGTGATTCTCTCTTGCTGATATATGCCTGTCAAAGTTGAAAAAGGAGACAAGACAAAACGGGTTCGTTCATATCTAACACAGATAACTGCTCACAAATGATATTCAATGCACAAGATTACAAATAGAAAGCCAATTGCTGTGAGTGAAAGATGCAAACAAAATACTTCTTTCATATATTCATTTTCATAAAACATCAGTGTGGAAGTATAAAAGAAGAGATTCTCAAGAGACACATACTCTTTTAACTTAAACATTTAAGACCCTGCGTTCCATGCCTTGTAATCATTCCATCTCACTCCCTAGATAATAGCTGGACCTATTCTGATCATCTTTCTCTAGCAGCACATGCTTTGATTAATCTTACACACTCTCATAATGCGATTAGTGCACATTCTGGAAACAAGAGATACACTCTTCATCCATTCACACTGACATGCAAATAATAAATATAATCATCGGTGTGTAGATATCTACAAATACTTCAATGATTTTTACAAAGACCAACTCTGTATATACTGTTACTTATTGTGACTCATGTTATACGGGTATAACACTGGGAAAGACTGACACAAAAGGGGAGAAGGAATTAATTAAGTTCCAAGACAAAGAAAAAATAAGGAAATAGATAAGTGTCTAGATTCTATGACTATTCATCCTCTGTAAACGGCTTATTACTTCTTTCAAACACCACAAAGAAACACAGCAAAGAAATAAAATACAAGGCCCGGGGCAAACAGATAAGAAAGAAACTGACGCAAATAAATGTTAATATTATGACTACTGCACCTTCCAGATGGTACAATCCAGCCTCAACCATAAACTAAGACAGTCTTAGGGAGAAAAGCCGTTGGTGCAGTGATACTTACAGAGCGTCCCTTGTGAATGTTGCGTGCTGAGATGATCTGTGTTATTGTTATTATTCAAGAAGGGAACATTAACAACTTAAAAATCCATCACAAACCAACAAAAATAGAGGTTAGTGGGACTACATCACACCGGAGATGGTACTTACAGGGGAGTGTCTCCATGAACGTTGAGTGAATTGAGATGATCTGTGTTATCTTTGTTGTTATTCAAGAAGACTTCCATCACGTCCTGACACCCTGAGTAGGCAGCCCAGTGAAGACCAATGTTCTGCTCCTGGAATTCCAAACATTCAAACATTAAAAACATGTATATCTTCAGTCTAACAATAGAAATACTGTGTAAGCAGTTATCGTCCATGGGTTTCATTTTCACAAATTCTTATAGAGTCGCAAATTTAACGACGCATGAAATTAAGCGGGCAGTGGATGTGTGAGTGTGTATCAGCTAGTTCGTAATTACAATTTGCGCATGTGCAGATAAAGGTCATTTGTATCGAGTACAATTGACCTTTCATAGTGTGCGCACCATGATTTTAGTTGTTAAACAAGTAACGTGTCCACCGAAACAAATGCGCGTACGCGTAAAAATAAGGCTCATTTGTACCATGTACTAATTACGAATTGGCTCACTGTATTAAAGTTGCCTGTGTTTTTAAAAACAATTATCGCTAAAACAACTTGGAAAACGACTGTGTGCCTGTCATCCACGAAAATATCAGCTTATACAGTATGCAAACTTCAAGATAAAAATGTAGCAAGTGCACGAAGCATACACAAATGGGTTATGGTCCTGACCCTTTTTGTGAAGGGCTCTATGCTTATCTCATTTGGTTTTTGAGCAGCATTTCTGAAGTGGTTTACCACCTCGAAGACAACTGACAGAAAAAAGGAAGTCAATTGAGACAATGGGGGAAAAAAAAAAAAAAATGAAAAGTCAATTGAGACAAAGAAAAGAGGAACTTGGGAAGTTTGATTACCTTATCCCTGACAAAGGGGTCTGCTCCATGTTCCAGGAGATACCTGACTGAGACAGCGTTCTTGTAATCAGCTCCCCAAATAACAGGTGTCCAGCCCCCATTGTCCTACAAACACAATCATTAAAAATAGTATAATCAATATTCGGAGATTGCTTAATTCTCATGTCTTTACAGAGAAGGTTGAGTTTCGGTAAAGGTTTATAATTTGTGAGCTTTCTATTTCTTTTTATGTCAGTTTGGTAGAATATCATAAATGAAACATCCCCTGAAAAGGATTGCCCTTGAAATGCTAGAAATACATGTAGCTGAAAAGTTTAAACCAAACTTTTATGTCATATGTGTGTGTGTAGTCCCAAGTACCCATTTATGTGAGCATTGCATGTGGATTTCAGCCTGATCAAGTTAATTTCATATCATTTTACTAATTCAAAAACATTACAGTGTACACCAACTCCTGCGTATTACATAATCAACCTTTCCCAATTGCTCCCATGCAGTTTCTTTCACAATGTAATCACATGACCAGGGGTCTGTTGCACAATGCGCACTTCTGATTGGCTGAAAATAAAGTTGCATTTGATTTTTCCTGAGTGGCGTTCACACATAAGTTTTGTGCAATGGGCCCCAGATCTCAACATAATCTTGAAGCAGCTCACAAAATACAGCTATTACTAACAAAGTCATTTCATTTCAACCCCTCTCAAAAAAGGAACGCACAATCTCTATTCCCCCAGAACCTACTGCAAAACTACATGTAGAAGTTTTTCATATATTTTACAATTGGTCCAGATTCATTAGTTTCACACCGCAGAAAAAAATTAAAATGTTTAATTTTTGAAGATTTTTTTTGCAGCGAAAATGGCAATCGTTTCTGAAAGTTTCTGCTCTAAACGTTCACATTTGTAAGGTAATGGCAAATTTGTTTTTAAGATGTAAAACATTACTGCTACACTTTAGGTTCAAATTTGAAAACGATTCTCTGTGAGACATCCAGTTCAATGAAATTTCATTTCGTTTTCCAAAAATTGAAAAATTTTGTTGTCAATGTTTTCGTATTGGTTGGTTTTGTTGTTGTTGTTGTTTTTTTTTTTGGGGGGGGGGGAGTGGCAATATATATATTATATATATTTTTTAATTACCTGAAGATTGAGATCGATCTTGTTGAGTGTGAGAAGATACCCCAGCATGTCCATGTTCCCATTCTTTGTTGATATGTGGAGTACTGTGGACCCTTCATCATCCTGTCAAATGAAATGAACAAAAATAAGACAGTGAAAATAGGTCTGCTCACTCATGAGAATCCAGACTCTATTTAAAGTAAGGATGAGTAAGTCCATAGCATTAAAACACCATGTTATCCGATGATAATTAACTGGAAAGATTTGTCTAATCCCTGGAGTAAACTAGAGAGTTATTGAATAAGAAATCGGTTGTATGTCACATGCTCCGACAAGAAGTACACTGTGATCGATTTTCCTTTACTAATCAAATTCCTAACTTTAAACCTAGACCAAACACTATAGCTAACCCTTGGCAGGCCTGTGAGTGGGGTTTCAAAAAAAGAGCGGAAAAAAGCTGAAACTAGTTTACCTGATCTATTTACTTGTCTTCCGCTTCGTATCTGACGTAATGCAGATTGAACGGCCGGTGGGCGGCCCACCCGACACATGCGGCGGTGCAGTCCACAGTTCTCTGGTAGATGAATGCAAGCAGCATGAACTTCACATCGTGCGTGAAGGCAAAACACAGTACACATACATGTACGGTACGTTGTTTTCCATTTTTGGTCGCAAGAGAGCTAGACTCCGCTCGCGCTCGCAGACGTTTAAAACCATTGACATAATGGTTGCTGATAAAATAGTAGGAATAGCACAAGGAAAAATGTGGAAGTTGGAATCGGTGAGAATAATAAAAAAAGCGGATTTCCGCTAAAAAGCAGAGGTCTCACAGGCTTGCCTAAACCTAACCCTCAACATAATCTAAAACCTAATTGCAAACCTAAACTTACATCTTTGACAAAATAATACCCGTAATTGTTGCAGGAATAAATGTTGGGTCCTATCCCCTAGAAGTCACCGTACTTCCTATCACATACACTCTCATCATAGACTTGTGCACACAGAGAAATAAGATTCTGATCACAAGAATCTGAATCTTTCACTTCTTTCACACTGACATGCAAATAAGAAATTAATCATTGAGTGTGAATGGACCCTAACAATGCTAGACATGTATCTTTACGTTACAAATGTATCAAATTTTATGACATGAATTATCGTAATGTATGATGCAACAAATACACCCTTATATAAAGTCTGAGGTGTTTTGTCCCATACGTTGCCAACACCATCAATGTTTTTAGTATACCCCATGAATCTATCACGTTGAGAGCATCAATAGAACTTGGATCAGACTACAAACCAAGTAAATGACATATGTGATGTTAATTTTTATTCATTTTTTCCCACAACCTGCACAGTTCCTGAGATACTCTACTTTTGCAAACTCCATCACATAAAAAAAAAGTAACTCTAGGATATTGAGCATTTGCAGGTGCGACCCCCTAACTGTGGAATGACTTACCACTGGAAATTAGGAAATCACTATCGTTAAATACGTTCAAATCAAAACTAAAAGCAAATCTTTTCATTTAAGTGTTTATGCATGTAGTAGTAGCTCTAAGCATATTAGCTCTTGCAGTGCAGTAGAAAATATTTACATACTTTCTGCACTTCATAAAATTGTATTTGTATTCTTGATGAGATGTCTGGGGAACTAAATTACCAAATACCTTTCACTTAAATGTTGCTTTAACTTGGGTGTCACAATGCTACCCATATATGTACTAACAGCAAAGTGTACTTTGGAGCGTCTTTTTGTGATTTAGACACTGTGTTAATTATAGAACTACACAGGTGGTATAATAGAAAACCCCTTGGAAGAAGGCATTCATATTCTTACAAAAGCCAGCTTAAGGGATAAAGAGATTATGAGAACAATGGTGAGCACTTAGCACCTTTGGCAATGTCTTTAGTGTTGTCCTGCTCTCATTGTCTTTCAAGTGCTTTCTTGCTCACAACATAGCGTTTTTATCAACCTTGTCACTCAATACATCCTGCAATGCCCTACTCGTCTCAGAGCAGAGGTTGCTGACCCATCCCTTTAAATTACAGAGTAGTTAGTGTTTTCACTATGACATGCCCTAAGTTTGTCTGTGTCTATGATATCTCCTTTTTCTTGTATGCATGTGTTTTTTTCAAATGCATTTTTTTGGTGAAATAATACGTGGTCATAAACCACAATGATTCTGTTTTGTCAACATTTCAAGATGGAACCTAATGTACCTGTCGGCTTGCAATAGACAACAATTCCATATGCTATCTTTTACATGTTGTATGCTAATACAATTTTCTTCTCTCTAAGGGTACCATCTCTTTTGAAAATGAATTGTATTTGTTTACATCCCTCTCGTGGAATAGGACCATGGGAGCGTTTCATCAAGCATTTTGTCAGTGATTTTTACTGACAAATTTGCTCTCAGCCAATCAGATGCAAGGATTTCAGTAGCTTATAACAGTTGTCGGTAAAAATCACCGACAAAATGCTTGATGAAACGCTCCCCATATCTTGAAAACAAAATTCATCTGAAATGTTATTCAGGGTTTCATAATCTACCCTCAAAATCTAAATTATGATTATGTTATCATCTCATCTAGATCCATGTGAATGTTAGCAACAGTGTGATGATAGTTGGTACAGAAGTTTTCTCTTGCGCCAATTCTCTCACCTTATGATTGACGTTGGCCCCACAAGTTACCAAGTACTGTACGCAAGTGAGATGACAGTTGTCTGCTGCAGAATGCTGTAGATGAGGAAATGAACAAAAATGTATACTTTCAGTGGTTGATTCAAAATACAAGTTTGAATAAATATTCAACGTTCTATCTGAAGATAAAATGAAATTACACCTAATCAGGTTCTGAGTGATGCAACTGATGTCAATTGGAGGTAATCATCATCATCACCCCTACAATCACAATCATCATCACCATCATCATCATCGTCAACAGTTGCCTCTCAGGCAACTCTTTAGATCTTCCACCACCCCTCGCAACAAGCTAACCATTATTTTCCCAGCTGTCTGATACCTAAGAAAGGAGTTGCTAGATTTGCATCCACAGCATAAATGTTAGCACCAGACTGAAGCAGAAAAGGTACGAGTCTCTAATAAGCTCATCATCATCATCATCTTCATCACCATTTTCATCACCATCATTGTCGTCGTTGTCATCATCACCATCATCATCACATAAACATAAGGTCTTCATCCTTTGAAGCATTCTAGACAACTCTAATGATCTTCCATGATACTTACCAAAGGAGTTGCTAGATTTGCATCCACAGCGTCAATGTTAGCACCAGACTGAAGCAGAAGACATATGATATCAAGGTGACCTTTTGCAGCTGCACCATGGAGAGGGGTCTCAAGGTTATGGGCAGGGAATCGGTAGTTGGGATCAAAACCTTCACCTGTAAAACACAAACAATGAGCAAGAGCGTAAGTTTTATCATTCTCTTAAAGGGAGGAAAACACATTCATATGTCACAAGTATGTACTATAATACAGGGCATATTTTTGGCTAGCACTGATAAAATTCAATGTTGTTTCTAAATAAAGCCATTTTCACTTTTCCATGTACTATCAAAGTCAGTGAATAGTTACTCGAACAAGCAAGTGCTATACACACAGATATGATTGCAAGCAGGGTAATTTCCATATCCCAACTTTGTCAAAATTTTTGCTTGTCAGAAGAGAGGTCACAAAGAAATACATTTAATTTTACCGAGTCCATTCATGATATATTAGCTAGACATGTTCTTAGAATTTTGAAACTTTATTCTAATCTTCCACAATAAAGGGCTCTTTGCAATTTGCTCCATGCAGCACGAACATTAACAAGAGTCCAACTCAAGGACTTTTTTCATCTGAAATCTCTTCAAGCAGTAGCTACTCACTGAGCATTTGTAGGACTTTCTCCACCTCTCCATTAGATGAAGACATGTAGAGATTCTTAGGATGAAACCTTTGTCTCCTTGGGCTGGAAGGGTTAAAAAATAGACAAAGCAGAGAGGATGGTGAATAAGAGCATCTGACGAGACATGTATGAACTTGCATCAGGGCCCTGTTTCATAAAACTTGTTATTAATAACAAGTTACAATAATTGTTATAAGCTACTGAAATCCTTGAATCTGATTGGCTGAGAGCAAATTTATCATAGAAATGGGGTAGTTGTTATTGATAACAAGTTTTATGAAAGAGGGCCCAGATTGGTTTAATACCTGGAGTAGATTTTGCAAAAGCCACAAAGACATAGACAAATTCAATACATTCAAATAAATTTGGTTTACAATTAACATCTTAATTCTTATGATAAATGATATGCACCTTCCCATTATAAAACAAACTTTACCAAAAAGTGGGTAGACTTTTCTGGTACAAATGAAGTTATCAAGGTGACAAGTTGGACAATGTACAATGGGAATAGGTAAGAAAATGACAATAAAACAGCTTTCTTTGCCTAGACGATACATTAAGAATGTAGGAACTTACTTGACAGGGTCTAAGAATTCTAAAGCCTTCTCTAGAGTTTCTTTCGAGGGACCAGCTGGCAGCGATGCTGTGAATAAGACGGGGGAGAGTGAGAGTGGTTAATTAATATGTATGAACTAGGAACAAATTTAAAAAGGGATAGGTTCTTTGTCAATCACAAGAAAAGCAATCAGTCAATTAGTCAGTTAACAGTGTATTTGAACTTTGGAGTGTTTTAACACTTTGTAAGCTCATAAAACTATGAAGTCTTTTTCTGCTTTGATTGACTAATGACACAAACAGTGGACTGCCACAGTTGACTTTAGTCACACGTACATTGTGTATGTATGTAACATAGATTTCAAAACAATATGGCAGTCTAGGATTTCATTTTGGAATGGATAAAGAGTATTAAAGGAGAATATTTACCAGTAGTAATGACAATTCCATTTTTAAGAGTGTACTTCTTGGTTGTTTCCTGATTTGGCTCTTCAACACCATTCTGAGTGGCTTCTCCTTTGGACTTCTTACTGGATGAGATCCTTGCTCTTCATAAATGAAAACATGAAAATGAAACATCACAAGACACATGTTATCTTGAAAATAATAAAGAAGTAATAAGATTGCTCCAGTTTTTCAATCTTGTTCACAATGTTCCAGTCTTTTGATTAACAATTTATGTGATCAGGTTAGGCTCCTTGAGCTCTGTCCATTAGTCTCTGTCCTTGAGAAGGCAAATTAAAATCATAAGACACATCATACTGTGAGATAACTCAAATAGTTTCCCATATAGCAAAGAACTTCATGATTTACAATAATTCATGATTTACAAGAATTCAGTTATCCAGAGAACTTACTTGGTTTTCTCTTTGGTTCCGCCAGCCTCCGTCTCCCCACTCCCACCAGCAGCCTTTGGTGTATTGCTCAGCACCGACCCTGCGATACCTGTCAGGGTCTCCAGTAGTGCCCTTGGCAGCTTGATCTGTCCATAGCTGAGAAGGACCGACCCTGGCAATGTCTTCATCTTCTCCAGCTCGGGGGTGGTGGGGAGTTTGACCTCTTTGGCGAAGGTGGCATCGTCCCCACAGTGAGGACAATAGAGGGTGCCTTCGATCTCTCGGATGCACTCCTTGTGGAATGTGTGGTGGATCTTCTCTATGGTGCAGGACATGACTGTACCCTGATAAATATAGATGATCAGAGCAGGAAATTATTTTATCTGTTTGATACCATTTGAATTCGGTGTAAGACGCATTTTCCATGGATCCCTCCCCGAGCTATCTTGGGTGTAGTAGTCAAAAGGTAAAACCACTCCATAGTTTCAGAAAGAAAACATTCAATTTCTATTAAAGCAGAGCAAATAAATTCTCTTGGAAAACATTTCAGAGAAGTGTAAAACCAGAAATTATATCCCACAAAATTGGTATTCATTTGATGTTTATCATCAAAATTCAAACAGGAACCTATGCAGGAACTGATAATGAAACATATGCTCTGAGTTTTCTATCATCAGGAAGAGAATATTAGGGCAAGGGTAGCGATTAAGTTTCAGGTATGGTATAGATATAAGATTAGGATTCAGTTTAGTGTCTGACCTACGGCTAAAGTTACAAATTTGATTCAGTGTGGGATATTGACCACAGAGCAATCATTAGCAGTCTTATGATCACAGCAACTGTGAAGTCATCAGGCTTTGGACGTGCCAAATATTCTAGCAAAACATCACATACGACTGTTTCATTGCACAGACAATGTATGGTAACTTATCAAATGAATTCTTCAATCTAGGTTATACACGTATGACACAGGCCTTACCGTTGAACAGAAACATCCACATCCTGGGCAGCATTTGTGTTCCAGCATCTTCCCTCTGTGAAATAAAAACAAAATTAAAGCTATTTCCATGGAAAAATCATAGTTATACACAAACTTGTTTGTACTCTGCAAAAACATCCTTTGATTAGTTCAGTGTAAAACCAAAAATTTTAGCAAGGTGCAAGCATTCATCAATTTGTGGCATGAAACTTTCAAGAACCTGAACGCTTGAGACGTTAGCAAGTGTCATGCATGCAAAGATTTCTGGTCTTACAGTATTGCACACCATGTGATTTTGGGACACATATGTAATTCTTTGTACAGGTCTATACAATTCGACTGGAATGAATCTATACATATACTTCAAGTGAGGGACAATATTACATTCAAAATGTAAAATCTTGACAGAAGACCTTCTGAGCTTTGCCCACATGAAAAAATCAACAGTTCGGCTACATAACCCTACCACACTGTAAACTATAATATGTACAAGAGACAATAGGTGCCAAATTTAAAATGACTCAAAGTGACACCTCAGACAGTCGATACTTCTTGGCCTGTGACCGTATCAAATATCAACATGGCACAGAAAAAAACATTTCCCTTCATGTAAAACCAATGCACAGTGACTACCTGCTTAGATACAAGAAATTTTAAGCATTGGCAAGACAGAAAATACAGCACGGTGAATTGCAATTGCAGAGAAGGTTGAGTTCTGTGACAGGTAAAAATTATTTTGAACTTTCTCATTCTCTTTATTTCAATTTGGAAGATTGTCATAGTAGAAATGTCACCTGAAAAGGACTGCTCTTCAAATGCACTCACATTCAAAATATTACAAGATACAGCCGAACATGTGTGTGCAGTCCCATATGCGCATTTCTGCCTGCAGCGCATGTCACTCTCAGCAGGATTGAGTCAATTTCTTCTCATTTTGGTGATTCAAAAACTTTACAGCATACACCAATATTGATGTAATATATAATCAACCTTTTCCCCAATTGCTTTGGAACAGTTTCTTTCACAAATTGCATGACCAGAACTCAACTTTATCTTTAATGAGCCAGTTTCATTGACACACAAAATAACTTACCGATGGTCAGGGCAGAGCGCTCTGTATGGGATTCTAGTAGAGGGTCTTAACACTGTCATGGACTCTACCTTGTTCCCACAAACAGCAATCTATACAAGGAAATACAGTGCCAAAAAGTGAGCAGTGTGAACAAGGGTGATCCACTGGAACTACAAATGGGAAGGAAAAATTGTTTACTTAAGCAAGCATTCTAAACAAACTTGGTATTTTACTTGCTTACATTGAGCAAAGTGATGATAAATGACTGAAATCTGATCTACATGTCACACTTTTAAGTGTCATGCGTAATATCCTCTTACTCAGCCAAGCCCACTAAGCAAAGAAATTACTGTATGTTTTTTTAATGGTATGATTTTTATATCGTAATGAGATTTTGAAATGGACAAGGGTAGACTTTCTCTAAATTGATCTCTCTGTATCAAATCTGATTGAGCTATCCAATTTTTTCTTCTTCAGCTGAGTTTCCAACATGGAAGAACATATAGGTCAAGATCTACCAAGGATACTTTGCTCTGAACTGATGGACTTAACATGGCATTTGATGACTTCTCAAGCCTCTTTTGTTATTGTTTCCCCTTACAAAGAATTTTCCATTTAGAAAGAGCATTTGGGGTGAAGATCTATCCCGTCACTGTGTATACTTTGGACTTACATTGCCTTTGACAACTTCTAGAGCCTCACAGGTTGTGGCCACCACAGTGGCAGGTCTCTCCTGTTCCATCTTGCAACAACATAGAGGAGGTTCCAACTAAAAAGCAACAATTTTCAAAAATATGTGAATGTCACAACGTAATGTAACACCATGAGAATTCCATCTTTAGAACAAGTAACAAAAATTGATTCCAATAGGAGTATTTTCATATTATATACATCATGTGAATTGACAATGCATTTCATCTGACATTGTCTCTCTGTACCTGTGTTTAAGTTCTGGTAACGAAAATGTGCAATGATAATAGCTGCTTCAGCTAAAGTCAGGTGATTATTTTTGTAATAATATTAATAAGAAAGAAACATCCTTAGAATACTAAAACCCTTATAAGAAATTACCATCGCTTATAAACTTGAACACATCGAGAGGGAGTTACTCACCCCACGTTTTGGGTTGTCTCCTGCAGCATCAGGGAGAGTGAGAGCAACAGGACCTTGCTTATCTAAAAGAGCAATAGATGAGGTTTTAAACAACAAAAATAGCTCTTTAATCTTCAGATTTACATCACACATGTATACTTCACTTGACACAAGCTGTATATATTTCACTGTGCATTTTGAAGTCAATTACACAACAATGTATGTGCAATTATTTTAAGCCAGTTCACGGTTACCGTCTGCGCATGAGCAGAAAAAGGTCACTGCAGACCAAATTGTGAAATACACGGAGACAAAATACTGGATACGTGCTCAGGAAAGTTATGTAATCATTATTCATTTATGCACAAGCAGTGCCGCTCCATGATACACAGGTGGAAGTATTCTTTTGAAAGGGGGAAACAAAGGCTATTTATGTAGCACCTCCATTGCTGTAGGAGTGATTATTTCAAAATGTACAAAGTGGGACTCCTCCATGTTAAATAAAGATATGTGTATATTCGGGGTCATTTGGGACATGTGCTAACCGTGAACTGGTCTATTATGAAATAATGTTCCAAATGCCCCTATAATGTGTTCTGATAAACCAAATAAGTGGGTGACCTTTGGAACATCATTCATGTAACAATTGTTAATAATCAACTATAAAAAAAAACGTAAAAAATTACTGGTTGTAACTGTACATTCCAGGTGTATGCTTTCCAATGCATTCAATATAGAGTCTTGTTTGTATTACACGGTCAATTTGTCAATTTTGTGGGCAAAAAAAATTTACCCCCCCCCCCCCTTTCCCAACTCTCTGTAGGTTGCAAGTCCACATAGCAGTATAGTTTAAGAAAATTTAGATTTAACAGGCTTGTAAATAGGCTAACTGTTTTACCCTGTCGGTAGAGTGTGCAGCTGTATATCAAATGCACTATTATGTAACTGTATGAAGTATCACTTGTATACCATCACATAGTTTGCTCTTGAAACTGCAATACACCTATTCACAAATGTATTCAAAGTTTATGCATACTTTTAAAACAAAGGTTGTTCTTGACAACCTGAAAGCTTGTCAGAGGCTTGACAGACATAGCAAGAAGTAATGTATGCAAACTAGATTCCAAGTATTGTAGTTCATTCATTAATAACAGGTTCATGGAATACCTCGTCACTAGGTCCCCAGGAAAGAAATATCCGTAAATTTGTGAACAGGTCTATAAGTCTGTGACCTTATTATTTAAATTCTGTTACTCTTCTGTATGAAGTAAATATTCATTTCAATTTCAACGAAAAGAATATTGAGAAACTTCTGTATTTGGAATTCTATCAATACACCGAATTAGAGTTTGACCTTTCAAAAACTGAACATTTTCAAATACAGATGGCTTGTATATAATCACCTCTTCTGGCATAGCTGTGTTCTGCCCCGGTTTCCATACCATTGGAACGACGCACCTTCTTACTTCTAGCTGCCTCAATACTACTCTCTGACTGATGGTCCGTTGAATCTACAAGAAAAACAGTATATCTTCGGGATATTCAAAAGCATTAAAAGGGAAAGTCCACCTGGTACAAAGTTGATTTGAATAAATGAACAAAAATGAGAGAAACAGATTAGTGAAAGTTTGAGCAAAATCCGATAAGAAATGAGAAAATTATGAATTTTTGAAGTTGTAATCACTCAAACACAAATTGGCAACTCTGTGACGTATCTTGCGAGCTCGTCTCCCATCGCTCAGTACAGGAAATTTCATAAATTTCCATTTTCTTAGTTTTTGATGAAGGAATTTAAATGTTGAAAAATGGCGCTGAAGAGAGACATACTGATGTTTTTCGTCTTGGACTCGTCAGAGTATACCGCAAGAATGAACAGAAAACTGAAATCAAACAATATAACCGGAAACTAAAGGAATAAAGTGCGTGAAATATTAAACGAGTTCGGATTGGCTGCCTGAAAATAACAGGAAATTAGGCTTATTGCCAGCCGGTTTTGTAATAACGGGAGCTAAAATAATACAAGCATCCTCACAAACTCTTTCTGTCGGCACAGAATAAGGTCGGTGAGCTGAATGTATGTGGCTTCGACCATGTGCAGACGTAAAAAGTTTCTCGCTCGGCTGAGAACTTTGCACCAAGATGAACAGTATTGTTCAGCGCACTCTTGATTGTTAAGCAAGAGTATTCTAAGGTATATTAAGATTTACTCTGATGAGTGCAAGATGAAAAGCTTCAGTATGTCTCCCTTCAACGCCATTTTCCGATTCTGTAGTACCAAACAACTTTTCAGTGAATTTAAAATGTGTTTCATACAGGTTTTGTGTAGTAACATATGAGCAATGATTATATCTATGGTGCATGTATGATTGAATATTTTCCTAAGAGAAAATGGAAATTAATGATTTTTACGGTACAGGGCGAATGAGTGGGGAGCTCGCAAGATACACTGTACATCATGGAGTTGCCAATTTGTGTTTGATTGATTACAACTTTAAAAATTCATAACTTTCTTATTTCTTATTGTACATGTATTTTTCTCAAACCTTCACGGATCTATTTCTTAAAATTTTCTGCTTCTTTTCAAACCAACTTGTAATCAGGGTGGGCTTTCCCTTTAAAAGCTAGCTAAACCAGACATGGCAACCATGCATCACACATGACACATTTCTATATTTGTCTATACATGTAGATCAACGTAATACTTCACCCATTCATCAAAAACAATTTTTAAAATGAGCTGTATTTGTGCTGCACCATTACCACATCCATTGTGGCATGCCCTTCATAGCAACTATGACTCACTCTTCAAAATCTTTTATATCGCTATACTGTGCATTAACATTTTTGAATGATACAACTGGTTAAGGCACAATGAAAATGCAGGGTGAAACATGACAAATTGTCTACCAAACTATATATTTAGGAGAAATAACTGAATAACTTTTATGTTTCTTTAGTTATTTTTTGTTGTTGCCCAAAACACTTTCAATAGATTTTGCACTGTTTAAATTTCTAAAGACAGCCCTTTATCATCATACTGCCTTTTTGTATAAATGCCAAACTTTAATTCTTGTCTCACAAATATCCTGTAAAAAAGAATTGTAAACTAATAAAATAAATCACTAGAAAACTGATAAATCAAACTAAATTCAATTCAATTTATTCAAACATACATCATAATATCATATTGCAGTGAAATATAATACAATAGTTTGAAATACAATGACTAACCAGAATCTGAAACATTCTTTTGCCTCTTCCTCCGTGAGTGTTGTCCAAAGTGGGTAGGCTTGCGTAGTCTTGTACTCCTCTTTGCTGACATCGCTTTAGCAAATGCAGCCCTATCTGGAATCATCGACCCAGCATTCCCCACTGGAAAGTCTGCTACAGGAGTGGATGTCCCAGATAATGGAAGCTGTGACTCTGCCACAGTCCCTACAACCGGCTCACTAGCAGATTGGTTTTGGAGTTGTTCTTGATCAGACTGCTCAGGAATGTGTCCAAGGGCTTTGACCTGGGAGCCACTGGTTTTGATGGAGGCCCTTGCTTGGGTTTCGGAGCTTCCTGCAATGAGTGGGTCAATATCTACTGCTGATGTGTCCATTGGGATTCTTCGGCTTGAGGCAACAATGTCCATGGCTTCCTCTCCACCTACATGTAGTTGGACCACTCTTTCTGATTGAGACTTCAGATTTTTAGCTCTGGCATTGGCAGATTTTTTACCATCCGACTTCTCACCAGGCACTACTTTTCTGGCAGATTTACCCGAATTTGTTGAAGGCACTGAAGAACTGCTCTCTGAGTCCACACTGCCTTCTGGTTCACTCAGGGTACTTCTTTCATCCACCGTGGTGTCACTATTGGTATTCCTATCTGGGGTGTCTAATCCCTGAGGACCCATTTCAAACGCATCTTCACTCTCTGCTCGATCAAAATCCTCAGGATTGAGTTCAACATACTCCTCTATGCTGTCTTCATCATCATCATCATCAGGATCATCGTCAGCACTCATTCCTCGAGCTTTTTTGGATGGAAATGACTTCCTAGCTTTCATGATTCTTCCTGGGCTCTGAATGGGTAATTTAGGCACTTCTGCAACCTTGTTCACTGCACCTGCAATCTCCAATCCAACTGCTGGTGCTTTTGGTAGCGCTGGACCAGCTGCACCCTCTGTGACCTCCATCTGCTCCTCGAAGGTATCCTCCACCACTTTTGAGTCTCCAACCATCCCTGGAGCTGCCTCCAGAGTTCCTTCTGCTCTCTTGCCTGGGCCATCTTGTGCTTCTGCTGCTTTCTCCCCACCTTCTTCTCCACTCTTTGCACCGTCAGCAGCCACCTTCGTAAGACCCTTCCTGGCTGACCTTCGTCTCTGGCTCTGCTCGCTGTCGCTGTCACTTGCCTTGTCATCAGACGGCTTCAGGAGAGGGACAGGAGCTTTCTTATCCTTAGCACCATCTCCTTGACCGTTCTCAGCTTCCACATGGGCAGCAGT
This sequence comes from Heliocidaris tuberculata, assembly GCA_025618425.1. Taxonomy (NCBI): domain Eukaryota; kingdom Metazoa; phylum Echinodermata; class Echinoidea; order Camarodonta; family Echinometridae; genus Heliocidaris; species Heliocidaris tuberculata. The sequence goes on from CM046848.1 coordinate 17,758,639, forward strand.
CTTGGTAGCATTGGCTGCTTCAGCAGTAGCAGCCTTGTCGGGTTTACCAGACTTGGTCACCTTAGGAGGCTGCTCACTTAGCTGGGTAACCACTTCTCCCTGCATAAATGACAAATTGAAAGATAACAGGCTGGTAAATGTAATAATTACAAGTCAATAGCATCTAGAATTATATCATTAGACTGGGGATGTAGTCACCATTTTGAAATATGTGTAGTGAGGGTCAATACAGCTCAGTTCATTTCATTTGTAAGGATCATCCAGTCAGATGCTTCTATTTGACTAGTACACACACTTGTAGATGTAGGCTACAAGATCAAATTCCAGGAAACATACCCTCCAACAAAACTACCCAGCATTCCCATAGTGACCAATTCAATAGGTCTCTATCTTATATAAAACAAACTTGAAACACATAATGAGTCTCCTCTCATAAAAACTGCACTAAAACTGCATAATATACTGAGCCATCACACACCACATGTCATTCCTATGTACATAACACATACATGTATAATGATGGAATATTAAATTCAATCTAAATCACACACATTTTTCATGTGTTTCGCGAACATTCTTTGTTTTTGTTTAGTAATCAATGTATCTTACAGTGTTCTGTTTATTGATTTATTACCAAAATATTCAAGGTTACATGGAATTACTACACGTTCATTAAAAAAAATATGCTATAAAAAAGAGCTCATTTAAAGGGAAATCCGACCTTTATAGCAAGTTGCTTTGAAAGAAAGAGGAAAAATCAGAGATACAGATTGGTGAAAGTTTGAACGAAATCGAACAAGCAATAAGAAAGTTATGAATTTTTGAAAGTTGTAATCACTATGCATATGGGAGTTTCAAATTGGCCGAATAGGTAATGTCACTGTGATGTAGCTGTGGACAACTCCCCCATTTGCTGTAACACACAAAATGACCAAAATGTCACCTTTTTTCAAAATGCATTACACAGTAGTATCTTTTCGTTCATGAGGATCTATAACAATATGCTATCTCCAACATATTTGGAGTACTACCCCGAGGGTAAAAGTGCCTCGAAGAAAACCGCAAATTAAAGATATTTTTGTGTACGACAAATGGGAGAGTTGTCCACAAAAATGTCACAATTGACTCACTGAATTGCCACTTTGATATTCGCATAGGTGTAGTGATCTCATTTTTCAAACATCCATAACTTTCTTAGTCCTTGTCGATTTCTTTCAAACTTTCACCATCCTGTTTTTCTTATTTTTCTGCTTTCACACAAATCATCTTATCATCAAGGTTGGATTGCCCTTTAAGAGAGAATGTTGAGTTCTGGGAAAAGTGAAAATAATTTGTGAGCTTTCTCATTCTTTTTTTTTTCAGATTGGAAAAGACCATAGAAGAAATATCCCTTGAAAAGAATTGCTCTTCATATGCCCTCATATTCGAAATATGATGAGAAATAGCTGAAGTGTTCAGGCTGAACATTCATGCCACATGTGTGTGCAGTCCCATATACCCATTTCTGTGTGCAATGCACTGTGCATTTCAGCGAGATTGGGTCAATTTCTAAATCATTTTGATGATTTCAAAACCTCACAGTATACACCAATTCTTATTTAGACAAGATCAACCTTTCCCAATTGCTTTGACACAGTTTCTTTCATAATATAATCGCATGACCAGAACTCAATTTTTTCTTTAAATGCCAAGTGGAAGTTAAATCATGTATATGTACACTTTAAAAGAGCAATTTGGTGAGAATATTCATTGAAACATTTGTACATGTATGATTGTAATAATAAAATTTGTACCTTCATAATTCAACTGATCATTACAGGTACAAAACTCCACTGTACGGTACATGTTGGTCTATGTCTTACACATGTAAACTACCATAATGAATAATGCACATTTAAGCAGACATCAGTCGTATATGGTCATGTGTCAAGAGGTCGCCCCCTTTTGCGTTACGTGGTGATTCCACCTTCCGTAGCGCAATTCTAACTTTGAAAACCTGTCTCCTCAAATATACATCCTATGACAGCAAAAGTATACATTTTCTGAAAGGTAATTACACAACATGAATATGCACTCAAAAGTGGACTTGAATATGGAAATTTATATATTTATAGTTATTTCATTGTTTTCATAACTTTCTCTGTGGCGCCCAATGGAAATACTAATGTTATTTTCTTGTAGAACACACTCAGATCTCTACAACAATGTATAATTGTCTACGATTTATGATCACTGAATAACTAAAAACAATTGCCAAAATTTTAGTCCAAAATTTCGAACCCTTTTATGAGTCACTGTATATTTAAAAGCATTGCATTATATGCCACTGTATAGCCATACTTACTTATCAATCACAAGACAGTAAAGCTGAGTATAATAGCTGAAATTAGGCACCAAAAATGTAGTCATATGCCAAGTTTTGACCAAAATATTCACATTTTCACAAAATTGCTCAAAATTTGATTTCCCCATTGACTTTGTACAGGCAGTGCCAATTTTGACCTGAAACTCCTATTATTTCAGTTTCAGACATTACCACTGCAAAGCCAAACTCACTTTTCAATTATAAGACAGTGAGGGTGAGTATGTTAGCTTAAATTTACTACCGAACATGTAGTCATGTGCCAAGTTTTGACAAAAATACATTTTTCAAAATATTGCAAAAAATTGAATTTTCCCATTCACTTTGTAAATGGGGGACCGCTTCTGAAGGCACCACTTCCACCACCACCCCCTGGCCTTCCAAATCTACAGTGCTGTAACTCCAGTTATGTATGTACACCAATGAAACTATGCAGGCAAATGGCATATTAACACAGCTTTGTTATGGTAGCTTTTATGGTTCTGAAAAAATCTAAAATTACTTCAGTTTGAAACCCATAAGTGTATTAAACAAAACCACCCTTTCTTGGGGGGGGGGGGGGGGTGAGCTCATGACACATGACCATATTTAGACATTAATCTACGTTTGCCACTCTCCACCCAGGTGTTAAATGGGTACCGGCAGGAATGAATTTCTTGAATGCTGTGAGCGCCAAAATCGGTAGCCTCGCTTGAGCCGGGGTAATATTGGAGCGCCTTGAGCACTATTCATGGTGGATATAAATATCCAATGTTATTATTATTATCATTATTATTATCATTATTTTACACAGTATCAGGCCAGGTCCATGCTCCTGCACGCCGATTAAAGGGCAAGTCCGACCACAGAATAACTTGCTTTTAATAAAAACAAAAAATCATACAAACAGATCAAAAAAATTTTGAGGAAAATTGGAAAAATAATTAAGGAAGTTATTGTCTGTTTACTGACATGAAAACTAGAAAAAAACAATGAAGTCAACAGAAAAATTTTCAACTCGGTAATGAGTTTGTGATGTCATTGCCTCACAATACACCAATTAATAATACAAATTTTAAAGTTTTGTCCGAGAGTATCATTTCCTCATAACTTGAATTAAGTTATGTTCTTGCATATATACACTAACACAGTCATTGCTTTACTGTAAAAATCATGAAAAATATGATTTTTAAAAACAGAATATTCATTAAAAACATATGACTGTAATTTCTTTTAAATTTTTTAAAAATAATTTTGAGTTTGTGAAATATTAGTGAAGGTGTATAAGTGCAAAAACATTTTACTATTATAACTATAACTAGGTTCAAGTTATGAGGAAATTGTGCAAAAATGGAAAATTTGTGTTATTAATATAAACAAATTACATGTAGGTGTGTTGTGAGGGAATGACATCACAAACTCACAACCGAGTTGCCAATTTGTCTAGTGATTTTCATTATTTTCTCTAGTTTTCATGTCATTAAAAAATCAATAACTTTCTATTAGTTGTCCAATTTTTATCAAACTTTTTTTTAATCTGTTTGATTTTTCTGCTTCTATTAAAAGCAAGTTCTTCTGGAACCTTCTGGACTTGCCCTTTCACTAAAAACTAAAACTAACTGAGAGAGAGAAAACAAAACAACAAAAAAGGCAAACTATGACCTTTGTGTTGATTTGTAACTTATGTGGAATACCTTTAATTGGTCCTTTGCCTATAATATACCTGCATATTCTTTCAAAATTAAATTTCTTAAATTACAATAAACATACAAGTTGCTAAGAACACCAACAGACAAATTACATGTACATGTACTTAAGTTCAGGAACAGCTAAGTGTACATTACATGTTGTATTCACATTTTGTGCACATTTTTCATCTGTGTGGATATTTCCAAAATATATTAATATGCATGAAGTGTAAGTATACTTATCAATAATCAACAATAATTGTTGCCTAGTAAACAAAATTAGAGAGAGGGAGAGAGAGAGAGAGAGAGAAAGAAAGAGAGAGAGAAAGAGAAAGACATAAAGGGAGATATAAAGAGAGAGAGAGAGAGAGAGAGAGAGAGAGAGAGAGAGAGGGTGGGGTAGGAGAGAAAGGATCAGGTATGAGATAATTTATATATGTTTTAGACAACCAAATGGAAAATAAAAACTATTTCCTTTTAAGTATACCTTGTAGCATATCAAAAGGAGATAGCCTGAAGTTGTAATAAATTACAAATGAACCAGGGGGCATATTTTTGTATGTTTACATCTTCCAATCTTGATTACATCAGTCCAATCTTCAAATTTCCCTTCCTCTATTTCCTGCAAGTCACCTTTTGTCTACTCAGTGTAATTTTAATTTGTTCCAGGGCATTTCATAAACTGCATGAAACAGCATACCTTATTGCATTGTACATGTATGCCATCAGGAAGTCATTTTCAACCAAAATTTATTTATTAATATACCTATGCACTTTAAATAATATAAGCTTATCATATTTACTTCAGTTTCCTGTTCAGATTATTAATGCTAAGCTAATAAATCAACTGGGAAAAAAATAATCACAAATCTTCATGTTGTAAAAACTGCAAGATTCCTAAAAAAAAAAAGCCAAGAAACAAATTTCTTTGTTATATTTGAATAATATTTAAATATTTCATTTTTTTTTCAAAATTAATACATGAACTCAACTTATATTGATGTGAATAAAACTTTCCTTGAATAAATTACCTAAACTGGAACCATTAATACTATGACATATGATACATACAACTATTTTTATGTTTGTGTTTTGACATGGTTTATATCCAACTGCATATAACATTCATTTCCAAAGAAAGCTATTTTTTTGTGCCCAAACTGTCTGGTAAAAGGCTCAAAGAAAAGTCTTATTATTTTAAGCACAAATCCTTCTAACATCTTTAGATACCTTTCCTATGTTGACATTGTATGGCTTCCGTGTAAATAAAGACTTGGCTGCATATCTGTTTACCCAAATAATTATTCACACAGTCAACATATATTCATATTCAACATGACCTCATGCCACAGCTCAGAGGACATTTAAAAAAACAACAACACACATCTGGAACACCATATTTACATAATATGCAATGCAAAGAGTATTTAGTGAAAATGCTGTACTTTCACATAGAATCTATCAAATAAAATTATTAGCACTCAACTTAACAACCATGCAAGTGAAAAAGATCCTCCTTTTAAAACTAGCATACTATCATACAATCAAGTAAATTATTAAGTGTTCACATATAAATATACCAACATATGGTCAGTTGACTTGAATATTAACTTTACACACATAATATGCATAAATTTGCATACATACCACATATCTGTAAATTTTCCCCCTGGTCTTCATACTCAAATACCAGATCAACGACTGGTCTCAACTCAGTTAAAACAGAAGAAGATACTTCATTTCCATGAAAAAAATCGTAAAAACAAGCAACCTGTGCTAGCTCACTGAATTAACTCTTGTGAACATGAATTAAAATCCAAGGGCAGGCCTATGGAACACAATACTATCTTTCCTCAACTGGCGGGACTTTTATTTTATTTTTGTTTTACAATAGATTCTACCACATGTATTGACCCAGTGCAGAGTGTATACCAGTCATACACACACACACACATACACTACAGTGTATACAAAAGGGACTTCGCTCAGCTGCCCTCTCATACACACGCACACACATATTCAGTCATTCATGAAATGCACCTAATAGGGCAACACATAGCCAGCGTGCTATAAAAAGCAGCTTCCCCCTGCACTGCTGCACCAACCCTGGAAACAAAGAGGACAAGGAAGTTGCCAATTTGAGGAACTGATCCCTACTCTGAGAGGGGCACTGGCTGCTTATTTTGTCTTCTGGATGAAAAGTGAAGCCCAGTAACGGATGATTTGGGGAGGTGACAATGCTAGTAGATTCTAGAATGAAGATCCTCATAGTTTTATAGCAAATACATAGAAGAATGTTGAAATTTCAGTTTAAAATTGAGGGTAATTGCAGCCTAGGGGATGAAGATGACATGTTTCTATGGTTTTTCTTTCTTTACTCATAGTATATTACTCACTAAATCTAGACAATACCATGTGATATCATTCAAACCATTTAATTACCATGGTTAAGTGTAAGAAATAATGCATCTGCATGTACAAAAATAATGCAAGTACATGCAAACATGTTCATTTGCATGGATTTCTAAGGCAACATACCCAAGGGCAATTAGATGGGAAAGTGAAACTCCATTTCAAGCCAGTTTCACTATCCTGAATGATTTTTTGACCTTTTTCAGTGTAACCGATATTTAACTGCTCAATTTAGAGCCTATTCCCCCCCCCCCCAAAAAAAGCTTTTTTGTTTTTTAAACAATCTTGTGGAATCACTGAATTAATATCCAATCTTCTATTTGCATAATGCATGGAAAGAAAACCAAGAACTTACAAAACAGGAGGAAATTACAAACTGCCCAAGATCCTATTGCAACCTATACCCCTCTAGTCTAGGGCAAGTAAAATAAGTTAAATTTTATAAGATTGGTTGCCTCAGATCACCAAAAATGTTCCATTTTAGTATCAACCCTTTCAAGACAAATGACCACATTTTGTGGTTTGGCCCAATAACTTTTGATTCAGAGCCCTGAAAAATATACCAGATGCACGAGTAGAAAGAGCAAAAAATTTTGCACATACTCTGTCCATTTTTGTTGCATGATCATATTGCGTTTGATGCCAGGAATTTTAAAAAGGACAATAAGATTGAACATCCTTAAATTGGCAACACATTGAGAGATTCAAAATCATTGTTTTTTGTCCAAATTGGCAACTTTTTCAACTTTTCGACAAAGTTCCTAACCATATATATTATTTTCAAGACATTACATCTTATTAGAACCACGTAGCACTAAAAGAAAAATATTACTGTTGCCAATTTGCAGAACAAAATGTGATCAATTGAGCTCGTAAATAATTCCTGTCCTGAAAGGGTTAAAATATCAGCTTTCACTACTACTTCTGTGCAGAGATGGAGCAATTTTATCTATAGACACAAACAAAACTTGAAAATGTTTTTGACACAACATTTCCCAAGAAATGATGCAGATCATATTGACTATATAAAAAATGGAAAGGGTCTGCATGATTCCTGGGAGAGATTATTGTGTAAACAAGCATATTTCCAATCACTTTTCCTATTCATCTCAATCGTTTTATGTCTACCCCTTTTCCCAATACCAAAAGCGCACCCGAAATATGGGAAATAGTGACTAGTTAGTAGGCTAGGTGATGCACTCGCATAAAATTTGATTAGTACAGAAGTTACCCATGCAGACTTTTTTCTGTTTATGATTTTTTAATAATCATCAATATTTATGTCTCTTATAGCATTTTTTTTGGGGGGGGGGGGAGGGGAGGGGGTATGACTCTGAATCTTCTAACAACATACAAAATTTTCTTTTCTGTGATTGGTCTCCTTTCAGAATGTACCCGAGTGTATTAAGTAAAACTGTTGAGAAATGGATGTATCGACTTAACATTCATTCCAATGGTAACCAGTTCCATAAAAAGAATTTTGAAACAGAGGTGTAAGAAGTATATGTGAGAGAGAGAGAGAGAGACACACATTTAAAATTCACTGACAAGCAACAAAAAGACAAAAACAAAAACAAAAACACACACAAAAAAAAAATAAGAAAAAAAAAATAAAGAGAGTCATCAGTACTTTGCGTAGACGTTTTGCTCGAAGAATTTTCTGATCACACATATATGCTCTGTATTTCAGTGTTTGATTTCAGGCACGCTAACTTTGATTTTAATAGACAACTGAGAAACTGAACTCATCACTGGTCATTAACCTTGCATAGCTGAAGATTGGTTGACCTAAATAGGTGTCTGGATAGGGCATCAAAATGCTACAAGCTGGTATACTACATGTACATCCAGTTGACTATATATTTTATCTATAAACATTTTTTCATTTATTATGGGACGTTTAGAAATTTCATTAAAAAAAACATACATGTATATGTACTCTAGAAAAATAAAAACATGCTTGTCTAATCATACTTTGACTATTGTACTCAATTTTGTACTGTTAAGTTCTTCATAAAAAATATACATGACGTGATGTACAGTTGTCCTAAGAATTATTCAAACCCTTTGGAAAATTGGAGATTTTTGCATTTTTCGCAAAAATGAAAGGGGAACTGGATTTACTTAGACATCACTTGAATACATTTACTTATCATCTACAAATGAATGTCGTTTCTGGTTCCAACTCATTTGCATAACAATAAAAAAAGTGAGTTATTATCCAAATTTGGTGATGTTCAAAATTATTCGTACCCTTGGTGATTCATTGTCTTTGTCGATCAATTTGAATCAAATCCTATGTGATTAAAGCTTGCAACCCTTCAGCACACTGTCCCAATGCTTCTGGAGGTCCACTGAGATAGCAGGCTAATACCTGGTATCAAATGACTTCAATACACCTCTATTGTTGAAAATGTCTTTTGTGAAAAAAATGCACGTGATTAATATTTTCAAGATGATATGTTGCATGGGACATCTCTGGAACTGGTCCCTTTTTACTTACTAAACATGATCAAAATTATAGATTTTCTTCTTAATTGGACACAATCTAATTTAAAAAAAAATAGAATTTTGAAACTTCCACCTATGATTACATATGTACCTGGGGTACAAAGTAAAAATCCGCCATTTAGTTGAACTATCTTTTTTTTTTTTTCAGGGCTGTACCCTGGGTTACCAAAAAGTGTGAAATTATTTTTGGTGTGCTTTATTAACGTTCAAATGCTCTTCTTTGTGCTCCATGTTCTTGTAAAAAAGATCTCATAAATGCTACATTGAAAATAAGAAATGTAATCCCGATCGTTCCTTCGTTCCTTACAGTGCACGTATACTACAATACAATAATCCTGTACGGTATCGTCTGCATAAATTTTCACAGGCTGTAACTGTAAGTATTAAAGTATACTCAGCAACGTAATGCGTACGTAGCAGCTAGCGAGCTTTGAAGCTAGTAGCGCACGCGAAAGTAATCCTGTAAAATGTACTGTACTAGCGCAGTGGGGACCGGGGTAGCGTGCCTACAAGTGCTGTATGCACAACGCAATGTACACCAGTGCTGCAGCTGCGGCACCATGATTGCTCTTCAGTATGGTTGTACTTCGGGTGGACACAAGATACTGCGTGGTGCATCATATGATAAAATGGCAATATGTAATAAAATATGAAATACATGTATGACTACGGGACAACTTCAATGCACTTATTTGGTTACATGCATGTGTCTTTTCTGACCTACAGGTAAACAAACTTTGATACCTCTTGCTCCTTGCTTTCTGAATTTACATGAGCTAATCCTAGGTACATACTTCAAATCTATATTCTGAAGTGAAAATTGATGTTCAAACTGGAGCAATAATTGCATTCTTGTTGCATATGGGACATGTCCTGTACAACATAAAATATCTCGTATGGGACAAAGTTGATGATGTAAGAAGAGAGAGGTAAATCGCAAATCTTTGGTATCATTTTACTTTTTGTATGGGATATTAAGAGAATCCAGGGCTACAAAACCCCAAACAGAAGCCTGGCAAAAACTTTTCCAACCTTGATATGTCGTACGGGACAACATGGCAGGAGTGGCTTGGTCAAAATTGGTGCTAAAGTCCGCATGGGAAATAATTTTTTTTTTTCAAATTTAGTAGGGCCTTAGATGACCCAGACCTTTGTTTCATAGTACAATGTATTAACATGGAAAATTGGTTGACACTCGGCATAGTAATTATATGTGCAAAAACATGTATTTTGTAAAAATAGCAAAATAGGTAAAAAATATCAAATTTTCAATATTTATTCCTCTAAAAGATCCTTCTAGGTCACCATAGTAGGAAAACTGTGACACTTAATTTGTTAGTGTAGGTATCAAACTAAAGAATTATCACTTTAGTTGCCAACTTAATTGCAGAATTGAATTTTTAATTTTTTTTTTAATTTTTCAGTTTCTAAGACAGAATCGCCTTTAAAGGGCAAGTCTACTCTGGCATCTAGTTGGTATATATAAATGCACTAAAAAACAAAGAAAAAGCAGATCAGTGAAAGTTTGCGAAAAATCAGATAAAGGAAAAGAAAGTTATGAAGTTTTTAAATTGCAAACACAAATTGGAAACTGTGTGTGTGTGTGTGTGTGTAATTGGGTTGTTACAGACGTGTATCAATCAGATATGATTATTTACGTCTGAGGACCAACCTTTGACGTCACCATCCGGAAGTTGTGACTTAGTTCTTGAACCTGGGTCTGCTGAATCAGTTTATAACTTCCACTGCTAGCTGGATTATAGGAGCACGCCACAACGCCCAGTTTATGAGTGTGACTAGCCTTATGATTAACCTCCAGCACTTTTTTTTACTTTAAAAAATCAAATATTTTTTACGGATATGTTATACATTTCAATTATACATGTGCCCTAGACATATTATTGGACACAGCTTTTTACACCCCTCTGAAATAGATACGCTCTTTTATCAACAACTGAGAAAATGGAAACTTATGGAATCTTAGTACAAGACAAATTGGAGGGACTTGCAAGGTAACTCAGAGTTGCTTTAAATTGGTGTTTAATCGACTTAAACTTGAAAAAAGTATAATTTTTGTATCCATTATCAGCATTTCCTCAAATATTCACTGATCTATGTAATTTTTTTGCTTTTATTGAAACCAACTTAAAAGGGGCCAGTCAAGTAAAAAAAAATGTATAATGTATATAAAGAATGTGTAAATCATCCCCAGAAAACTTTATCTTGCATTATATGGGTTTATGGGTTTATGGGTAAGGAATATGAAGGAAATAAAGGATGCATGTAGAACCCAGAGCACAGAACCCAAGTTGGACTTGGGTTCCATGTGCCCCCTATTCTATGCCAGTGTGTACAGATGTGTCAACCAGTCTACTCTCTCACAAGCCCTTTTACAATCACTGAAAATATATTTAAATTTGCAATATCTCTTCACAGAAGTAATATTTCAACTTTCAAGCTCATATTCTGAACGTGGTAAAGCAAAATGGAACCCTTAATCAAAACATTTATTGGTGGCTGGAACCCTTTAATATTGGGGTGGACTTCCACTTTTAGTAAGAAGATTGATGTATAATGGAGTTGTCTGATTTTATGTAAACCGCCAATGCACGGGAAGTGTTTGTGAATTATGAATATGACAAGCACAAGAAATGCTGAAAATAAACAATTGTCTTATTTTCAGCACCTTAAAGGGATTCGGTAACTCTGTGGAGGCTTGATTTAATTAATTGTTAAATTCTGATATCTGTCTGTATAATGATGTTCAGAAGGATAAATGAATAGCCAGGCATAGAAAGGCTTTCAAATATATAATGCCATTATTAAGATATCTATGACTAAATACTCCCATTTACGAAAGCGTATGGCCATACGCTTTAGTTTAACACCGAGTCTATGGGGGAAAATGAGTCTGGCATTTCTGGTCACTTGCATATATGTTGACTTTTGTGAAGCACATGATGATTTTGAAGTTGTCTGATTTTATGTAAACCGCCAATGCACGGGAAGTGTTTGTGAATTATGAATATGACAAGCACAAGAAATGCTGAAAATAAACAATTGTCTTATTTTCAGCACCTTAAAGGGATTCGGTAACTCTGTGGAGGCTTGATTTAATAAATTGTTAAATTCTGATATCTGTCTGTATAATGATGTTCAGAAGGATAAATGAATAGCCAGGCATAGAAAGGCTTTCAAATATATAATGCCATTATTAAGATATCTATGACTAAATACTCCCATTTACGAAAGCGTATGGCCATACGCTTTAGTTTAACACCGAGTCTATGGGGGAAAATGAGTATGGCATTTCTGGTCACTTGCATATATGTTGACTTTTGTGAAGCACATGATGATTTTGAAGTGCTTCCCCCCCGGCTTCATTTTAACACCATATTACACACAGTGATAGCATGTAAGGCCAGGCAGCTCAGATTTTATCAAGCATCTACAAAGTTACCAAATCACTTTAATCATGTAATAGTATACTATTAATACATGGTTGGGAGTGCGTTAGTGCGATCTGGCAACACGCAGGTTTTTATTGTGGTGTACTAACGCACGAGGCGTAGCCGAGTGTGTTAGACACCACAATAAAAACCTGCGTGTTGCTGGATCGCACTAATGCACAATCTCACAACCATGTATTAATAGTTTTATAAAACGGGTCTACAATCTTAGTGTTTTCTTACAATCTCAGTGTTTGATCCAGATTAGCCGTGCGTTAGTCCCCTCGCCGTGCGTTAGTACTTTTTTTTTTGCACGGTCACATGTTATTTGACCAATTAGGATGGCTACATTCTTGAACCCGTTTTATAATTTTCCTTGTAGCTTGTGTGCTGTAAAACCAGATATGTTCTCGATTTGCAGAAATCTATTGTTATTGAATTATGATTCAATGATTAGGCGGCATGAAACTTTTGAAAATCAGAACTGCTCGCAACATTCGCAAACATTAAATGTGCGCAGACGTTTCTGGTTTTACAGTATCTCATCCCCTAGCACTTTACAATAGTACACTATGGCCTGTATTCTCGAAAGTGGTTTGAGTTGAGCCTGGCTTAACTTAGGCCACTGATTTATGGAAGGCCATTCGTCAACCCCTAAGTCCCGTATAAATTACTATATTTATGTAAAAAAATAAAGAAACAAAATTATTTTCTGACATGAAATGAGCATCAGAAATCAATTCCATCGTGTCGGTTTTTGTATTTGTATTTAGTCCGAGAACTGTGGTGATTTTGTAAGATTAAAAGAGGTTGACATTCGGCTCTCCATAATTTGGTGGCCTAAATCTACACACTTAGGCAGGGGCTTAAGTTAGATGCCTTTTGAGAATACGGGCCTATGACATCAATGTGGATCACTTTTTTGTGTGACAATGTTAAAATATTTGAAATGTGAACGAGGAATATCAATAGAAAAATAAGCATTAAAATTCTCAAGTTCGCAACATGTAGTCCACAGCACAAATTTTTTTACAAATTGCTAAAGCAAAAAATAGCAATGTTGCCAGTCGAATTGGAATTTAATTTCTGATCTTGCAGATTTTTTTTTCCTTGACAGGGAAAAACTGGGTGAATTTAATAAAACTTTCAAGACTGTCATAACCACACAGGCAAAAAAAAAATAAAGAAAAAAATCATAATATCATTGAATTTTGTGTTCATGGTCAAATGACAACTTTATCACTATGCATAAACAGAAATGCTAGCAGTCAAATAGATTTGGATGTTTTAAAAAGAAAAGAAATAAAGGTTCATATATTCATATTTATAGAAAATTTAGAGGTCATGTCAGCTAGATATGCACATCAAAAATTAGGCCTACATGTAGGTGAAGCACACTGTTGATTTGTAATACTTTAATCTGCAAACTATGTTGTTAATATGAAAGTTGATTCATGGATTATTTGTACAATCTGTATGCAAATTACATTTCGTTAAGAATGAGTCATGCTGAAATATTATTTTCATTGGAGTCAAAGTAAGGAGTACAGTCCATAAGATTGTGCATGTACTTATAGCAACTTAGTCTAATCTGTATCCAAGAGTCTATACTGAATTGTGCATGCCTGTAGATTTGTACATATAGTATGTAGATGCACCTCACACACACACCAATCCATACAGCAAACTTGTGTGTAGTATTTACAACACACAACCACTAAGACACACACACACAGTATGAGGACATATTAGGGGTCACTATTCACTGAGTGTGCAGTGAGAGAATAAGAGTCCACACTTATCCTATTGATCAGTAGTGCAAAGGACAGAGTGCCAATTTGAAGAGCAATCACTAACACTTTCTGGCTATGGCATCTGAAAATCAATGTGGTTCTGGGTATGTTGCACTATGTTCAGAGATATGTATGTCTCTTGAGTCATCATGCCTGATCAACACAATTGTTGAGGCAGCTGAACTAGATGAAAGAGTTGAAAACTATAGTCATAGCTATTCTATCATGAATAAGACTGGTAAACTGGGGATGATGTAGCCCCATTTTCACATTTCTGTTGATGAATTAAATTAATCATGCATAATGTTGTCTTCAAATTTCTAGACGATATTCAACCTTGTACCTCTTAACCCGACAAACAAAATGTGTAGGTCTTGAAAGAAAGCAAACTTGAGGGTGAAGGGATATCAGGAATTCTGTGCAAGAATGCAGGAAGGGTATTTAACTAGCAATTTAGCTGGCTTGTATTTTGATGTCCCTATGGCTGTATGTATCCATCTCCTGCACTAAACTAATCTAGGAAGATCAGACAGTTCTTGTGCAAGAGGATGTAAATGTAATTTATAAAAATCTTTAAAAATTACCATCAACAGAAGATACTTACTGCTTGTTCAAGATATTTAGCAAAGTCCTAGACTCCAACATTTTGGGGATTCCTTCATCAATTCTTAACATGTATTTATGAATTTGGTTATTTCTATTTTGTTGAAGTGCATGAAAGATAAGTCAACTAACTTCACAAGATTTCCCCAACTGCAAATATATTCTGCTTGGCTGAACTAATCAATTTTGGATTCTCTTTTCTACTTTTTATTTTTGTATTAAACACTTAGGAGAAAAACAAGTTATCAAACATACAATGAGGATGAACATGTCTGTATCAGTCCTCGACATTGACAATAATCTAGCACTGCACAGGTCATGACCTCTATGCATGATACTGTTTTACTGCAAAAGCATACATCAGATGGTCACGTTTCTCACACATGCAACTGCATGTACAGCAATGCCGCATACACTGCTTCATGTGCGAGTAATGCAAACTCCCTAATACATCTCAAAGCTACTACATGTAGCTCTATAATAGTCTACAAATCCGTTTCTCAATCAGGAAAAATTCAGGATATCCTGCAAAGTGAATATAACACAGAATTTAATATTCACTTGGACATGTCACCAAACATAGGTTTTGACAAGTAGGCCTGATAGGTTAAATTAATGACTGAGCACAAAAGTGCGGCTACATTCTCGTTTCAGACTATTTCTAAAAGCAGTTGAACTTGAAATCTGTAAAATTCTGACAGGATATGAAAAAATATGAAGAAAAAAAAAACATTCCCCCAAATTTACCTACAGACTAAGATTACATGTCTAAATAAATTTTAGATATCCTACATCAAAGAATTTTTGTGCAAGGATTGGCCAGAGATGGCTCACCTGACAAAATATTTCCATCATAAAATAAAAATGGACATATGGTCTGATAGAGGTGCGATATATCCGGATATATCCTGCTCACGATGCAGTTTGGTATCGATATCGAGATATCGTCTTTATGTGCAGTTCTATGTAAAATGTGGCTTTAGGTAGCTTAGCGAAACGTCTTGGTGCGTGAAGATGGGGGAAAGACGCATACGGCAAAATTATTCAAAATCAACATTTTATTCTATAGAGGCAGAACCAAAATATTAGGGTGCAGAATTAGTATTTACCTCTTTAAACACTTTTAACCCAAATAATATGAAAACTTTTATTCAGATATGTCTGATTCTAATTTTACAAGTACAGACAAAACTAGCAATTTTCCTCTCTGGGTCTGTCCCGCGTCTTTATGCACCAATGCATTTCACTAAGCTATGTCGAGTTGATTTTCAGATTATTTCTGTAGTCTACACTTTCAGTTTTTAATCTTTTAAAATAAAGGATATAAATCAAATCACATGCAATGTTTTGAGGCACAAGTAGAATTATAGATTCTTCAGTAATAGGCAGTTAGCATTTTTTTTCCTCAGAATTATTCCTATACCAGTGACCTCAGAGAATCCATGATTTCAACCAGAACCTTTCAGCCCATGGTATATTTGATTATTATCAAAATTATCATTAGTCCACTGCAGGATATATAAACTTTTAAGGCAGCTTAGAATTGAACAAATATCTTGCTTTGGAAGACAAATTTGAGTCTGGTTATGCACTTCCATTTTGAAAGAAACTGTTTCTGAGCAATTGGGAAAGGTTGGTCATGTCTGCATAAGAACTGGTGCACACTGTGAGAGTTGGAATCATCTAAGTGTTAAGAAATTGACCATATTTACCCTTTTGAAAAAAAAAAAAAATTGCAAGGAAGTATTGCAACCTATAGCGTTAGAGTTTCTTTCAAATTTTGAACACTTCCAATGAAAATTTTTTTTCTATTAACTTCTTTCTAGATTCAGGACACACACACACACACCCACAAACAAACAAAAAACGAAAGGGAAAGGGGAAATATGTTTGAGGAATTTAGAAAGACAAACAAATGAGAGGATTTAATGTGAAAGTTTAAGAAATTGACCAAATATCACTAAAAAGGACATGCATGCACTGCACACAGAAATGGGTATATGGGACTGCACACACATGAGTGTTTGGCCCAAACACTTCAAGCTATTTCTCATCATATTTCAAATATGAGGGCATTTGAAGAGCAATTCTTTTCCGGGACATTCCTGATATAATATTCTTTCAAAATGACATAAAAGGAATGAGATAGCTCACAAATTATTTTTCACCACTCCCAGAACTCAACCTTCTCTTTAAACTGCAATAGGTGGCTTTAAAAGCTTTGGTTCAATATCAAATCTTTATTTTGATTATTAATACATTCATTAAACTTATATTTCTTGATATTAAGATCTGAAGTACCTGATGGCAAACAACAAACAACTGAGGAATAATAAAAAACTCGCCTCATGAAATGTTATTCCCGATGCATGTCTGTAAAACTTAGCATAACAAGTGGTAAGGGTCAATTAACTTAAACAAAATAAATCTGACTATACATGCAACAAAAGGTGCTACATGAAAGTAATCACTTTAGAGTTACCTCGTTAAAATGGCAGTTGCTCAAAATGGCACACCACACAGTGATTCATTCTCAATCACAGTACATGTATTAGGCCTACAAACCAGTAGATAGTATTGCTTATACTTCTGTGATGTTTATTTAATATTCCCTTTCATAAATAGGCCTTCTAGTGATTTGATGAACAAACAAAACTGAAGTAAAAAGGAACTTAGTATCTGATTACTGATTCCTTGGTCAAAATGTTAGCAATTACATGTATGGTAATTTGCAGAGGGAGGGAATAGTTTTGAGTGAGTGTACACCTGGACAATTAATTCAAGCACTTGAAGAAGTAATTTTCTTTGCTCTGCAGGATTGTTCATAATATAAACAGATTGTCCTTCTCATAAGACTAACTGACTCTAAGGTATAAGAAACCATACATACAGAAAGTTCATTTCCTTTTCAATATCATTCCGAACATAACATTTCCTGCAATGTAAGACTGAGAGCCAGTTCATACTCTTCCTCATTATAAAATCATTCTGAACCCTTTCTTACTTTCTTGTGGACTGCATAGCAATATTTGCTATTCAGCGTTGTCACTACGGTGGTCGGCGCCAGTCGGAACCTTCCACCACTCGAAATTTCCGACCGGCACTCGATGCAATATCACACCCGCCTGCCCGGCACTAATTTCCCCACTGACAAAGAAAAATACGATTTTGACCCACGAACATGCAACTGTGGTTTAAAGCAGATATTCAAAGCAAATCACAAATATGCTCAATAATGTATCTCTAGAAACTAGAAAGCTTGCAGATGGTAATCGTATAAGTTTTACGTTAACTGCGTGTTTGATGATTAAAAAATGGCACAAATAAAAACGCTTCTCAGCATCTGGGATATCCGAGCGATTCGCCAGAAATATACCCATGTTTTCATGACGTCACATCAGGTACCAATCCTGCCTAAGCAGACGACGTCCTATATCAAGTGAACGTAACTGCAATGCAATTATTTTTAAATTATAAAGAGTTTGGTGTGTTTCACCATGACCGTATTTCACATCATTCTAAAAGGGAAGTGAAACCGTTTCTAGTGACTAAAATCTTTTGTTTGTAAAAAGTCATGATAAGGGTCAATGATCAATCAAAGAAATCACACTTTCGAATTGTAAAGCCCGCTGAATTATAGCATGGATGGTATTCGTTCCCTCTTGAAACGCCGACATGCCGTGGTGCATGCAGCTGAAAATACAATGGCATCTTATTTTGTTTACAAGCGATTGATTCCTTTATTTTTTTAACGCTGCATTTTTCATCAAAATAATACCATGCAGGAAATTTAGAGTGAGGCAACAAATAAACATTTATACTGACGCTAGCGAAGTAAGAGAAATAAGTGAAGATGAGATGACAAAACAGGCACTGAAAATGTGTAAGATGTTATGGGGCATCGTCTGCTTAGGAAGGATTGCTCCCCGGTATGACGTCACATATCTCAGTAGCGTTCAAAGAGCTCTATAGGTGCTATAGCGGGGCTGTGTTATATCATTTTATAAATGATAATAATCATTACTTCAAATGTTTCCAAGCGTTGAATTTTGATGAACCTTGTTCAATCTAAGCTTCACCTATGCAATAATAAAAATTAAATCAATATTCAAAATCAATGAAATTCTACTTTAAGCCAGTAATCTGACAGCACTCACAGCAGGAATATGTACAAAGTAAAACAAAATACTAGTAAAGTAGTTCCAATGCTTAATGCTGCAGCTACAGTACAGTGTGTACTGTGTAGATACATGATATTTTTTACTGTTTAACTATAACTTATAAGCCCTGAAAACTGACTAATTTTTGTCCCTGAACCCCCGTGGCAAGGTGTCAGGCGATAAAATTTCCACCACTAAAAAGTCCCTGGTGACAACCCTGTTGCTATTAACAACGAAAATACAATTTTCCCTCTCCCTAATACTCCAATTACTCCAAATCTATATCATCTTCAAAAACAAGTGAATGAGTAAATTACGCAATGCGTAATAAATGTCCCCGCCGGAAGTGCAGATCTGTGGAAATTAACTAGCCTGAACCTTAAAACTTCAGTGAAAAACTTTAGTGAATAAAATAATAATGTTACTGCATGCAAAAGAAGAGAATACCAACAATGCATGTATACAACTGAAATATAAAACATGAAAACATTATGAACCTTCAGCCATTTTGAATAAATTTGCATAAATTTGCATGAATAATGAATTTCAAAATTCTGTGTAGAAGTTTGGAAGCCCCCACCCAGCCCTATCAGATAAAACAATCGGAATCAAAATCCGATGTGAAATAGAGAAGTAGCATTTTTCGTCAATTTTGAATAAATTTGCATAAATTTGCATAATTAATGAATTTCAAAATTCTGTGTAGAAGTTTGGAAGCCCCCACCCAGCCCTATCAGATAAAACAATCGGAATAAAAATCCGATGTGAAATAGAGGAGAAGTAGCATTTTTCGTCAATTTTGAATAAATTTGCATAAATTTGCATAATTAATGAATTTCAAAATTCTGTGTAGAAGTTTGGAAGCCCCCACCCAGCCCTATCAGATAAAACAATCGGAATCAAAATCCGATGTGAAATAGAGGAGAAGTAGCATTTTTCGTCAATTTTGAATAAATTTGCATAAATTTGCATAATTAATGAATTTCAAAATTCTGTGTAGAAGTTTGGAAGCCCCCACCCAGCCCTATCAGATAAAACAATCAGAATCAAAATCGGCCAAGAAATGATGGAGAAGTAGCATTTTCTAACATTTGAGCACACACGGACAGACGGACGGACGGACGGACGGACGGACGGACGGACGGACGGACGGACGGACGGACGGACGGACGGACGGACGGACGGACGGACACACGCACACACGAACGGAGCCCGTTTCATAGTCCCCTCGCGAACTTCGTTCGGCACTGACAATAAGATACACAGATAGTGATTAAATGCAAATTGGCAACTTATCCCACCAGAAACACTTTAACAGATAATAATATCCAGGATAATCAAATGTTTATACAAGTTGTAATAAGGTACAGCACATGTACAATGTAGTTTGTCAAATTTCTCTTCGGCCGTCATATACAGTTTAGCAACATTCATTTTCAACATTCTTTTGAAGCAACATGCAATCATTATAGATAGATCATAAAACTTGAGCATCAGATATGTAATGTTGAAAGACCAAGAAAGGGATACAAGGTATGTCCCACAGGCTGAGCATAATTCACATGTTGAAACAACAGAGAAAATATTTTCAACAAGATGAATGCAACTGCGTCTCCTTCATGCCTCCGCCTAAATTCAGTTGATGGCTCAAACTGTTCTTGAAAATATTGTGATAACCAGAATAACAAGCCTACAGTTACATGTTAATTGACCTCTTTGACATTTGACCTTACATCTTATAAACCAAAAGTCCCATCACTTTATCTCCTTCAAGTGATGTATACAAAATAGTTGAGATTCATGTACGGTGATAACAAAGCTAAAAACCCCCATTAATTTCAAATAATTATAACGACCTCTATGACCTGCCACCTTTGACCAACGTGAACAAAAATCTAATCAGTTCGTCTCACTATGGTGATGCATACTAGTTTCAAGTTTGAAGTTAATGGATCAAATTGTTCAAGAGTGTTAAAAAAGGCAAAAACCTGAAATTTCATAGTAAATGACCTTCATGACCTTTGACCTCTGACCTAAATTTGCCACAATCTAATCAGATGGTCTTCCTACGGTTTGAAGTTCATACCTCAAATAATTCTTGAGTTATCGTGAGAATGAGGCTGACACCTGAAATTTCGGAAAATGATCTGTCGCTTTTGACCTTTGACAACACGAAAACATAATGCCTCTGGCACCACCTTCGGTGGTCAGAAGCATAAAAATCAAGTTTTTATCATTGATTTTTTAAACCTACTACAGGTGTATTAATTTCTATGACTTTGCACATTCAAATGAGTATCGGTATTCAATTTTTTTTTTGAGGCTCTGAGGATAAATGTCACTTTATCAAAAAAACTTGTCTAGGAAAAACCTGATAGCATCGTATGTACATGTACGGCAGCCATTTTGGAAAAATATAAATTATCAAATAACACAGAGCCTCCTCTTCTCTGTCAGAAAATTTTAGAAACTAGAATCACCTCTTTTTTGCCTCATGCAATAAATCCTACATGTACACAGGGCTCGACTTAAAAGGAGAATGAAACCCTGGGGAAATATCCATTTTAAAGAAAAGAGAGGATAGAGAGAAGCAATTTTAAAAAAGTTCCATCAAAATCAGTTAAGAAATGAGAAAGTTATGAAAGTTTGAAAAGTCTCAATTTACTTTCTATTTACGATCCAAAAGTGAGAGGTTTAGTAGTACAATTCTCCATATGTTTTGTACACAAAATATCATATTTTCTCCATTATCTCTAAAGATGCTCCTTGTCTTTTTGTGAACTCAACATATGTTGTCAAATACATTTTCCCATGATATATCTTGAGCTAAGGAGACAAGCTGCACCTTGAGAGATAATGGGGAAAATATGAAATTTTGTGTAGAAGACATACTGAGAGTTGTACTACTAAACCTGTCACATTGAAGCTACATTGCTAATTTGAGGATCGCCATAGAAAGTAAAATTTTGAGACTTTTCAAACTTTCATAACCTTCTCATTTCTTAGCCGATTTTGATGGAACTTTTTTGAAATTGCTTCTCTCTATCCTCTCTTTTCATTAAAATTGACTTTTCCCCAGGGTTTCATTCTCCTTTAATGATGGCCCGGGTGCCAATGGCCACCTGAAACGGCGTTAGGCCACCTGAAACTGTTGGATCAGTGGCCCGGCTGGCTACTGAAAAATATAGTGTAAGATACAAATAAATAAAATGTAGCATCCGGGCCATCTGAGAATCCACTGGCTACCTGGATTTCATGCTCAAGGGGCCCTGCTGGCCAATTAAAAAAAAAAAAAAAGATTAAGGGAAAGCCCTGGACCTGGTACATGTGTATTTAAACACAATACTACACTTGGACATACAAGTAGTATACTGTGTTTTGGGTTGTTTTTTTAAGTAGGAATTAGCAAATTTATTAAATTGCTTTAGAAAAATCACAAGGTACTGAAGATTACTGTCGTTTTATTACAAGTTCTAAAACTAGCAATGTGAAATGGTTTTCAAAATAATTATAACACGTAATTTCTTCTGCAAAGCTAAGAAATTTTGATGTCTCTTTTAAAAAAAAATCTATATATGATTCACTTCAGTAGTTTCATTAACATAATCTTATACTTAGTAATTTTCAACCGGAGTATTTCAAAATCTAACTCAATGGCAAAGTGTTTTCATTGTAGTGAGGGCCTTGTAAAATGAACCCCTAGTTGCTCTGTACCAACTTGCTTCCTTATCAACACCTTAAGTCTCATTCATGTGACATGGTAAAACGTCTCAAAAATGAAAGGGAAATCCAACCTTAATAGCAAGTTGCTTTGAACAAAATCGGACAAGCAATAAGAAAGTTATGAATTTTTAAAAGTTGTAATCACTATGCATATGGGAATTTCAAATTGGCCGAATAGGTAATGTCACTGTGATGCAGCTGTGGACAACTCCCCCATTTAGTCAGGTTCACTATGTATTTTTGTTCAAAGTTTTTGGAGATTAGCAAAACTATACATATTTGGAATCGGTAAAACATGGGGAATCCGAAAATTGATGTTGGCATTTGCACAAAACCATGACCGAGCAGCCATTTTGGATTTTCAAAATGGCCGCCATATGTAACTAGTATTGAACACTTTTGAAGATATTTTTGTAACAGAACCTCATTCTGTCATTTTTGTGGTAGCATATTAAAGGGCATTAAATTCTCTACAACATGACACCACATTCGATGGGTTTCGTGATGATCATGATTTGTACAACAATTTGGGGCAGAAAATGTGATTTTTATCATTTTTTTTCAAAAATATGAATTGCTTCAAAATACATATTTCTCCATATTTCAAAAGTCCATTTAAATAATGACTTCCAACTTTACAGAAAATCAACCATATATAGGGTCAATATTATATAAAAATTACAAGTTCATTGCTTATCTAACATAAAAGTTATAGTACTCTAAAGTTCACACTTTGATATTTTCTAAAACAGAGAAATAAAGCCAAGGGCTGCCTTCTAGTCAGGTTCACTATATATTTTTGTTCAAAGTTTTTGGAGATTAGCAAAACTATACATATTTGGAATCGGTAAAACATGGGGAATCCGAAAATTGATGTTGGCATTTGCACAAAACCATGACCGAGCAGCCATTTTGGATTTTCAAAATGGCCGCCATATGTAACTAGTATTGAACACTTTTGAAGATATTTTTGTAACAGAACCTCATTCTGTCATTTTTGTGGTAGCATATTAAAGGGCATTAAATTCTCTACAACATGACACCACATTCGATGGGTTTCGTGATGATTTGTACAACAATTTGGGGCAGAAAATGTGATTTTTATCATTTTTTTTCAAAAATATGAATTGCTTCAAAATACATATTTCTCCATATTTCAAAAGTCCATTTCACTAATGACTTTCAACTTTACAGAAAATCAACCATATATAGGGTCAATATCATATAAAAATTACAAGTTCATTGCTTATCTAACAAAAAAGTTATAGTACTCTAAAGTTCACACTTTGATATTTTCTAAAACAGAGAAATAAAGCCAAGGGCTGCCTTCTAGTCAGGTTCACTATATATTTTTGTTCAAAGTTTTTGGAGATTAGCAAAACTATACATATTCGGAATCGTTAGAGCATGGATAAGCAAAATAATGATGTTGGCACTTGCACAAACACCGGCTTGGTGGCCATTTTGGATTTTCAAAATGGCCGCCATAAAATACATAATTTGCCTTATCTCAGCTTCTTTTAAAGGTATAAACGTAATGAAATGGGCCAGTCCTACTACATGGATGCAGAAAACAAATGGTGACATCTAGACATCTTCTTCTACCGCTTCCTCGCATATGGAGGCCATTTTTGATTTTCAAAATGGCATACGTGTAATATATAAGTTGCCTCCTCTCTGCTTCTGGTCAACCTAGGAACTTAGCAAAAAATATTCTAATCCTTTTCTTGGTCGATAAAACAATTAGTGACATATTTAGACTTCTAATCTTAATGCGTCATCGCACACGGCGGCCATTTTGTATTTTAAAAATGGCACACATATGTATGTATATATATATATATATATATATATATATATATATATATTCAAGTCAACCAATAGCAACTTAACAGAATATGCTAGTACTTTGTTTCCTGGGTCAGGAAAACGATTAGTGACATAATTGAAATTCCAATCTCAACGCTTCATTGGACATGGTGGCCATTTTGAATTTTCAAAGTGGCCGCCACAAATACATTTTTTCCCCTACGTCGGCTTCTTTTCAACGTAGAAACTGAATGAAAATTGCTAATCCTACGTTTCTTGGGTCGAGAAAAGAATCTGTGACATTACTAGACTTCTACTCCCAACGCTTCATCGCATATGGCGGCCATTTTGGATTTTCAAATTGGCCGTCATGAAATATTATATTGCCCTATCTCTGCTTCAAGGCAGCCTAGAAACATATTGGAATATTCTAATACTATGTTTCCAGGGTCAGGAAAAACATTGGTGACGTCATTAGAGTTCTCATCTCAACGCTTCATGTGGCTTCCATCTTGGATTTTCAAAATGACCGACATAAAATGCATATTTTGCCCTTTCTCTATGGTCAACATAAAACCACATGAAATATGATGCTTGTTTCCTTGATAAGGGAAATATTTTGTGCTATCACAAACTTATAATCTTGATTTTTCCTTCACTTTAAGCATTTGGGGCGCTAGGAGCCCTCAGACAAATTTCATTGCGTCTCTAAACTGAAACTATGCCACGTTCTGGCTTTTGTCCTTGAAGTCTTGCACAGGAGCCCTCAGACAAATTTCATCTCGTCTCTAAACTGAAACTGTGCCACGTTCTGGCTTTTGTCCTTGAAGTCTTGCAGATATTTTGACACCAAATTTAGAAAAATTATACAGTCATGCATCTTCAGGCAAGAATTTATATTTTTGTACAATTTGAATGAAAAACAGCAATTTGATTTTATTTCTTTGTAGATCATTTGTATTTTCTTCTTCTTTTATTATCCCTTTTCTATCTGAATATTGATTCAGAAAAAAGACCCTCTACAAAGCAAGATATATGGTTGAAAAACAATTGAATGCAAATGAATAAAGTCACTTTTAACGACTTTTGTTTTTCAGTCTACGAACTTTCCCATCGACTATCATCACTGGTCAGCCCCCCCCCCCCCCCCCCCCCCCGCTCCCCCGGATAACTACCCCTTGAATTAAATACCAAGTGCAGTTCTTTAGCTGTATTATTGTAACCTACTACTCAATTATACTGTATCAAACTAGAGACAGACTTCCTGTTCTAATATGTTGACCAGCATGTGCAAACTAAATAATTGTATTTTACAGTACAACAAATATTTATTACATACTTTACTTGGCCCAAAGACGTTTTAGGGTACTCCAATTAGGCTAATCTATTGCAATTGTATACATGTAGGATCACGCCATTACACCACAGGCAGCTCACAACCTTTAAAATGCTCATTTCCTACATGTCATATTGTGTTTTTTTTTTACTTTATTTACTTTCAGTTCTGCTTTTTAAGGTAAATAGTAAAAAGCTTAATAACATAAATAAGGAGAAATAAAGATATACAAATAGAATACGAAATATTGCGTTTTAACCACTTTGTACAAAAACAGAGAAAAAATCTTGAAAGGTCCCTTTTTTTTTTTTTTTTTGCTTTCACTTCTTCTATTTAAGGTAAATAGTAAAGCTTAAATAAGACAATTTTCAAAAAAATAAGATAAACAGTGGTAGCAAGAAATATTGTGTCAAATCACTTTTTACTCAAAACGTCACCTAAGTTTAGAAGGATCTTTCGTGGAAAAAGATTTTTGCAATGCTGAAATGAAGAGAGTCAAAATTTAGAGAGGCGTGAAATGCGCTAATTGAGACCAACTGATGAACTTTATCTACAACTGAGCCGTGGGGGGGGGGGGGGGGATGACGCCTCTTGCCCAAATGAAAACTTTACTTTCAGCTCCTAGTTCCCACCCCTTCCCACCTCGTAAGACTATGCTCGTTTTAATATTGAAAGTGCTTGGAAATGTTACAGGGGACCCAATTTTGGCGTTCAACCAGACTTGGATTGATGGTAAAAACTGTTTGGTATCAATATGTCCTCCCTGTACAACTGAGGGGGGGGGGGGGGGGGGGGGGGGGGGACGGGGAGGGGGTGCGGGCCCAAGTTTTGAACCCTACCACCAAGTATCTAAATGTTATAGAGTGTAAATCTTGTCTATCACGTGAATACAGGTCCCATGTTATTTCACTGATGGCCTCAATTGCTTCCTTGTACCAATAATACTTGTAGGTATTGTTTTAAGTCAAATTTTAGAGGGGAAGGGGGTGGGGGGGGGGGGGGAAAGAAGGGTAAGGCATTGACAGATATTTTTTCAGTAACCATGAGATTTTAATGATTTGTCAAGGCTCATTGATTTTTTTACCATTATCCAAAATACTTTATGAATATTACTTTGTACTAATTTGTCTCGTTTTAAAAACAGAAAGGGGGAGGGGAAGGCATGGACATGTAGGGGTGCAAGTTCTGTACCCTATAATCTAGTATATACGTGTGTTGGAGTGTGAATCGTGATTATCACTTAAAACCAGGTTTCCTCATATATATTATTAATAAAAATAATTCATATGATTTATATTGCGCCCAATCCACTCTGTGGAGTGCTCTAGGCACATGTATTATAGGATGAAGAAAGGAAGATAATTATAACAAATACAAGAAATGAAGAAAGGAATGGAAAAAACAATATTAACAAAGGGAAGCATTAAACAGGTAAGTTTTTAGATTGCTCTTAAATGAATCGCTATTTCTAATTACTATTGGTATGTTGTTCCACAGAGTAGGACCAGCATGGGCAAAACCCCGTTCCCCCCATAGTTTTGCAGATTTTGGGACGACGAGAGAACCGGAGTTGGAAGAGCGTAAAGATCTGACAGGAATGTAATTGTGAACCAAGTTAACATTATACTGGGGAGCAGAACCTTTGACACAGTGGTAAACAAGAAGTAAAATTTTAAAAACAATGCGATCTCTGACTTGCAACCAATGAAGTGAGTTCAGAACAGGGGTGATATGAGTATGCTTCCTACAAAGAGTAACTATGCGTGCTGCTGCATTTTGGAGTTTTTGCAGTTTAGAGATCTGGCTATGTGGTAAATTAAACAGTAGTGCATTGCCAAAATCAAGCCGAGAGGAAATCAGAGCATGAACTAATTTCTCTGTGGCCGATCTTGTAAGATATTTTCTTATGAACCCAATGTTACGAAGATGGTATCTCACTGATCTACAAATACTGGAAATTTGGACAGTTAGCCTTTTTATTTCACAACACATATCATCGGTTATTAGGCACATATGTATCATAGCAACGGGAACTAATAAACAATTGTATTTCACTAAAATATGATCGTACTGAATCATCTGACATCACACTTCCTATAAAAATATTAATCTGCATGACAATAGCATGTACTACCGAAATAAGCCATTTCATGTCTCCCAATGTTACCATTGTCAGGGAGAAGGCAGCACTTAGTAACCACTTTTGTTATCGATTCTCTACTTTAGCTAATATCAAAGTGTCAACTTTAGAGCGCTATAACTGTTTTGTTTGATAAGCAATGGACTTGCAATTTTTATATGATATTAACCGTACATATGGGCAGTTTTCTGAAAAGTTTGAACTAATTAGTGAAAATAACTTTTGAAATAATGAGAAATGCGTATTTTGAAGAAATTCATATTTGTAAAAAATTATGTAAACAATCACATTCTTGGCCAAGAATTGTATCGCAAATCATCACCAAACCCATTAAATGTGGTATCATGTTGTAGAAAATTTAATGCCCTTTAATATGATGATACATACATGGTAAGATGAGGCTCTGTTAAAAAAAATATCTTCTAATTTGTTCAATACGAGTTACACATAGCGGCCATTTTGAAAATCCAAAATGGCCGCTATGCCGGTGATTTGTGCAAATGCCAACATCAATTTTTGAATTTCCCAAGTTCTAACGATTATAAAAATGTATAGTTTTGCTAATCTCCAAAAATTTTGAACGAAAGCCCATTTTCTTACATAGTGAACCAGACTAATTCGCTCTAACACACAAAATGACTAAAATGTCACTTTTTTTCAAAATGCATTACTCAGTAGGATCTTTTCATTCATGAGGACCTATAACAATATGATATCTCCAATATATTTTGAGTACTGCCCAGAGGGTAAAAGCGCCTCGAAGAAAACCGCAAATTAATATTTTTGTGTAGGACAAATGAGAGTTGTCCACAAAAATGTCACAAATAACTCACCAAATTGCCAATTTGAGATTCGCATAGATGTGGTGATCTCATTTTTCAAACATCCATTGCCCTTGAAGTGAAAACAAGCCTAGTGCACTTCGCATTGCTGAATCTTAACACACACAGCTAAGTATTATGCACTTTAATTCTAAGCTTTTATTTCGCGCTACTCCCTTTTTTCACCTTCATTTGCTAACCACATACCGTATGTAAAAAGGTTATATTTCGCTGTGGCAGTTTTTGTAATGCAGTTTACAATATAAGGCAGCCATTTTGGAATATTAAATGGGAAAATATCAATGACTACCCGGTCATGACTCCTTCTTTTTCAAAACCACAGGGGAGAAACTGAGCAGTCATTCTGTGTAAGGGTCATCATCTAACTCAAAGTTTTGAAGAGATAATGACATAGGCCTGTATTGTGCACAAAGGCCTCTTTTTTTCTCTTGGACATCAGAAGGTTGAGATTTTGCAGAGTACAAAAGCATTTTTTTTCTCAAGGGGGTGGGAGTAGTAGGAAGGGGAGGGGGTCAATATCTTGCCTATAAATATTCCAATCAAGATGAAATTTCGGGAGTGCATCAGTAACGGTGTAAATTATCAATTAGGGTCTAATGCAATATGATTCCAGATGAGACAATCATTTTAATAGAATCAGATTAACATAAGACAAATGAAACTATTTGCAGGTTCATCGATATTTATGCATTTAACATACTTCTGTAGTTCTCAATCATTCATTAGCCATTAAAACAAACAAAAACAAAACAAAACAGCAACAAAAAACAAAACAACAAAAATTGATGTCATTGAAAAAAAAAATCTCTTGCTTACTGTTATTAAACCTCTTTTTCTCTCTCTCAAGTCTCAATTACAAAACAAAAGTAACAGCTGAATTGGGTTACAGTCAAAGAAATGTTGAAACATTTATTTCTTGAAATGATGACACAAGAAAACATGTTATTTTTAATTTTACTTTTTAGCATTTTATAGATTAGCCTAGATTTAGATAACACAAGAGGAATATTCATCATCTCTTAAGTAAATAGCAAAGAAACGTAATTTGGGTTGGATTTTCAATCAATTTACAGAACTGGTTCCCAGCTTGAATTCTGAATCTTGATGCCTCCATTACCAGGCCAGGCTCCAGCTCCTGTCTGTGGATGAAACTTCACAGGTGTGAGGCTAGGCGGAGAGGCGTGACGCATGCACGCCACACGACCTTTGATCCACTCATCATCTCCATATCGCGCTCCACTAGCTTTGCGACTGTACACCACGTCAAAAAACACGCGTGCTCACGGGCACCGATACCGCAGATCTAGTAGTCGTACGGCACTGATTAAATAAAAATAACAGCATAACATCTCACACCACACACCCACATAGCATCATTAATTATCGATCTACGAAAAGATATAAGCATTTGTCATGAAACTCATGCATTAGCGCAAAATATGGATTTTTACACCCTCATTACTCCTCACCTTTTCGTTAGTCGCCATGTTGAGCAAAGCGAGACCGATGCCGCGCATGCGCAGAAGCTAAGTCGATCAAAACTTTACTTTGAAGTTTCAGAAGTTACCCCTGATAGCAAAACAAGTGGATTCATTTATTTCCCCCAAATTATGCTTTAACGTAATTAGTGACACTGAGAATGATTAAAAATGCCTTGACATAGACCTAATGTTGGTGTTTTCATTCCATGGGAATAAGAAATGAGGGGAAAATCCTCGAAATCATTCAGGTGTCAACAGAATTAATTTCATCATGAATGGAATAGAGCTTAATTGGTATATATGTATACCGTATTTCCTGTTTTTGTAAATAGTCATTTTCACTGTGTTGCAAAGTTGTGATGCTACATAAAATAATTTTATACTTATACAAGTTCTAAAATACGATTCATTACATCATAAAAGCAAATTACTTTCCTTAGAGCTGATAATAAAACTATTAAAAATATATCATATGCGCAGGAGCCTATTGAAATTGGTGTAGAAATAGAGGCAAAAGAAGAAATGAGAAGGTCAAGGATTAAATGTATGTGATCCCATCCAGACATTTCATTAAATTTAACTTCAAATAAAACTATCGTTGAAGTATAATGATATCATTGATAACAACTGAGATTGGGTATATTAATGGCATTAACACACTTCCTATTGCCTGTTATCAGTGGGGTACTCAGGGCACTGAGGCACGTACGCCCCCCCCCCCCCCATGATGACAAATAGAAAAAGAAACTGAGAAAGGGGGAAAACAGAAAAGAAAGGAGAGAGAGAGAGAGAGAGAAAGAAAGGGAAAAGGGGCAAGGGGACATGAAAAGGACGTATCAGGCAAAAATGTTCTTAGATCTTCTTCAAGGGTCTATATGCATGCCTAAGCTACTTAGAGGTAAAAATATCAGAGGTAAATTTGTTAGAGGTAAAAATGTCAGAGGTTAATTTTTCAGAGGTAACTGAATGTCAGAGGTAAACTTGAAAGAGTTAAATTGCCAGATGTAATATTGCTAGAGGCAAAATCATGTCAAGATCAAGATCGACTTTATATCTTTCCCGATACCCCTATATGGCTTTCATCTTTAAAGGGAAATCCAACCTTTAAAGCAAGTTGCTTTGAAAGAAAGAGGAAAAATCAGAGAAGCAGATTGGTGAAAGTTTGAACGAAATCGGACAAGCAATAAGAAAGTTTTGAATTTTTGAAAGTTGTAATCACTATGCATATGGGAATTTCAAATTGGCAGAATAGGTAATGTCACTGTGATGTAGCTGTGGACAACTCCCCCATTCGCTCTAACACACAAAACGACTAAAATGTCACTTTTGTTCAAAATGCGTTATTCAGTGGGATCCTTTCATTCATGAGGACCTATAACAGTATGCTATCTCCAATATATTTTGAGTACAGCCCCGAGGGTAAAAGCGCCTCGAAGAAAACCGCAAATTAATGATATTTTTGTGTACGACAAATGGGAGAGTTGTCCACAAACATGTCACAATTGAATCACCAAATTGCCAATTTGAGATTCGCATAGATGTAGTGATCTCATTTTTCAAACATCCATAACTTTCTTAGTCCTTGTCCGATTTCTTTCAAACTTTCGCCATCCTGTTTTTCTTATTTTTCTGCTTTCACACAAATCATCTTGTTATCAAGGTTGGATTGCCCTTTAAGTTCTGCACTGTGAAAAAAAATGCCGTTTTTGCACGGGAAATTTCCTGGCAGTCATGCCGGGAATGCCCGTTTTTCCACCGTACATGTAAAATAACAGATTTCCGTTTTTTTTGTTAAGTAGTAGAAAATTTAATTTCTAACTGGAAAATTTATGTAAATTAAAACGGAAGCGCATGGAAACGATTTGTAACTTTAACAGGGTAACTGGTTAAAATATGAGAAAATGGTTTTTCAACAGTGTTTTATGTCGGGCGATTGTAAATAATATGCTGATTTTCCGCGGTAAACCAACAAACTTGCTGTTGTTTTACAGAAAAAGACTGTAAAATTGAAATAACGGCAATAACTTGTAGTCGTAAGGGCCAGAAAGTCTGTAGTTTAACAGTTATTTTTTCCAGTGTAACCTGCTTTAACTTAACCTATTCTCTATCTTAATCTGTCATATCCTAGACCTATCCTATCCAATTAGATCAGTCTAGTGCAATCTCATATATACCCCTTATAGTTTTTTTTTTAAAATGCCTTTTGGGCAATCGGGCAACCCCAAACCATACGCTACTAAAAAATTCATGAATACTATAGTATTCATTTAAGTGTTTTCCCCAATAGACCGCTTCGGTAATGTATGCAAATGTTATACATACCTTTCAAACAAAGGTTGTTCTTGACAACCTGAAAGCTTGCCGGACATAGCAACAAGTAATGTATGCAAACTGGATTCTAAGCATTGAGGCTCATTTATAAAAAGCAGGTTAATGGAATAGCTCGTCACTATAGGTGCTCGGAGAAGAAGTGTGCATAAATTTGTATACATTACAGAACGGTCTATTTGGTATATTTAACGGGGTAACTTGTTACAATATGAGAAAATGTTTTTTTTAAACAATGTTTTATGTCGGGCTATTGTAAATATATGCTGATTTCCGGTAAACAAACAAACTTGCTGTTGTTTTACAGGAAAAAGACTGTAAAATTGAAATAACGGCAATAACTTGTAATTTCAAGGGCCAGAAAACCTGTAGTTTTACCGTTATTTTTTACAGTGTGCATGTATTCACTTGTTTAATTCCCTTCTCTAAACTTCTCTGTTTTTTAATATTTCCTCGTATATTTCCTTCTCTCAATTTCTTTTAAGAAAAATATATCTCCTTATGTATTTATTGTTTTCTATTTCTATCTTTAATCAAGTATTTTTTTGTTTTACCCCATTCTTTCTTCTTCTCTTTCTTTCTTTCTTTTCTTATGTATAATTTTTGTACAGGGTCGAGTGCCTTCTTTGTTCCCCTCTTTCATTATATCTGCTTTTGCAGTTTTATCCATGTTTTTCATCTTTCCTTAAGTTTTCCGTAAGTTTATCGCTTGTTTTTATATTCCAATTTATTTCTTTTCTCTTTCTCTCATGTATTGTTTTTCTTTTCCTCGGCATTTCTTCATTTTCACTCTTTCCTCTTCTTTTTCTTTCCTTCATTTTCCTTTCTTTTCCTCTGTTTTTAGGTATCTGCATTTAATTCCCTCTATTTAGTGTGTTTTTCTTTCTTTCAATTTCTGTTATTCTGTTGGGTTGTTCTTTCTTTGTGATTTTTTTTTTTTTTTTTTTTACCTCTTTCACCTTCTCTTTAGGCCCATAAACTTTGTCTATGTACAACTACACAAGACTGAATTTATTCAATATTTCAATTTCACTTCGCAGACTGCCTTAATCAAGTTTATTTAGGAAACAGATGCATGTAACTCAGAGGTGGCATTGGTTTTTCAAAAGGGGGTAACCTCGCTAGTCATAAGGACCGCTATCCATAACGCGTGACTAAATGAATAGCGGTTTTGTATGAATAGCGGCCCTTCTAAATAGCGAGCAAACCATAGACAAATTTACCTCGCTCTTCATAAGGACTTCCATTCATAAGGAACACTATTCATAACTATTCATATAAGGACCGCTAGCCATAACGCGTGTTAAATGAATAGTGGATTTGTATGAATAGCGGTTCTTATGAATAGCGAGCAGACCCTTTCAAAAGTGAGGGGGGGGGGGGGAGGAAAAAAGGGCATTTTTTCCAAACGAGGTTCACCTATATACAACTGTTAGACACACATCTTGAATATTATAATTTTCACACATTGATATACTCCTCCATACCGACTGATGAGGTCGCATTTCGACCGAGTATAGAGTTTATTCAAGAAAACAATCATATTGGTGTTTAAGAACGATTTCATGATAAAAGATTGAATCAGACAATAGCAGGGGAGTCGCTAGAACATTTTGAATGGGGGGGGGGGGGATGCGACTCCCAAATTTGCCGACAAAAATGTTGCACCCTAATCTTCCCCCAACAAATAATAATAAAAGAAAATCACAGATGTAGAGATCTTGATCATATACAGGCCCATTTTTGCAAGGAGGGGGCTCACATCTATTTGACCGAATATCAACTTTTCAGTTTCTAAACTTTTGCGAGCGAAGCGAAGCGAGTGAGCAAATTTTTAAAATACTTTTTGTAGAGAGAATATAAAGAAGTTACATATATACGGAAGTTACAAAATTATCTGGGAACCTCTCTGCCTAAATATGTGGATACTCTGGCTCCTCGCTGCCCGAATATGAAGTGGTGGTTGCCCGAATATTGGAATTTAAAAAATCCTCGGGGGAAGGGGGCTGCTGCCCATTGCCGAAGGGGGACTTCTTTTGCCCGAATATCAACTTTCCAATTTCTGTTTTTTGCGAGCTCGCGAAGTTAGCGAGCAAATTTAAAAAAAAAACTTTTTGTAGAGAAAATGTACAGAAGTTGTACAGGAGTTACATAATTATCTGCGAACCTCGCTGCCCACAAATGTGGATATTCTGGCACCTAACTTCGCTTCCCGAATATGAAGTGGTTGCTGCCCGAATGTCGGAACTCTGAAAATCCTCGGGGGGGGGGGGGGGGGGGCGGAAGGGGGACACATTTTGCCTGAATATTAACTTTACAATGCACACATTTACCGCTCGGTCGCTTTGTTCCCTCTCCTGTGTAGCTATTTATCATACTTCGGCTACAAGTCCCGGGTCATTATATAAGAGCATAAAAATAATTTTAACTTTCTAATGTCCAGGGGCGTCGCTAGCCAGGGGGGGGGGGGGGTGTGGGGTGTCACCCCCACTCAAAATTGCTGTCGGCAAATGCGCCACCTCTGTCTGCAAATAAAGACAAGGAGGGGGGGGAAGGGAGAGGGAAGAGAAAAGGAGAAAAGAGAAAGGAGAAGAAAAAAGAAAAGAAAAAGAAAAGGGAAAGGAAAGGAAAGAAAAACAAAAACAGAAAAAAAAGAAGGAAAGAAAAAGAAGGAAAAAAATAGCCAATTTTTTTTGCTCGCTCGCTTCGCTCGCTCGCAAATGAATGATCAGACCATTACACTCAACTGCAAAATAGTTATAATCTAGAACCATGTCAAAAATGATCCTCGGTTGTGTATTGATCAGAATATACCGGTATAATAATGTCTCAAAGTAGTTTTTCAGCCACCTTTTGTAGGTGCTCCTTTTTGTTGGTGCCCCCCTCCCCACTTTAAAAGACGCTTCGCCTCCCCTGATGATGATTGAATTGAGTGCGAAATGAACATCACTACGTTAGGCTATCTTCCCCCCCCCCCCGCATCCGAGAAACGGATCGACGCCCCTGTTTGAAAGTGCTATTCAAAATGTTTTAATAAGATCAAAAATAAACTTTTATTTAAAAATGCTTGTTATCTACTAAACACACACATACAAAAGTAACCCCCCCCCTTAATCGAAATGACGTAACCTTTTAACGAAGAGGTTTTGAGCAAAATAACTTGGCAGGAGTGTTTGTACACTTATTGACTAACTTTTCTGTGAAAATGAGATTGATCTATTGAGTCATGCATGAGTGAGCAAATATTAAAGGCAAAATTGTCACTTTTCAAAAGTCACAAGGGTCATTTTGGGGATTCTGTGAAACGAGATTTCGGCAAATTCGGTTTCTGGTGCCTATTTATGTGTTGTTGTTGTTTATTATCCATCGCTTGACCCCCTCACACCTATCCCGACACTTTTCTCATTATTATGGTTGGATGAGCACAATTAAAAAAAACCCCAACCCTTGTGAATTTGAAATTGCAAAATCCATTCAGCTTACTGAAAAAAAAAAAAACAACTCCAGATATTTTTACCAAAATGTAAATCATCACATGTTATATGAACATAAGAGGTTGTCATCGTGTCATGGTTGAGTGAGCACACTTTAAATATCGCGCAAGAAATGCGAAAATGTACTGTTAATACAGCATAAAAGATGACCCTTGTGACTTTTGAAAAGTGACATATTTGCCTTCAATGTTTGCCCACTCATGCATGACTCGATGGATCAATCTGATTTTTACAGGGAAGTTGGTCAAAAAGGTTAAAAATACTTGTGCCAAATTATTTTGCTCACAACCCTTTCGTTAAGAAGTTACGCTAATTTGATTAAGGGGGAGTTACTCTTTTTGTTGTGTTTATGTCCTATATTGGGCGCAAAATTAGGCTAGAAAATACTGAGTAAACATAGTTATTATTTTGGCATTTTAAACCCTAAAACCCCCACCTTTCTTCCCCATTTTCTCTTTCTCACCTGTGCATTTTTGCGTCCCCTTTTTGCGATTGATTGATTAAAT
This sequence comes from Heliocidaris tuberculata, assembly GCA_025618425.1. Taxonomy (NCBI): domain Eukaryota; kingdom Metazoa; phylum Echinodermata; class Echinoidea; order Camarodonta; family Echinometridae; genus Heliocidaris; species Heliocidaris tuberculata. The sequence goes on from CM046848.1 coordinate 17,795,255, forward strand.
AATTTTATTTCATTTCATTTTCATTTTTCAAATTAACAATTAAAAAGATGTTTGGTCATGTTGGTATTGCAGAATTGAAAAATGGCGTTGAAGAGAGGTAACTGTTTCGGCTTTCTGTTCATTTTTGTGGTATACTCTGAAGATTGCAAGACGAAAAGCTTTAGTATGCCCTTCTTCAACGCAATTTTCCGAAAGTAATGAATGAACAATTACATGATGGGTCAACCTGAAGGGCATTATCAAAATTCTGAAAGGCGCTGCCACATACATGTAATCTTTGTAAACGGCCATTTTTTTCCTATAGGGAGCTGCTGCAGCAGCTCATCAAAATGAATTTTTAAAGTCATTTTCCTGATTTGGAGGGCACTTTGTGGAAGTTCAAAAGATACATATTCAAAACAGCTGAGCAGGGCATACTCTTAAATTTAAAGGAACGGGGAAGTGGACACTTTGGGAATGGAGTTTTTATAGATTAAATTACGACATGGACGTCCTATTTTTTTAAAACCAAAATGGCGTTCGAATTCTTTCTATTTAGAACACTCCGGCGCTCATCGGAACTGAATAGAAATGTTACGTAATAGTGGCACCAAAATGGCGTTCAAATCACGGGTTGTCGTATCTCTTCCCTAAAGGGACTCTAATTTAAATCAGAGCCATCCATACACAGAGTTTGGCCAACTCGGGTTCATTTAGGCACAACATGGCGTATATTCCTTTGTTACATGCTTGCCTAACAAAGCAATATGCCGCCATATTGTTACCCACTGGAGCAGAGTTGGCCAAACTCTATGTATACAAAAAGAGCTCCCTCTATTTCTTGAAAGGGACACTTTCATTAGTGATAAGGGTACATAGAGTGATAGCTTGCTTGGTATCTGTGCAATTAACACATGAATAGTACATTTCAGCCTGGCAGTCACATACCACAGATACCTGAAAAGCTCTTCTATTCTGCCTTGTCAAACAGGTGAAGATGGCCAATGGGTGTGTTTACATAATCCTTACAATATTTTTTGGCTACTTTTGAGAAAGCAGTGAATTTTTCACAATTTAATATCTTATTAACCAAAAGACCTATTAACACCGAATGGCACCTCAAGAACATTATTATACTCAAAATTATGTTATGAAAATTTAAAGTGAATTGAATGAAAGGCTTTTGAATTATCTAGTCAGAAGGTAAAAAAAAATGGTTTTTCTTTGCATACAGAGTATTGGGGGGGGGGCAAAGCATTGTAAAATGGCACTCTGGGGTTTTCATTCCCGGGGGTCTGACACCGCCTTCCCGATGGACAATTTTGTCAGTTTTTATATTTTTGGAATATACATCCATAGCTCTTCCTTCTGACAAAATTGGTCTCTGGGCTTTAAGGGGGAAAATTTACCCCAATTTTTAGGGGCCGTCTGACACCCCATCCCGACGGAAATTTTTGTCCGTTTTTTTGTCCTACTGACAAAGTTTGGTGCATGGGTGAGATGGGGTGAAATCGACCCGACTTTGGGGTCCCTTTTGGGGGCTCTGGGGGCTAAACCCGGCGGCTACGGTCAGGCTGACAACCTTTTTGTCAATGACTTAGATGGTCTAAGTAACTTTACGGGGTCAAATCTTATGGGTAAAATGGGGTGACTATTTCGGGACAGGCTCCCAGACTGTCTAGATGGTCTTTCATTGATATCCAAGTCAATCAAGTTCTAAATTGTTTATTTTCCTTTTTAGCTTTGCATTAATGGTTCCCCCTTTATAGTTCTTTGATTTGATTTTGATTTGTTGTTATTGTTGGTGTTGTTGGTGTTGTTTATTAGTTTGTTAGTTTATTTTATCCATGATGGCAAGCCACCAAATTAAAAATAAAAACAAAAATCTTCACATAAAGAACATAATTTGATATCAATTTCATGTAAGAAATAAGAAAGAGTTGCCTTTTGAAAAGAAAACTCATACTTCATTTGCACGTTCCTGATTCATAGGATGCAACTGAAATACAAAATGCTGAAATTGAATGAAAAGTGTGCTCAAATGAATAGGGAATCCTTAATTGAAATAAAATAAGCAAGCAGACTAAAATGCATTTTCTAATATAAAAAAAAAATCTCATTTGAATTATTAGAATCACGAAGTTAATTACCAACTAATTGTTAAAAAAAAAAATTGCATACAACATTCAACGAGCTTACCATAATGAAATTAGTTCGATATTCGAGACAGTTTATTCCTAGAACACAAATGGGAAGACTTTGATCCCAGTTTTCTTTCCAGTTAATAAGACTGAAAAGACCCAAACAAGGGATTTATCTCTAGGTTAAAAAAAAACAACAACAAACAAACAAAACAAAACAAAAAACAAACAAACGCTGTGAGCAGGGTTCGAACCTGCGCGGGGAAACCCCATTGGATTTCGAGTCCAACGCCTTAACCACTCGGCCATCGCAGCTATATGCTGCGTGTATGTGTGTGTAATTGGGTTTTTACAGACGTGTACCAATCAAATATGATTATTTACGTCTGGGGACTGACGTGACTCAGTCTCGAACCTGGGTCCGCTGAATCAGTTTATAACTTCCACTGTTAGCTGGATTAGAGGCGCACGCCACAACGCCCAGTGTGAACGTTGAGGTTTACTCTATTATGGGGGCGGTATACCTGTGAATTGTCAACAAGATAGATTTTCTGGTTTTGATCCCAAAATGTCTTATGGTGTATTTATTATTTAACAACACAAAAAAATCAAGGATTTTTTTTCAGCTCAAATGTGTATTATTTTAAGTAGCTTTGGAATAGGAACAGAAGATATTCTTTGTCTCATCCGACTTTCAATGAATTTATTACTATTATTTTCATGTAACGGAATAAGGTATAAACAAACAATGTATATGGTATTGGGCGACCACGACATAGCAGAAACTGCTAATGGAACTAGGAACTGTGGTTCCCTGAAACTTCATATAAATACGATATGTATAAATACTTCTCAAAATACATATCAGTATGGCGGGTTAAAAAACACAGTTTCTGAAAATAAGGGTTTAAAAACTTTACACCCCATTTTGTTTTTCATTAGATCATTTTCTATTTTTACCAAGAGACTGATATGTATATCACGTATCGTCATTATGATCCATTTTTATGAACTGACTTTTTGATTTGGAGTAAATAGTCAAAATGTTACCAGAGTCATTGTTGAATATATATATATATATATATATATATATATATATATATATATATATATATATATATATATATATATATATATATATATATATATATTGGGGTCTATATGATGGTAGTAAAGTCAGTGCTCTGCTTTGGACTTTTAGAAAATAGATGATGAAGTCGAAATGAATAAAGAATTCACATATAAAGAAATATATATATATATATATATATATATATATATATATATGTATGATCAACTTGCCATAAATCACGATGTGACACTTCTCCATTAAAAAGATCGGAAAGAATTCAATTGAAAAATGGGAAAATGCATAATGTTTTTTATGCTTCTGAAAAATGGCACTGCTCATTTGACCGTGACTGTGCACTTTGACCTTACGATTTCCGGAGTTTTGAAGGCGTCATATTATAGGAAAAGGTTTATGGCTTGCGAATAAGCTTAGCCGAAGGTTATTTGTTAAATTCTATTATTAATTTTAATCAAATTCTACAAACTTCCCTTGGCCAGTCCGCCCCTGTGCATATATATGCCCATTTTATGATATTCGAATTAATATAGTCTAGGATAACTTGTTATTTAAAATTGTAAAAAGTGGCACCACAAGAATTTTAGTATATGATTCTTACTACATAATGAAAAACATGATTCATGTATCACCTGGTACTCAATTGTTACGCTTCTGTCTTATTTCCGCAGTTGTGGCATGGGGGGGGGGGGGGGCAAGGGGTCATTTGCCTTCGTTTCCAATCATTAACATTCTGCTCTGGTTGGTTTGTGGGTGGGTAGAATCCCTTCCTCTATTTGCTTTGATTTCAAATTATATTGGTGGCTTTAACTTGCAACTTCCTCCCTACGGGAACAGGGCCCCGTTTCATAAAACTTGTTTTCAATAAAAAGTTACAATAATTATTATAAGCTACTGAAATCCTTGAATCTGAATGGCTGAGAGCGAATTTGTCATAGAAATGAAGCAGTGGTTATCGATAACAAGTTTTATGAAACAGGGCCCAGGTGTAATGACATGTTTTGTATCAAGAAAAACAAAATTCCCTACCCCACTCCCCCCCCCCCCCCATTGAAATCCACCACTAAATACTGGCATAAAATTGGTATTTTAACGTATTTCACCATAATTGTGTTGAATGATTTTTTAAAAAGTGTTTTTGGTCAATGACTCGAAAAGCTTGAGTAACCTCTTTATGCGAGCAATGTTCTGCTGCACCTGAAAAATTCAAATGACTGAAATCATATGAAATCATGGGTGCGTAGGGAGATGTTTTCTAATCTGTGGCGTATCTAGGATTCTTTGTCGGGGTGGGGGGGGGGGGGGTGCAATTCTGAAAATTCTCTGACAAGAAAAAACAAGTCATCAGATTTTTTGAGCGCCGTTTTACTTGAAAATGGAGGCAAGTTGTGTCAGAAAAAGTCGTACATTTGATTGATATAGGGTTCTTTATCTTAATTCTGATGAAATATTGACTGACACTTCAAACAATTATGATAAAATATATTTTTTAAGGGGGCGGGGCGTTTACTATGCAAACAATAAAAAACAAATGGGTCATGGATTCACTGAATAAAGGAAAACAAAGTAAGCTCATTGTTATCATAATGAATGTTTATCTCCCCCACGACCAGCCGGGGAAAACCAACTAGGGAAACCCACTTAGTGTAACCAAGGAGGTACTAGGCGCTTGCCTAGTACCTCATTGGTGTAATATTCTTTTGAAATATCGTTTGGTAATTTTACCAAAAAAAATTTTAAAGATTTTTTTTTTTGGGGGGGGGGGGGGGTGGGGGGCGTTTATGATACAAACAAGAAAAAAAGTGAGTGATGGATTCATTGAATAAAGGAAAACAAAGTAAACTTGATGTTATTTGATTTGATTTGATTTGATTTGATTCGATTTGTTTCCACGATCAGTTTACATAATGTATGTACAACGAGAAAGCAAAATATAAGCATATAAATCAAATGACATAATACAAAGGATAATACATACAGTATTATAATAACAGCTCATGCAGTACCGTATAGTAAATATTTTCCAGTAGTTATAGTAAACTCATACAATATATCCAGATGTGGGGGAACCTATTAAAAGCGAGGCTTGTCGCGTTAGGTCCCATTTAGCGATGAAAAGAAGCTGGAAAGTAGAATTGGTGAGATCAAGATTATCATTGGTGTCATAATGAATGTTTATCTCCCCCGTGACCAGCCATGGAAAACCAACTGGGGAAAACCCACTCAGTGTAACATGGTATTGATATATTGTCTGGTTACTTTACAATTTGATTTTAAAGATGAAGTTGAGTTCTGGTCATTAGATTGAATTGTGAAAGAAACTATCTCAAAGCAATTGGGAAAGTTTGATTATATAGCGCATAAGAATTGGTGTACACTGTATAAGAATTGGTGTACACTGTAAGGTTTTGGAATCACAAAAATGATAAGAAATCGACTCAATCCTGCTGAGAATCACATGCACTGCACACAGAAAAGTATATATGGGACTACACACAAATGTTCGGCCCGAACATTTCAGCTGTTTCTTGTCATATTTTGAATGTGAGGGCATTTGAAGAGCAATCCTTTTCAGGGGACATTTCTGCTATATGATAATCAACCGAACTAACATAAAAAGAATGAGAAAGCTCATAAATATTTTTTTTACCTTCCCCATATCTCAAGTTTCCCTTAATAAAAAGAATAATTTTTTCCCTCTTTTTTTTTAGGGGGGGGGGGCGTTTATGATACAAACAATAAAAAAGTGGGTGATGCATTCATTGAATAAGAGAAAACAAAATAAGCACGTTGTTATCATAAGGAATGTTTATCTCCCCACGACCAGCCGGGGAAAACCACATGGGGGGGGGGGGGGGCGTTTATGATGATACAAACAATAAAAAAAGTGGGTGATGCATTCATTGAATAAGAGAAAACAAAGTAAGCTCGTTGCTATCATAATGAATGTTTATCTCCCCACGACCAGCCGGGGAAAACCACATGGGAAAACCCGCTCTGTGTGGTATGCATTTGAGACAATAACTTTGTTGACAATAACAAATATTTTATTTACCTTACGATATTTTATCAAAATTGCTCCCTACATGCTACAGTCAATGTCATGACGCAATTCACAACTGTTGTTCGGAATTGTGAACCTTCGGAATTATAGACCTGCGGAAAAACGAGTACCCCCGAAGAAATTACATTCATTATGCGTAGGAGGCGGAGGAAGAGAAAAAGAAAAGTTGGATCGGAAAACATGGAGAGAATGAGGATTATAGGTCATATTTAAAAATAAATGTTACATTTATCTTTAAATATGACCTATAAAGTTCGTAATTCCGAAAATGAAAAAGGGTTCATAATTCCGAAGGTTCGTAATTCTGAAAATGCAATAGAGCACAACATAACTTTTCGGAATTACGAACTTTGGAAATATGAACCCCTTTTCACTTTCGGAATTATGAACCCTATTTCATTTTCAGAATTACGAACCGTCGGAGTAACGAACCTTCGGAAATAAGAACCTGATGAAAAACGAACCTTCGACATGAAACCGTTTTTCAGGCATTAAGTATATTTCAATATTTCTTTGGTTGCATGTTTATTTTGAAAATGCATTTTAAAACTGTCTTTTTCAAACAGAACAAAATTGTAAACAGTTACATGACAAACCATGACTCCGTGCATGTAAACTCAATGAATTACTTCAACAATCTATACATCAAAATTATAATGAAGTATTAATATTCGTTACAGCGATCATACATTTGGTTACAATTTTTTGTTTTACTAGTACTGGCTTTCATTTGAAATAGCACGATGTAAGAAATAATAAATAGATAAAATAGATAAACCCACATCTCATTCAGTATCTACAACTGTAATTGAGTAAAAGAGATCCAAAAACCTGTGATAAATATTCCGATTACTCTCGTTTCACAAACTCAAATATTCCGTCATTCCAGATTAGTGTTTTGCACCAGAGTGTCATGATCCTTATGTCGTCATCAGTTTGGTTTTACAAGGTCACGAAAGGATCGTACATTGCTTGAATATACAATTATTGAGTAAATTAAATTAAGCAAGAAAAATCCAAGTGCAATGATATTGCCAGACATGTTGCTTTAAATCAGCCTTTAAGCGATCACGGGCTATACATCCCGCGCGACATTAAGCTTTTTGTAAAAAAAGAAGATAAATCTCTTGAAAGGAACAATGGCGGAAGGTTCTTTCTAGTATCACTACCATTAATCAATCACATCAAGAGGTTATTTGTTCGTTTTTGTTTATTTTGTTTGTATGTTTTTCCGATTTCGGATCAAGAATGGATAAGAGATTATGTCGTACGGGAAACCGTGACAACGTTTATATAGGAATCGCACACCCATTATAAAAAAAATATATTTCATTTTGTAGTCATTGTAATGAAAAAAAAAATCTGATGAGGTCATAAGACCAAAAAGAATAAAAATTACTGTTCTGGGTAAGTATAACGATATATACATGTATCAACACCAATAACTTAGTACTGAAAACCAAGGAGGTGTCGGAGAGCGTTGTTGCCATAGTAACCACTTTGCTGATGTGGTTTCTGGATGCCTTCCATGGTGGCCCTGCATGACCACTTGAAGAAATCCCGCCAAATTGGTGTCATCATACTGCAAGAAGTGAGTGCAAAAATATGAATACAATTATCGAGAAAGTTATGATTCATCTATTACTTGATCACACAAGAATTCAATTGTTTGAAATAGCTGATCATGATTTGGGAGTTTTCAAAAAGATTGTCCTTTGGCCCGATTTTTGCATTATTGCACTTAAAAACACGATTTCATTCTCAACAACCGTCAGGGAAACAGGGGCATAATTTTCTCTATTTGTTATTTTCATCACTGCAGAAGCTTGCTAAAACTGATCAAAATCATTTGAAATGGCATATTATAAATGCATTAAGTCGTAGTGTGAAAGGTATGAGAGGGGGAAACAGATAATGGACACTTAATAGCTATGTCGAATACATAAAACATTTTTCTAGGTTTTGCTTGAAGAAAACATACTTATAGGGCAATCCAACCTTGGTAATGAGATGATCTGTGTATAAGCAGAAAACAGGACGGTGAAAGTTTGAAAGAAATCGGACAAGGAATAAGAAATTTATGGATCTTTGACAAAATTAATGAGATCACTAAATATATGAGAATCTCAAATTGGCAATTTGGGGAGTTGATTGTAACATATTGGCGGTCAACTCTGCCGTTTGTCGTACACAAAATGTCATTAATTTGCGGTTTTCTCCCAAGTACCTTTTCCTTCGGGGCAGTCTTTGAATATATTGTAGATAGTATTTTTATAGGTCTTCATAAAAGAAAAAGATCCTACTAAGTAATACATTTTGAAAAAAAATATTAAATTTTAGTAATTTTGTGTGTTGGAGCAGGATGGGCGAGTTGTAAACAAATACAGCACAGTGATATTTCCGATTCAGCCGATTTGAAATTCCCATAATTATGTATAGTGATTACAACTTTCCAAAATTTATAACTTTCTTATTGCTTGTCCGATTTCATCCAAACTTTCACCAATCTGCTTCTCCGATTATTCCTTTTTCTTTCAGAACAACTTGCCATTAAGGTTAGATAATTCATGTGAAGAGGCAAGCAGAAGCCTGAAAAAAAAAATACAATTTTCATGTTATCTATTCGGCCCAGTATCATTATGGAACAAATCAATAATTCTAAATTTCGAGAGAAAAATCAAAACCGAATTAGTGAGTAAAGATTATGGTCAAAACATAATACCCGTTGAGTTTCAGGTAGACGCTAGGAACCAAACATAACGCATCAGATGCGGCGTAGTAGATCATCTCTTCTGTGAAAGGTCGGATCTTCCAGAAATTTGGTGTATGCGACATTCTCCACACAAAGTCATCATCTTTGTGAGAGGCGCCCTCTCCAAGGAGCTCACAGAGAGCTTTGAAGCCGATTCGGTAGGATCGATACCTGTTCAGCTGCTCCATTAAAGTGGTCATCGCGAGCTGTATAAAAATATGAGGAGATGATTAATCTGGAAGCATATAGAGATTTCCCTGTACAATGAATTTCTATAAGATGGCAAACTTATGATTTCTGAAAAATGCAGGATAAACTTTGTAGTTTTTTTTTGTACTTGCAAATAAAATTGAGCTTTACCGAGTACGGTTTTAGTTGAACTGATCCCTGGAAAAACGGAAAAAACGGAGATACATGGGTGCGTTTATAGCTCCATTCTTCAGGCCAGAATCACAGTTTTGATACGCGTTTAAGTCAAAACACGGTTGTTGTTGCAGAAACACGGTTTTAAAACACAGTTCCAAAACTTACAAAACTAACAGAGCCCGAATTCGCCTCGAGAAAAGAGCAATAGACAGGGTACCGGGAAACAGCGTTTCGAAACTGTTTTTCATAATAGTTTTTCAAAAATCTGATTCTGGCTTCGCAATTGAGCTATAAACGCTACACCAGAAGCAATACAAAACAGTTCATTGAGAAAACCCATTCCACCTGGAGGAACACCACAGCTTCAGAGTTCGTGTTTCATCTTGCTGTATCGTGCTGTATCATGCTGTTAACATCTCGGAAGTGTACATACGAACTGTATCACAATGAAGTCATTGAATGAACATGACTTACCGACGTATCGAACACGTTCTTGAGTATCACACCAAACTCATGGTACAATGCATAAGTGTCAGATTTGCAGTCATGGATCACCTGAATTGAATGAAAATAAAATTTATTCTGACAGGATATATGGTTTACACATATTTTTTTGCATATAAATCCATTTAATCATTCACTTATTCACCGCCGGGCCTAATTGTTGGTTGCCCGATTTGGTTTCCATTTAATTTTTCTTTATTATTTCACAAGCGATTCAATTTTCCTTTAAATCATTATGTTAATCATTATATTCTACTGTCTTTTTCAATATTTTACTAACTTTGATGAGAATCCAATCCGCATATCTTTCACGGTGAATGATTCTCAGTTGTCTTTTTGTTGTTCTTTTATTAATTGTAACCTTTGAATTCAAATTTACTAAGTGAATTCAAATGGAAATGCACTTGCAAAACTTTTAGCTTTTGATTCTAATTGACATGAATTACATCTACCAAACTATAACTAACTAACTAACAATAAGCATAAAAGATAGCAGTAGCGTATCCAGACTTTGGCTTCAGTTTACTTTATATATATATATATATATATATATAGTTCAGTATACAGGTACATCGCTAGAACATTTTGAATGGGGACGGGGGTGTGACACCCAAATTTGCCAACAAAAATGCTGCACCTTAATCTCTCTTTCCCCACAAATAATAATTAAAGAAAATCGCAGATGTAGAGATCTCGATCATACCAACTTGTCAATTTCTAAATTTTTGCGAGCGAGCGAAGTGAGCGACCATTTTTTTTTTTTTTTTTACTTTTCATAGTGAAAATGTACAGAAAACACGATAAAAACTACTTTCGAAAAATAAACTCAAGGGAAATTTCAAAGGCCTATTGTACTGCCCAAAGAAATCAGGTTCGGATTACGTAATACGCCATTGTAATGTTCGCACATTTCTAAAGGTGACAGACAGGGCTATTGAAATTGCCTTGAGTTGATTTTTCGAAAATAGTTTTTATCGTGTTAGAAGTTACATACAAAAGTTACATAATTATCTAGGAAACTCGCTACCCAAATATATGAATATTCTGGCACCTCGCTGCCCGAATATGAAGTGGTGGTTGCCCGAATACTTTGAAAATTCTCGGGGGGGGGGGGGGGCGGCAGCCCATTGCCGAAGGGGGACACCTTTTGCCCGAATATCAATTTTCCAGTGTTTTTTGCGAGCGAGCGAAGCGAGCGAGCAAAAAATTGGCATTTTTTCCCCCTTTCCTTCCCTTTTCCTTCCCTTCTTTTCTTTCTATTTTTGTTTTCCTTTCTTTACCCTTTTCTTTGTTTCCTTTTCTTTTTTCTTCTCCTTTCTCTTTTCTCCTTTTCCTTCGTCTTTCCTCCCCCCTCTCCCTTTTCCCCCTCCTTTTTTTTGCCAACAGAGGTGGAGCATTTGCCAACAGCAATTCTGTGTAGGGGGGGGGGGGTACCACCCCCTGCTAATGACGCCCCTGTCAGTATAGACACCAATTTTGGGGGGTCCTAGTTTGCGTTACGGAGGGAAGGGGGTTGACTATTTTGGGAAGGAAAAGTCATTTGAGAACTAGTGTGTCTGTATATGAGGGCATTTCCAAGCGTTACGGAATGACATTCACTAAATATTTTCAAGTTTGATAGAAGAATATTATGAATATCATAATGAATATTTTCAAATTGATACAATACTTAAACCAATATACGAGGTACTTTCACAACTGTTGAGTTTTATGTCAACCATTCATCAAATTTATGAAATATTAACCATTATATTGCTTCGTTACGGAATGACACAAAAAGGACATGACTTTTCAACCAGAATAAACATTGCTCAAACTCTGTGAACTTCGGATATGCATCCGGTTTTCAAGATTGCTGTGGCATTCTGTAGTATGTTAGCTTTGATATGACACTATGTTCCTGGAAATCTGTTTGAAAATATTTGATATATGATGCAAAATATGAAATGAAGCAGCGTTACGGAATGACTTCTGAAAGTCAGTGGGAAATAGTGTATAACATTCATATTATGTAAATAAGTAGTAAAAACACAGTTTGAAACACAGATTGAGCTAACAATTTGATAATTTTTGATGACCTAAGATACCTGTGTTAAAAAAGTTCTATTAGTGTTTATTAATCTACTATAATCATGATAATTTATGCAAATTTTTATTCATAAATTCATATTTTTGTTCATAATTAGATTTTTCAAAAATTCTGAAGAGTATTCATATGTGTAAAAATGCTTTTGATAAGTTTAAAAAGACATTCAGATATAGATTTGTCATTACATTCTATTTTATATTGCATGTATTTCATTGTTTTATGGATTTCTTATATATTTTGTTTTTCCATTATTCATAAATTTCATTGTATTATTTGTTTTATTTGATTCTATCATCTAGATCAATATTTAGTTCTAAAATACGGGACAATCAAACCTATGAAGGAAAGAAATATATCTCATTAACAAATGGAAAAGGAAAACACCATTTTCCCATTTGTTTTATATACAAAAAACTCAAAATATCCAAATGATTAACTTTAATATCATTTTCATACTAGAAAATGATCTCATCATCTCTACTTTAGTTGATAATTGTCCGATATATTAAGCTGAACTAATGTATAGGTTCAGGATTGAATTGATATATGCAAAACTGAATTCAATGTCATTCCGTAACATTATTTTGTTATACTGAATGACATAATTAATCATATCATAATTCATATGTAAAATATCTCTTCAAACCAAAAGCACATACATTTTGTAGGTATTAAGTACCTTTATTTACCTATCAACTTTCATAACAAAATGATAATCCTTTTCGGAAATAAGTTGAAAAAATGTGTTTCGGGCGTTACGGAATGACAATCTTTTGGAGTTATAGTTTTCAAGGTTACTGAAGTATGAGAGATTATGCAGAACAGAAACTAATGCTATTCTTGGTTACTACGATACTTAAGCTTTGTGTATCAAGTGTATTTCATCAAACAAGCCATAGTATGACCTTTACTCTTCTTTTACAATTTATCATAAATGGTATCAATTATTGATTTAAAGATTATGTTAATCATTAATGCAAAATTTCAGTATTCATAAGTGTGAAAATGTCTAAATTTTATTAGATTATGAAAATTTGGATATTTACGATTAATATGACACAATATTTGATAAAATCAGACACTGGTTTGAAATTTTGGGGTTCATGTCCTGTTCTACTTGGAATTGCCCATGGGCTAATTTGTGCCTTTCCATGTGCAATCTTCATGATCTTGTAATTAATGACTTCCTAAATGATTCCCTAACCTGCTAACTACTAATATAATAAACAGTTGGTGCATTTCCCCCTTCATTTTGGTCGGAAATCTGTCAGGAGGGACAAAGTACTTTCTTGCCGCTCTTTCCAATACGCTAGTGGAATGGTGGGATGACACCATACCTTTAGGATACTATTATGTTCTAGAATCTTCTTGAGGCTAGAGTTCCCTTTGAGGAGCTGAGGATTCCTGTAAGCATCAAAGAGGAAAGCTTTGCCTTCCCAGGTTGAGATCTGCACAAGAGTCAGGCATCCTCCGTCTGTGCCTGTAGAGGGAAAAATAAGATATACTAGCAAGTCTTGAAATATAATCTTATGTGAAAATACCGTAATTGTATAAATGTTATGGATGGGGTACATTATTCACTAATACATTCAGCTCAGATACTTTTTGTGAGAAATATTTCCTCTCATTGTTGTAGTAAATCGTCACTTTTGCCTGAATAATTCCAATATACTTTTTAAGCAGTTTAATAGCGATCTACGTGGAATGTTGTTTTTCTTTTTCTTTTTAATCATGAAGGTTAAAAACAGTATCTTGAATAGAATCATGTATACATTCACTTACCTAGTCTTACACCTTCACAATCCAATCCGATGACAACAGTCTCTCTTCTGGACTTATCAAGGATCGGATCAAGAACTCGCTTACATTCCTCCACAGATTCGATGATTCGGGTGCAGCCCAGCACATCTTCAAAAAATAGAAATAAAATACGTTTGTGCTCAGACTGGCTAGCAATTAGATATAAAGAGCAACTATCATTTATTTCTATTAGTAATATTTGCATATATTCAGAGTATTTGTAGGTACCTCTTTCTCTCACAAAGGGGTCTATGAAATACAAGCTGAGCTTTTCAATAGACTCCTCCACTCATGTTTCTTTGCTATGGATAATTTTACTGAAATTATGATAGTATAACTGTTTATCATATGTAATGACTTCATTCCATTTGTGTAAATATTTCTTATCGTAATTTTGTTTGATATGACGTTATATCAACTTGAATATACATGTTTGTCTGTTATGTAAAACACCAAAAGACATTGTGGAAAATAAAGAAACCTTGAAACTTTGAAACTTTTACATAAAGAAAAGAACATGGCTTATGGAACCTGAATTAATTTTATATTTGTGAAAATGGTTTAACATGTAATATCAAAAACTTACCAAGCTAGATGGTTCATGTTACTTGATGTTACGTTTCACTCTTTAAATGTTCGATAATGTTTCAACATTTGCGTTGTATCATGTTATATGTTACATTTCCATGTGTTTTTGTGTGCAGGACCCTAATGTATAACAGTGTTTCAATCACTGGCTCGGCTGTCTAGGGTTAAAAGGACAAATAAATAAAAAACTCTCCATGGTGCCAATCCCAAAGTGCAGTATTGTACAATGAAAATCAATATTCATACTGTAAGGACATACACAAGCATGTACCATCAATGATAACAATCTTTTATGACATAAGCGTGTACTTAACAAACCTCCTGAAAACAAGCGTCTAATTAAAGGGGGAGATCCACCCTGTATAGTTGATTGGAATCAAAGCAGATAAATTAGAGAAACGGAGTGAAAGTTTGAGCAAAATTCAACAAGAAATAAGAAAGTTATGAATGTTTGAAGTTGTAATCAATCAAACACAAATTGGCAACTCAGTGAGGTATCTTGTGAGCTCCTCTCCCATTTGGTCTGTACAGAAAATTTCATAAATTTTAATTTTCTTAGTTGTTGATGAAGGAATTTTGTTTCATACAGGTTTTGTGTAAAAAGATATGTGCAATGATTATATCTAGGTTGCATGTATGATTAAATATGTTCTTATGTTCTTTAGAAAAAATAGGAATTTATGATTTTTTTCTTTACTACAGGCAAATGGGAGAGGAGCTCGCAAGATTCGTCACGGAGTTGCCAATTTGTGTTCGATTGATTACAACTTGAAAAATACATGACTTTCTTATTTCTTATCGGATTTTGCTCAAAATTTCATGGATCTGTTTCTGTAATTTTTCTCTTTCTTTTAAAACCAACTTGATAACAGGGTAGGCCTACAGACTTGATCCCTTTAACATTAATGTATACATTATGGTCCAACCAGGTCAATAGAATCCATGAAATTAGAATAGAATAGAATAGAATGGAATGCTATGTAAATTTTAAATTAAATAAAATTATTTGATTGAATACAATAAAGATTATACATGTATTCTCCAATACAAATGGGTGACATGAGAATAAATGTCATTTCATTGCTATTGTCATTGTCAATAGAATCTATGAAAAATGTGTGAGTAAAAACTGATCGTTATGCATTATATTGATTCTTCAATAGATACGGGAGCCTAATCATTTACAAGCGATGCTTTCTATCAAGGCTCCCCACATTTTACATTTACTTCTTTGTTGACACTCGTTCATATAGTTATATCTCTCGAAATTTTCTACCAATTTACCGTACATGGTACTTGATTTGATTTCGTACCGGTACGTTTTGAAATTGACAGTTGTACTTGTAAAATCTGAATTGTTTTTTATGTAAAAGTGGAACAAAATAACTTCAAACTTCAAACTTAAAACTTCTACAATACCATACACACTAAAGAAAAGTTTGGAGAAAAAGGGGCACTTACAAAGGGTGAACATAAAGCAAAAACAGGGAACATTTTGTGACATTGGTATTACCCTACAGTCTAATACGTAATCACCTTCATCTTCTTCCTTTTTATTGTGGTTCTGGACATTGCTTCAGCTTCCCCAATTAGCAGTTGTGTGTAATGGTCTAACTATTCATGTGCGAGGGAGCGAAGCGAGCGAGCAAAAATTTCCAGACTTTTTCCTAATGCTGTAGTCCTTGGGTTGTGCATTATTTACAGCGATATAATCTAAATGACAACAGCAGATTAATTTGGAGGGAATGCCTAATGATCTTTTAATTTGTACATCAACCCTGTCGCTTTTCTTTAGCATGTTTAGGATTACCATGATTACATCGATATCATCATACTTTATGCGATCTGCTTGATTTCATTACAAAAACATATATCTCTCGAAATTTTCTATTTACCGTACATTGTAGTTGATTTGAGTTCTTACCCATACGTTTGGTTAAAGTTTACCCAACAAATATACATGTTCCCTTTTAATTCTCTTTTAACCCATTATTAGGTCAATTTTACCCAACTATTTTTTTTAGGGTACTCTCTCTCTCTCTCTCTCTCTCTCTAACAAAAGTCAGTTTTCACTCTATTTTCACTCCCCCGGGAGTCACGTCAGTGATCCCTTCTTTAGAAGTGAATACCAATTTATTTTGAAGTGCTCTTTAAAAAAAGAAAAGAGTAAAATTGTCACTCTATTTTTTTACTCCCCCGGGAGTAACGTCAGTGATCACTCGATTTTTTTAAAGAGAGATTACGCACCCTATGATTATTTTCAAAAGGTAGCAATAAATATAACACGGAGTCGGTCAATGTAATAGAATTGATGAAAATGTTTTTTCGGGCATCTAAATGGTCTAAGAGACCATATAAATAATCATTCTCTTCAATAAGGTTTGAGACCAAATTAAAGATAACAACATATAGGTCAGTGTTACTAAAAAAAAAAAAAAAAAATAAAAAAATCGAGTGATCATTGACGTCACCCCCGGGGGAATGGAAATAGAGTGAAAAGAGAGTGAAACTCCACACTTTTCCTTTTAGAGACCACTCGATATTCACTCCTAAACAAGTGATCACTGACGTGACTCCCGGGGGAGTGAAAACACTGAAAATTAACTCTTTTTTTTAGAGAGTTTATGTCCGGCTGGACAAGTCTGTTTTCTCTTTATTGTACATTATTCTCATTTAGGGATTCCAAATTTTTAGTTATTTCAAGATTGATCAACATAAATGAATACAAAACAAAACTTGTAAGTTCTGAAACGTTTTCATTCATGACATAAGTTCATGATAGAATGAATCGGGTGTAACATAAGAAATTTTACAATTTTACAATTTTTACATAAATTCTAAAAATATGATACTCAACATGAAATCTTTCAAAAACACACTCACTTAAAAACTAACAATAATAAGGATTATTTTATACCCTATTGGGCCTATCGGAAAACTAAAATATTAAGGAAAAATTTAACCCATCCGACTTTTACCAACGCTGTGAATAACAATAAGAATGATAATAACAGAAAGAAATTACTTCAAATACAATTCTCTTGAAATTGCCACAATAAAATCCTCTCAAGACATTTTTCACTCACAATTTCCAGTTTACAAAACTGGAAACAAAGTCTTGTTTAAAATTAGTGCTCATTATACTTTGTTCATATGCGAATGAATTTCCCGTCATATTATGATAAACTCTCTCATTTTTTCCTCCATTTCCTCATTTTCTGAATACCACTTCCTTGTATTCTTGCTTTATTCACGTGTTTTTCTTCACAGACTGTCATTCAGTTATGCAAAGGTGTGTGTGTAAATATATATTTCATTAATCATGTGCACATAGAACTGTTTTTAGCTGCGCATAGCAACAAATAAAAAGGAATTAAGAATTCCAATCTAATATCATATTATTCAAGTGTGAAGACAAAGGAATATTCAAACAGGCAAAAATTACCCACAGAAAGTGGGGGTATTCATGGTAAAGTCTTATTCAAACAATATTTCATATTTATGGTAACTGAGTAGATTTTTTGTTGATAAAGAGTTCTTCAAAGAACATTGTATCATAATTATACAATGGATAGAGTTGATGTTGTCATCAAAATTACGAAGTCTGTAATTTGAGATTTGAGATTTGATATTAGGAATTAAAATAGCGAGAAGGGGAGAGGAGAACAATTGTAAAAATGTATTTAAAGTAACATGAATTAGTGGATTAGATAAACTTTCGAGGCCTTTTGGATAAAAACATATTTCCACCATTCTGCACCCCAGTCTAGTTTTGCACATAAACATACCCTCAAGTTAGATTATTCAGTGTGAGGTAAATAAATTCTACATGCATTAAGGGTAAATATTGAAATGTTATTACTTCCCAGGAACACATTTATAATGGTTTGATGGTTTATTTTACCTGATAAAGAAGCATGTGTATGCTTGTAAGTAAGCAACCAGGGGATCGACGGCTTCAAGTCCCTCCGAGGGACTTGGTGATGGGGATTAAAGCCTTACCAAATGGCACCAGCGCGCAACCACTTGGTTTTGAACCCGGGTCCTCCCAGTCACGAAACCAGTGCTCTATATATATATATGGGGGGGGGGGGGGGGGGGGGATACAGTGCGAAAAAATAATGTGTGATGAAATATAATGAAATAAGAAGAATTAACTTGAATACATATATACTTACGAATGAAGTCATCTGGTTTGCCAACAGCTGCAGCAGCCCAACGGGTGGATTTGCTACTCTTTCTCCCAATGCTGTGAGGGTGTATCTCCAGCGCTCTCTTGGTTATGGCGGCATTGAAAACGTCTTCTGTAAAACCAGTACATTTGCGCACATTGCTTCCCGAAATTGTGAAGTACTGAGGCACACTTCGGATGAATCTTTCAAGATCATTCTGTGTCGCCAAGTACAGACCGATGTTTGGAATCCCATTTACCTTTTTGTGTGATTTAACGCAAGGAAGGAGCCCCGGCAGATACGTGTTTCGCGTTGGGACGACCTCCAGGAGAGCTGAAATGATGCGCCCTGCAATCTCCCGAGGCACTCCACTGGGAGTTCCGAGATCAGCAAAGAGCCGCTCGGGACCATCGGAATCATGGGCATGAGCGGTGTCTCTCCTGTACAGGTGCGAGTACATCGTGATAATGAGCCGACAGTACGAAGACCTTTTCTTTTGATATATAGAGGGTAATAAAACCTTCGAAAGTTGCTGTCAGCTAGTATACTCCGCGTGTCACTGGTTTCCTCTGACATTGAGGCCTTTATATCATATCTCAGTATTGGCAGCGACATGGCCTACACCCACCATAATTCACCGAGATTACGACATATCATACTTCCGCGATACCCGAAACCAACACATTTTCACAATTCTTGTTGATAAGTGTTGATAAGTCCACATTATTTCCATATTTATCAGCCGTGTTCCTTTGTAGTCTATCACTGTTTTGAAATTTGGAATGAATATTGTGATGCGTCATGTAGTTGACTACGCCCTTGGAAATCCCAAAGTACGTGGGTGATACAGAATCTGAAGAGCGCTCTTTCTGTAGTGGGATGCAAATTTGAGCTACTACAGTATAGAATATTTGGCACCATGCCATGCCAGCTATGCTATTTAGGTTATCGTGGTTATTGTCATCATTATTGTCATTATGATCATCATTATCAATATATCATTATCGTCATCATCGTCAACACTAATATGACCATCTTATTATTGTCAACATTATCCGGATTATCTTGCACAAATATTATCACATCTTAGAAAGCAATTTGCCAAAAGGAGTATAAGGACAGACAGACCACCTCATTCGTCTCCAGTGACGAATTAAAATTCTAGTTATTATTATTTTATTTGTCAAATCAACACAAATCAACACAAAAGGTACAACGTTTGACGGGAGCTGAACAGTGGCGTACCCAGGATTTTTTACAGGGGGAGCAAATTTTGTCAACTGTCAAATTCTGCTTGAAGGGAGACCCGTATTTTTTTCTTCTGGCCAGCACTCCAAACCTCGCACAGTGGGAGGGGGGCTTGTCGACAATTTTTTTTCTCCAGCCCCTCAAAAAGTTCCTCAGTGGGGAGGGGGGGGGGGGGGGGGGGGGGTAATCAGATGTTTTGCTCCATGATTCTCTGCCCCCCCAAAAAAAAAAAAAAAAAAAAAACCAGCGCTTCAAAAGTCGATCTGTGGGGAGGGGGTGTCACATTTTATTGGGTCCAGAATTCTCTGACAAGCAAAAAAAAAAAAAAAAAAAGAAAAAAAAGAAAAAAGAAAAAAAAAATATTGTCAAGTTGTCAGGGGGGGGGGCCACTCTGCCCCCTGCCCCCCCCTTGGGTACGCTACTGGAGCTGAATAGGTGAATCTAATCACAGTGCCTCAAGCATTCCGCTCCCTCCCCATAGTTAACTTTGTATTTTGCATCTACATGTATAGGTAAGTTTTTGAAATTTGTTAATGATCCAGCCACGCTTCTTTACGTTCTTAACCTCCGTATGTTTTTGCATGTATTTTTGTAAGAAATCTCTTATTATATTCTTTGGCTTTGTATTAAAGTGCTTCAATCGTGGAGATATTCTCTTTGTTCAGCTGAACCAGTATCTTCTTTCGTGTCCATCATCTAGAAGCAGGGTTATATGTTTGGCCAGGCTGAACCAGTATTATCGAGAAAGGTGCAAAAGTTTCTCAAAAGCTTATATTTTCTCTTCCGCTGCCCGAGCTGAACATTCACAGCCTTTTGAATAATGATTTAATATTCATTACCCTTTGCCATGTTTGTGTTTTTCCATTGTTCCAGGAGTACATGTAGTTTGATATAAAATTTGTACACAACATTTTCCAAGTTCGTGGGCAGTGTTCTGTTAGTATACAATGTAAATATCTTTGCCTTGTGTTTTAGTATTTTACATGTTTAAATATACTATGTAGCATTTTAGATCATCGTGAAAGAATTTGAATCGCTTTTTCTAAGGATTTAAGCAAATACATGCCTGAAATTTCTTTCTGGACAATGACTAGCGTTTGGTAATGAAACAAATAATATAAAAAGGAAAGTTGAGTTTCAATAAATGCTATGTCTTACCGCGTTATGAAGAAATCCAAAATCATGTCATCGTAACAGGAGAAGAATGTGCAAAGAAATTTGATAAAATTCTCTCCACCCACAATGGTATAGCTTTTTGATTGATTGAAAATTCACATTTATTTCCTTCTAAAAATAATAAAGTATTTGACAAACAAAGATCAATACAGTAAATATTACAAAGAACGAGGCTAAAATCTGAAAAGCGGAGCTTGTGTTGGGAACGCCGTAAATTTTAAAAGAAAGGGATTTCTTTTTAGTCAGATGAAGATAATTGGTATAGGAAGGAGGATGTAACAGATTTAAAGAAAGAGAAAGAGGTGGCATGTTTATATAAGTTGATGATACAGAAGAGCTTAATTATAGAGTGACAGAAAACTGAATTGATTCCACTATAAATAGTTAACAAGTTAATATTACAAAACCCATATAGGCAGCGTACATCTCATTTTGACATACCTATCCGGATACACAAACAGAATGAATAAAAAAAAAAAAAAAAAAAAAAAAAAAACCTGTTAAAGACCATCTGTCTGAGCCAGCAAAGATCTAAAACACAGATGGAAAATCCGATTCAATATGTAAATGACATAATTTGTTAAAAACCCGTTGTTTATTGGTTGTTGTATGCGAACTATGTTTCTGTACTCTGTCTATCCCTCTTTCCCTCTCCCCCATTCCTCTAAGTTTCTCTATCTGCTTCTTTCTCTCTTCCCCTCTATCCAGGGGCGGCGCCAGGGTATTTAAATAGGGGGGGGGGGGGGCAAAACGTCGAGGGTCTTGAAATAACAAATAGGACTATAACAGTTATGTCATAATTGCATGGCCTAGCCTTCTCTTCTCCATTTCCCCTTCTCTTTCTCCTCCCCCCCCCTTCCTCTTTTTTTTTGCTCGCTTGAAAAATGATAGGGGGGGGCGGCCGCCCCCCTGCCCTCCCCCCTGTAGCGCCGCCCCTGCCTCTATCCAATCATTCTTGCACTCATGGTCCTACCTCTACCATCTGCCTCTTACCTTCTCTCCTTCTCATGTGGACCATGTGTATCTCTTACCTTACTTCCTTTCCGGTCATCCATTACTTTATTTTGAACCTTCATCCGTACCCTTAAAAAGTACAACTCACTCTTAACATAAGTATATTGAAGTATTGCAATATTCAAATATTCAATGGCATGTATGAAAATGTATGTTTATGAAAAACTACAATTGCACAATGTTATATAAATTAATGTTTCCTTATATCATTATTGCAAAATTATTATTTTTATCAGGTAAATACTGTTGTAAAAATGTTGTAAAATTCAGCCCCCAGGGCTACGATGCATATTTTGAATACATAAACCATTATTATTATTATTATTATTATTATTATTATTTAGCAATAAAATCTGAAGAATTAAAGTCAAGGTGCCGAAGCCGAAAGCGTATACAAATCCTTCTTTGGCCTTCTTCATCAGTTCCATTATTTCATTATCATAGGCTACTCTTCGCACCCTCACGTCTCGCGTTTATTTATACATCAAGTTGTTAGACAAATTAAACAAGAGAAAATATCCCTATTAGTATTGATGGACATGTTGTCATAAATTAGCCTTTTCTTTCAATTTCAAATATTAGTCATTGTACCAAGTTCAAGGTTCATTTCATTTCCCGCATATGTTTTCTGTTTCCACCATTATAACAAATAATGCACAATAACGTAACAAAATTATATACAAATCATTATAACACGCCATACAAAAGAAATTTACTTTATATACCTTTTATATATCAAGCAATTCGAATAATCTTGACGTAGTATATAAAAGAAACATAGGTTTGTGAGTCTATTATAAAGCAAAGCTTGTATATTTTATAGACCCCTGTCTGAAAAGAAGTTTACTTACAATCTAGATAAATAAATAATATTGGGAGAACTGTGCTTACTTAGCATGCTTAGTAGCACCAGTACTAAATTAGTATTTAAAGAGAAGAAGAAGAAAAAGAAGGAAAAATGTTCATAAGAAATAAAAAAGGAAAGAGAGAGAAAAAAAAAGGAAGAGGAAAAAAAAAACGAGAAGGAAAAAGAGTGAACATAAACAGTACTGGAGAAAACAAGACAAAACAGGAATGTTGTGAACAAGCATAGACAAGAAAAGAAATGCAGGAAGCTAGTGAAGCAGCGATAGCTACAAGGATATGTATCCCTACTAGTATATATATATGGGGAGAGGGAGAGGAATATATAAAGAGTTCATAAGGCTTAAAAAGTGAAAAAACACTATTCTTGGTAAGTACAGATATCTATCAATACCATCAATAAGCTAGTAAACATGGAGTTGATGGAGAGCGTTGTTGCCATAGAAACCAATTTGCTAACGCGGTTTTTGGAAGCTTTCCACGGTGTTCCTGCATGACCACTTGAAAAAATCCCGCCAAATTGGGGTCATCATCCTGTAAGGAAGTGAGTGCCAAGATATAAATACAGTTATCGAGAAAGTTATGATTCACCTATTAGTGGATTGCACAATATATACTGTTTAGAATAGCTTATCACGATCTTGGAGGGTTTTTATTAAACGACTTTCCTCAGCCATTATTCAAAACTTGAGAAGATGTGTCAGTTCGATTTAGCCAGATTTTGGTTTCATTTATGGAAATTAAAAACACAATTTTACGTTTAGTAGTTTCAGGGAAGAGGCTCAAATTGCCTAAAAATGTTCTCACATGATTTTCCAATCGTGGAATAAACTTGTTAAAGCAGAACAAAAACAATCTGAAATGTGAAAAAAAGAGTATAACAAATACTGCATATTATTCGCAATTCGAAATACACAAAAGTATTAGAGGGAGTGAAAAACAAGACAATAGACTCGTAATGGGCTAAATATACATAAAACAAGCAAAAGCCATTGGCAATTGCATAATTAGAGGATGCTATAGCAGAAGCCTTAAAAAGTACTCAGGTTATGTATTCCGCAAAATATCATGAACAAACATTCTATTAATCAAATTTTCAGAGAGAAAACTAAAGAGAATGAGTGACTGAAAATATGGTCTAAACATATTGACATACCCGTCGAGTTTCAGGTAGACGCTGGGAATCAAACACAAAACGTCCGATGCGGCATAGTAGACCATCTCTTCTGAGAAAGGTCTCATCTTCCAGAAATTCGGTGTACGTATCATTTTCCTCACAAATTCATCATCTTTGTGAGAGGCTCCCTCTCCGAGGAGCTCATAGAGACCTTTGAAGCCCATAAGATAAGATCTATACCTGTTTAGTTGCTCCATCAAGGCTCTCATCGCAATCTGAAGATATAAAGAGAGATGTTTTATACCAATGCTCTATAAAGAGGACATAAGTGATAACATTTAGTGAATGGAGAACTCATAAGATTCCTCTATTTTAAAGTTTGCGAATCCTTAGTGTATATGATTTGCATGTTTTGTCAATTTCTTTTATTTTTGATTGGTATAATATCAATTTGCCTCATACTTTATTAAATTACTGTGACATTATACAGCATAGGTACTCCACAAAGCAAAAGGAAGGTGGACAATTGCGTCTACCAAAACTCAGAACGACACAAGGTCAATTTTATTATCTTTCGCGTGTAGTGAATTTTGGAATAGATTACCTTTTAAAATCAGATGTCTAGAAGGTCTAGACCGAGGTCTAGAAGTGGGTTTCGGAATTTATTTATTTATTTATATATTTATTTATTTATTTCTGATATTTATACAGGGTAGCACATTTTCACCAATAGTGGTGGCCTTCCACGAGGCCCTGTTTGATAACGAAGATATCAAGTAACAATACTCACTACAGCAACAAAACAAAACAAAATACAGAAGATATTTAAATATATATACATATCTGGTATCCTCGTAATAAACGGAAATTTTCAAAAACGTATTCAATTTTTGGTGCATATTTCTAAAATCATTGATACACACACACACACACACACACACGCACATATATACATATATAATTATATATATATATATATACATTCGGTAATTGTTTTTTTTTTTTAATGAGATGAAAGGTCATCAAATAATTTTGACATCCCCTGAAAATATAATGATATTATGAAAGCTCATAAACAAAGTAAAGAGATGAACTTGGATCAATATAAATCCCCTCTTGGGATACCAAAAATGATATATACATATTTACATAGAATATGTTAAAAGATATACACGTTGAACGTTCATTATATACAGCATAATAATTGAGTATGTACAGCATAAATACCAATGAAAGCACCAATAACTATAATGAGTGGTTTCATTCATTCAGTTCAAAAGCTTCATGTCATCAAAAAGTTTGTGAATAAACAAGTAATTTTCATCGAGTAATGTATCTGAATTAATATAAACGATATTCGCTTAAACATTTTCTGCAGACAGCAGAACTTTCAAGTTACGTTTGAAACTGTTCAATGTTGGTGATTTCTTGACAGAACTTTCAAGTTGGTCCATACTCTAATTTCCGAAACCAAAGGACTGTGTTTGTATGTGTCCGTCCTAAATTTTGGTACACACAAGGCATTTTTTTCAGCTTGTCTTGTATTGTAACCATGTAATAAACTAACATGACTTAAATTTCTCTTTAAGTATGTGGGTGCCATATCATGTATACACTTATACATCATCACTGCACGTACAAACTGGAAACGTGTCTGAATAGGCATCCATCCTATACGCTTGAACATGTCACTGGAAGAAACATCAAATCCTTCTCCCAACACTACACGGGCAGCTCGTTTTTGAACATTTTGTAATTTAATTGTTTGTCTCTGAAATCGTCCAGACCAGACCGAGGAGCAATAATCAAATTGAGGTAGAACAATGGCATTATAAAGAAGTTTAAGAGACCGTGTAGGAACACAGCTTTTAGCACGCTTAATCACACTGATATTTTTTTTTTTATAGTTTTGATAATTTTTTCAATATGTTCAGTCCACCGTAACTCTTCGTCAATCATAACACCCAGGCATTTTGCCACTTTTACTCTTTTCAAAATGTTTCCGTTTAGAGTGACAGAAAAATTATTTACACTATTAACAACCGATCTTGATTCTACTAGCATGCATGACGTTTGTCTTGTCAGCATTAAGGACTAAACGGTTTTTAGTTACCCATGCAAATATATTTTCCATACCTCTGGTTAATTTTTCTTCTACTTCTTTAACTTTGCTTCCGCTGACTGTTAGAGTTGTGTCGTCGGCGTACATATCAACAATGCCTTAAAGTCGGCTTGCTAAAGTAAAGTGCTTAAATTTGATCTGAATACAAGTTAAGCCAGTTTACTTAGCCAATCCAAATGCTTAGTAAAATGCTAACTTAATGCGCGTTTTGATTTGAATATCGCCCATGGTACCATTCACTTCTATACTGCATGGAAAGACCTGATTGGATTTAGGGATAATACGTTTGATACTCTTTCACATCTTTCTACTATTTCCTTTATTATCGTTTATTTGGGCATCGTGATATTTTCTTTTTCCTTCCTCAAAAGATGATTCAGCTTGTTCTTGAGTTCTTTGTACTTTTTTCCATGATGAGTTATCAGCCCTGTTTAATGCAATATCATGGGCATGATCTCTTTTGTGCATCGCTTCAATAATCTCCTCATTAATCCAAGGGCATGGATTTTTGCGAATTCTTTTCTCGCAAAGCGGCATATGTTTATTAACAATATTCATAAAGAAAACAAGCCATGTTTCCCATGCGATGTCAATATCGTCTGTATTGAAGCATGTTCGCCATGGTACCTTTTGTGAGTCAGATAAAAAAATCATTGACAATGAGATTTTAAATGAGAGAAACTTAGTAGACTCGCCCTCAGTCAATGTCATTATTGAAACCTCTCACAGTGTACACTAGATAATGATCACTGATACTAGTTTTAAACACGCCGGTCTCTGAGTAGAACTCGGGATCAAAGACAAAAACTAAATAAATAATTGAACATGTAACTCTGTGCGATACGAGTAGGTAGCTCAACCAATTGCTTAAGACCATACAATTCAAGCAAGAATTTTAATTTGTCTGCACTGGCATCTCTTCTTTTATCTAAGACGTTACAGTTAAAGTCACCTAATATCGTACAACTAATATTATCTACCATCGCCCTTGCTAGGCATAAATCAAGCTTCTCAAAATAATCTGAAGTCGAATTTGGTGGTCTATAGATTGATCCTACTAACATTTGTTAGGATAACAGAGCTCTAGCCACAAGCATTCCAGATCATAGCTATTCAAATAATTTCTTAAATTGAAATCAGATTTATTGGATATGTAAACAGTAATACCTCCACCATGTCTATTATGGTACTGACGAGGTAAAACAAAGCCATCTATGTTTAATTCAGAGTCTGGTATTGATGAATCACACAATGTCTCGTTCAAACATATTACATCAAAAGGTTCATTATGAAGTAATATTTTTAGCTCATCAATTTTATATATCAAGCTTTGAATGTTCAAGTTAGTAAATTCCATCCCTCTTTTATTAGGGATACACCCATTTTCCAAATCACGCAGTTTGTCAGTATCTGTTACAACACACTTGCTGAATAAATCATAAATGAAAACATCCATGCTGAAACATGCAAATATTCTGCATATGTACAAGAAATGTACTTAACATCATTACTTTCTCCTTTTTTTACTTCCATTGTTAACTATTATTATATTTGCTAATCTCAAAGGCTCTATCCATTATGTCTGATCTGACCCATCCCCTGAATAGCCAGTACGTATACCTGAGAAGCGGACGGAGACTGAAATCTGTAAAAGCAAGAACTAGTCGACGCATCAATTCGTTCATCCCATTCTCCATCAGAGTTGTTAATGAAACCCAGTAGAGAGGTTATATAGATATATAGATATATAGGTATATATATATATATATCTTTTTTTTTTCAGATTTCAAATTTAGATTTTATTTCATTACATTTTCATTTTTCAAAGTATATAACAATAAGTATTATGAATCTGACAATATTCAAAATAATTGACAACACAACTTAGTGCATAAACATTTTTCGATCATTACAAGCAAAACAAAGTGCATTAAAGTTTGAGTTGTGAGAGAAAAAAAAGTAACATCAATGAAGACTACTTAAGATTAATTTTATGAAAATGAGAATGAAAACAGAGACCAGCTTAGAAGTAAAGCTTGTAGAAGCGCTGGTCCCTGGCAAAAAGATGAAGCATGAATACAGTACATAAAAAGAACTAGACTGGGCAATCATGCATCAAATGCCCAATAAAAGGGAAAAAAGAAGAAGACAGATACATGGCCTTGGAAAGCAAACAAATTATAGACATAACACACTTGCTATAGAAGAGAAAGCACTGAGAAATATTGTAAACACAAAAAGCTGGAAATAGTAATAGGAAAATAGTAAAGTTTTAAAGAAGTAAACTTTACAAAAGACGGAACAAGAATGACAAAGTGACAGGTGGGGGTTAGGACGGGAGGGTGGGAAAGGGACAAGATCTTGAAGGTTTCATTTCGTCTTTAGATTTTGCTACACAGGTAAACAACTGTCGTCATCAGGATCACTGAGGGATCAATGTTCATAAAAAGCAATTAGTGATTTTTTCAATTTACGTTTGAACGTACTTAAACTTATACTGTCTCGTATATTTAAAGGGAGGGAATTCCAAAATTTAGGTGATATATAGGTGATATAGAGATATATATAGGTGGAATAAAAGAAACTAAGTTTAGATCACGATATGAAACAGTGTAATTAGAATAGAACCTTCAAAAATAATAAGAAAATTATGAAGTACATGTACTTATATGCTTTTGTAACCCTGATACTGTTATAACACTGGAAAAGAAAAGCTTAATTCCTATCAACGTTTATGAATAAAGGAAAAAGACGTGAAAGGAAAGAGAAATAAGACATCAAAGTAAAATAGATAGAAGAAGAAAAGAAATGATGAGAGAAGAATAAGAGGGTAAGAGAAGAATATAGACGATATAGAAGAAGAAGAAAAGAAGAAGAAGAAGAAAAGAAGAAGGAATGAAGAAATGAAATGAAATTAATTAGCAAATAATATACTCCACACTAAAACACAATGTTATACAGTACTATGAAGGAAAATTGTTTAATAATACTTAACCCTTACCTTATCATTGAACCCAATTATTTTCAGTCAGAACCAGGTAGACCTATCCATTGTGCAAATTGCAATTTATTTATTTTTATGTAATAATTTTGTATATATGTATTATGTTCAGTTGATTTATATTAATGTCGTAATATTGTAAAGCAAGTTTTTATACAGGTACAAACAATTATCCTCTATGGACATAATAAATGATTGAATTGAATTGAACTGTATGCTGAACTTTACAGAAATATTTGTTTTTCTGATGTGGGTAAGGCTCGACTAGCACATGTGCTATTATCTGGCCCCCTTTACCAACCTATGCTTTCTTTCTTTCTTTATATGTAAATATCATTGTATAAAAATGTTTTGTTCTTAAATTTTGTCGGGGTAAATAAAAAAAAACAACAACAAATCAAATCAAATAATATTAAGGGTCGCCGTTTTCCGAAGATTCGTAATTCCCAAGGTTCATAATTCCGAAACACAAAAATTCCCATACGAGGGGCTTCAAAGTGCTGAAAATGGAGTGGTTATAAGACAATTACTCCCAAGATTCGTAATTCCAAAAAATGATTTAGAGTTCTATTACATTTTCGGAATCATGAACAATATTTCATTATCGGAATTATGGACGCTATTTCATTTTCGGAATAATGAACGCTATTTCATTTTCGGAATTATGAACCCTATTTCATTTTCTGATACTTGTCTGATTGATCCGTCGGTTGAAAGGTTGCTAAAAATTTATGTACGGTAAGTAACACTAAACGTAAAGTATCCTTACTATGAAATTAAAATAATGCTAGCCTGAAGGTGGGTTTTCATGTGAACGATTCGCAAAGGATGCGAATGTCGAAAAAATGGCAAAGTCCAGCATTCGTATTTTAGGCTCCAAAAGTTCGCCAAGCATGCGCGGGGGTTCGGAAGCGTCGTCAATTCTTCGTGGGAGTCTTTTTTTAGTTCGGAGGGAATTTCAAAAAAGTTCGAAATTTCTTGCGAACGTTTCCGTGTCGTGATTTATTCGTAATTTGCTCTCGAAAATGTCTGGAAAGCTTCGTCATATGCGCACGATCTATTCACGACGTGCGTGATGTTCGCAAAATCTTCGTGAAAGCCCAAACAGATTCCGACAGTTTAGAGAATGTCTCCGGCATGTCTCACGCATGTCTCGCGAAAGCAGCGAAGTTCGTCCAATCATTTCTCGAATTATTCACGAACTATTCGCGTACTTGAGAACAGGTGACTTCGCCAAATAACAAACGCAAGCAGTTCACATCGAGGCCCTCTATTAATTCGCCTACCGTTCGCGACTATTAATTTGGGAATGTCACGAAGAATTCCCGAACTATTCGTGGGCTCCACATGAACCTAAACCGACGCTTTCACGAACGTTTTGCGAAGATTTTGCTCACGCGACATTCTCATGGAGTTCGTGCGAAAGTTCTCACGAGCATTTGGCGCACGTTTGCAGCAAAGCGCATTGGAGAGATGTCTGACTTCACTTTGCTACTAGACAGCGAACTATTCACGAAGAGACGGATCAACTATAGACAGCTGTAAACTCAGGTTCGAATTTTAGTCGCGTGTTCTTCGTTTATGTGGACTGGCCATAGTTTTGCAACGCTACACACGACATTCGCACTTTGTAGCGTTGCAGAACGGTTACATGTCGTCTTTCCGAAGGTTCATAATTGTCGTCTTTCCGAAGGTTCATAATTCCGAAGGTTCGTTACTCCTATACGGTTCGTAATTCCGAAAGTTCATAATTCCGAAATTGAAAAAGGGTTTATAATTCCGAAAATGAAATAGGGTTCATAATTCCGAAAATGAAAAAGGATTCATATTTCCGAAGGTTCCTGATTCCGAAAAGTTATGTAGGGTTCTATTGTACTTTCGGAATAACGAACCTTCGGAATTATGAACCCTTCTTCATTTTCGGAATTATGAACCCTATTTTATTTTCGGAATTACGAGCCTTCGAAATAACGAACCTTCGGAGTAATGCATCAAATGTTCGGAATTACGAACCCTGTTTCATTTTCGGAATTATGAAACCCTTGCTATGGGAAATTTTCGTTTCGGAATTATGAACCTTCGGAAAAACGAATACCCCCGTGAGAACTACGCACAAGAATGGTTACGGCTCTATTTTCGCGAAATATTCGGAAAAAAAATTCTTCGAATGTTGGATTTTGCCATTTTTTTGACATTCGCGTCCTTCGGAAATCGTTCGCTTGACCCGTGAAAACCTATCTTAAGTTATAGAGTTGAATGATTATACTAGAAGTTTATGCATGTTCATAGTGGTGGGTCTTTATCCGGCACTCGTCAGTTCTCGCCATGTGAAAAATTAGAAAAAGGTGTCTAGCATTTTTTTCTCAATCTAAGAACCCAATAGTTTGACTGCCATTGGAATGGTAGGGCCTATACCCCCTCCCCCCAGCGTGCGGTGGGTATGTGTCGCCGAGAAGATCCCCATTTTTGCACCCAAATTTCTGTTCCAAAGCATAACATTTTTTTCATGTTGAGAAAAAGAAGAGAGAAAACCGTTCCAAAGCTCCGCTTTTTTTTTCATTCCGTCGTTCCGGCCGTTCTGACCCGCCCCGGCATGTTTCGAAGAATATAATTTTTGGTGAAAAGTTGAAAACGAGTTTCATTCCTCCGGGCTTTCCCCATTGTTTCCAATTCGGTTCCAATCCACCCCAGGCCCAGGGAATTCAGGTTTCATTCATGCTGAGCACATACATGCGAATTAACCCCGCTTATATTAATACACACACTATAGACTTGCCATGACGTACACGCAGCGTACATTTAGCTAATGGGAGCTTGTGGGAACCAGTTCCGTAGCATCATATTTATATTGTAATCCAGTTCCAAAGACCACCTTTTTCAAAAATGTTAATTGTTCCGAATACCATCCTTTTCATGATACGCTAGTTCCGAAGCCCCCTCCTTTTTTGTCTTGCCAGTGGCACATACCTACAACTTTTGGGGTCGAGTGCCCCCCTCCCCCCCGGGCCTATAACTAGTATAAGAATTACCTCCTCCCCTTATAGCATAACCTTTTGTGTTCATTTTTTTTAAAAAACAATATTGTGACGATTAATGCTATAATATAGGCCCTCCTTATTTTTTCTTGCACGTAACATATTTTTTATGCACAGCGGTATGGTATTCAGTTACGTTTCGTGTTAGTAAATTGACACACGCCCAACCGGGAATTAGAGAATTAAAAAACAAAAACAAAACAAAAACAAAACAAAAACAAAAACAAAAACAAAAACATGGAAATGGGCAAATGGTATCACAAGGGACATGACTTACCTGCGTATCAAACACGTTCTTGAGTACCACGTCAAACTCATGGTACAATGCAGCAGTGTCAGATTTGCAGTCATGGATCACCTGAATTGAATGAGAATGAAATTTTACTCTGATGATGCATCATTTACATATTTCTCTTTTATTCAGATAAATCCATTGTTTGATTTTATGGTATTCAGTTACGCTTTGAGTTAGCAAATTGGCAAACGGTAAACCGAAAATTAGAGAATTCAAAACAAACAAACAAACCTAAAACTAGTCTCATTGTTAATTTTTTTCTTCATATTTCCCAAACAATTCAAAACGTTATTAACAAGACAAAAATGACGCGATGGTAATTTGCATAAGCAAAACCCTTTCAGTGTTTATTTCAAGTTTACTCAATAATACATTTTTAATGGTGGGCTTTGATTATTTATTCCCCTTACACGTAAACACATGAAAATATTGTTTTTGTTTTTTCATTTCACAAATAAATTTGAAAAAAAAAAGAATCACCAACTCAACCTCATACTAGGTGAAAATGATTTTTTAAAATAAAAAAATATTTAAATAGGATAAAGACAATCAGCACAAGGCTATTTTCCTGTGTACTCCTGTGCATCATAATTTTAAAAATCTTCATTAATTTTAACTGAAAAAAAAGTTGTAAAATTTAGCATTAAACAAACTGGTAGAGATATATGAATATATAAAAGCGAAATATTGCAATTATTAACTTCTAAGAGAAGTTATACAAAAAGAGGATGAGTGAAAAAGAAAGAGAGGGGCAGAGATAGGAATGAGAAGCTGGAAAAGAAGAAAAATAGTTATTGTGTTATTTCATTTTATTACTAACATTTCCTATTCAAATAAG
Organism: Heliocidaris tuberculata; assembly: GCA_025618425.1. Lineage (NCBI taxonomy): Eukaryota > Metazoa > Echinodermata > Echinoidea > Camarodonta > Echinometridae > Heliocidaris > Heliocidaris tuberculata. The sequence goes on from CM046848.1 coordinate 17,828,507, forward strand.
TTCGTAATTCTTTATTCTTGATGAGAACCCAGTCTCCATATTTTTTTCACAGTGTATGATTGTTATTATCTTCGTTTGTGCCGATATTCGTCATTCCAAAATGCCAAAATGCATTAGCAAAACTTAAAGTTTACAGATGTAATTGTCATAGAATATCAGGTGTGAAAAAAAAACATTTGAAACTTTTGATCGTTAATAACTCAAAAGTAAACTTGTACCTGACTGAGGTTTCCACATAGAAAAGTTGAAGGATGTCAAATTTATTTGAAGTAAATTTTGTGAAATTTCCTTAATCAATATTCTTAAAATAATGCTCTGGAGATTTAATAAGATTTTCACTTTTTGACAAATCGACGCCAGTAATTAATTCATAGCACAACAATATCATTGTGCATTACATTTGTAAATTTGGTCAAGTCCCAATCTTTTGCTATCCAGTGTTATTAATGAATCATGACTCTTGGTTAAAAGAGATGCCCTGGAATTTAAGGTACAATGCGCACTGGCAATTGTTGTGTTTTGAATTAATCATCGATACACACAGCTTTCGTGACCTTGATTAAAAAAAGAAACACACACAAAAAACGTACTGCAAATAAATTTGACATCCTTTAACTTTTTAAATGTAAAAACCTCAGTCCGCTAAAACTGATACAACTTCTAACTTTTAAGTGATTGATGATAAAAAGTGTCAATGTTTTTTTTTCAATACCTAGTATATCTATGTTTTTTAATGTGATGAGAACATAATGAGTATGAGGTTGAGCATGTTGAGAGCACTGGTACCATCAGCATGATCACTGATCAGTCTTTATGTACGGATGTGAAACGTGGACACTGAAAGCAGAGATGGAAAAACGAGTCAATTATTTTGAAATGAATTGTATGAGAAGGCTACTGCTGCATATCCACTATACTTGGCATGGTACGTCCAACTAGGCGGTGAGATTTATAAGGGGAAAACAAGATCACCTTTTCACAATTTTGAAGAAAAAAAAAGAGGCAGCTGCAGTGGTTTGGTCACGTGACCAGATGGAAGCATAGTTTTGCAAACACCATCTTGCAAGGAGGAACCAATGGCAGAAGAAAAGGGGCAGACCGACTAAGACCTGCATTGAAATCATAAAGCAGTCTTGAGCAGCTAACTAGAACAGCTGAAGACAGAAAGTAAAGTAATCTGTGTCTCAAGATCCATCACATTGTCGACCCAACGACCTCGAAGCTGACATAGATAGATAGATAAATGGTATACCTACCTAGCAATAATTATCTGATAACAGGGAAATATTAGCATGCGTGGGATGACGGTATACCTTTAGGATGCTGTTATGTTCGAGAATCTTCTTGAGGCTAGAGTTCCCTTGGAGAAGCTGGGGATTCCTGTAAGCATCGAAGAGGAAAGCCTTCCCTTCCGACGTTGAAATCTGGACGAGAGTGAGGCAACCTCTCTCTGATCCTGAACATGATAAAATGTGATATCATCATATCAGAACTTTAGGATGTAATATTCTGGTACAATACATGGACGAAAAGTAAGGCTGACTTGTGATCCGCTGCGAGTCAGCAAAACATAGGAAAACAAAAATGTTTCGTTTATATATACCGGAATAATTTTTTTTCTTAAAATGACGTTTAGGTAATTAAGGCATTTTCGAATTATGTTTGCGTTTCACTAAATCTACCAGAAAACAAAGGATAAAACCATTAAACAGGCAAGATCAACGCACTATTATTTTGCCTGAAAATTCCAATACGAATTTTCGAGCAGTTTAGTAGAGATTTCTCACTGCAAATATTTTCACTTTTACTCATAAAGGTTACAAATGCTATTTAGAACAAGGGCAACGCAAAGCGTAGCATCCCCTCGCCGGGTACAAATGCCCTATATGCGTCAGAACAAGTTACCTCCATTAGACTATACTATTATATTACTATAGGCAAGGAAGTTACTAATACCTGGGGATTGGGTGTACAGAAAGTTTACTACTTTATGGAATGACCCATGAGAAGATCTGAAAATAAACTTTCTCATGTACATAATTAGCAATTTTTGCATATTTAATGAGCTGTGACCTTTGACGTACATACTCAACAATATTACTTAGTAATACGTTATCGAATGGAAACCACATTTTCGCATATATAATTAGCTATTTTCGCATATTTAATGAACTGTAAATTCTGACCTATATACTAGAAGATCGAACTTAGGCTATATCTTCATACCATGTACCTTCTTACCAAATTTCATTAAAATTTGTCCAATATTACTAAAGTTATCGAACGGTAACCACATTTCCGGATACATACAGTAATTAGCTCTTTTCGCATATTTGATGAGCTATGACCTTTGACCTTTGACCTAGAGACTACGAAATCAAACTTAGGCTGTATTTTGATACCATGTACCTTCATACCATATTTCATTAAAATCCGTCAAACTACTAAAGTTATCGAACGTAAACCACATTTTCGGATACATAATTAGCTATCTTTGCATATCTAATGAGCTATGACCTTTGACCTTTGACTTCAAGATTCAAGATTCAAGATTCAAGATTCATTTATGTTTCGACACCAATTCATAAATCATATAAAGTACTTACATTATAGAAGAAACTCATCATTATTTGTTTTATATATTGTTTTCTAAAATAAATGTTAGAACAAAGAGATGTGTACACACATTCCAATTGTTTCTCGATAATAATAATCAAAAAGGTAACGAAAGGGACCCAGTGAAGAAGCAGAGCTTTTAAATAGCATGTTCCCAATTAAAATTATTATAATTATATACATGATTTAAAAATCTGTTTGTTGTTGTTTTCCTTTTACATATAGAATACTTTAACTATCTAAATTAATAAATAAACACACAAAGGCTCACCTAAATGAAGAAGTAGAGAGGGAGGGACAGGGTGATAGAGGAAAAGAGATGAAATCAGGGAAGGGAATAAGAGAGGGGAAATAAATTATAAAAAAAAAACAACAACAAACAGCAAACAAACAAGGAGGGAGATCAGAATCAAACTTCCACGCGTGTCTTGTATCCGGGATATTTTTGGAAGATTGGCTTTTCCTTGTATGTTAGTAAGAGATGTTGTTTTAATTTTTCTTTACTCCGAAATCGAACTTAGGCTGTATTTTGATATCATGTACCTTCATATAAAATTTCACTTAAATCCATCAAACATTACTAAAGTTAGCAAACGGAAACCACATTTTCAGATATATACATAATTAGCTATTTTCGCATATTTAATGAGCTATGACTTTTGACCTTTGACCTACATACTCCGAAATCGAATTTAGGCTGTATTTTGATACCATGTACGTTCATATGACATTTCATTAAAATCCGTCAAATATTACTAAAGTTATCGAACGGAAACCAGTGTTCACAAGATTTGTTACGGACGGAAGGACGGACGGACGGCAGCGTTACTATATCCCCATCCGACTTCGTCGGCGAGGGGATAATAAAATCATTCACTTACCTAGACCTACGCCTTCACAATCCAGTCCGATGACAACAGTCTCTCTTCTGGACTTATCAAGGATCGGATCAAGAACTCGCCTACATTCCTCCACAGATTCGATGATTTGGGTGCAGCTCAGCACATCTTCAATGAAGAAAATGAAATACGTTTTTGCTCAGACTGACCAGCACTTTGATACATTGAGCAACTACTCATGATACAAATCCAAAAGTGCAAGAGTGGGTAATAAAAATCAAATATATTGCAAGGACGTGAACGAATGATATCCTAATATGCTATGACATAACGTATTTATCACACATCCCGATTATTATGTCTTTTAATGTATAAACTATGTACAACTAATGGTCAAAGTTAGTTAACATAACTCATGAAAATGTTGAGTGAAAAACTGACCGATCTTCACGGAACATAGATTCTTCCATTGATACAGTGCTATACGAACCCTTTTATTGAATTAACAAAAAAAAAATACAACAACAATAAACGAATGGTTATGATACACAGTTTTAGTTAATGTTAAGAACTTGGTAATTGTTGGTTCGTGTGTTCATCTAAATTTTAATTAAAGCAATTGAATAATAATTTTCTTCAATCAGCTCTGAAGCAAAAACAGGACAACATGGACCCGTGTTATGTATGTCCACCCGACCACCCGGACAGGTCTGATTTCTTTTTTCATCATACACTATAGTACTATTCTCATAATAGGGATTCCCCATTTTTAGTTATTGTAAAATTTATTTACAAAAATCTATCTGTAATTTGTAAGTTCAGAAACAATTTTCATCTGTAACATAATTATTCATGATTGAGTGAATCAAATGTAACGAAAGAAAGATAAATGCTACAAAAGTAATACTGAACATGATTTCTTGTAAGGATACCCTCGCGCAAGTGTATCAAAAAGTATTAGACCCGTTTGCCTCTTATCGACACTGTGCATTAAACTACCGTTAATATAATAATAATAACACGAATCAATGAGTTCCATCATGCAATACTATTTAATTACTAAAATATATTTTTTTTTCACGCACAATTTTTAATTTACAAATGCGAATAAATTTACAAATGAGAACCTCTTATCATTTCTTCCTTTTCTACAGTTGTTTTCCTTGTATTCTTGCTTTATTCAAATGGTTTCTTTTGTGCACAGACTAGCATTCAATTATGCCATAGTTATGTGTAAATATATATTTATTCATATGTATATACAGGAAATAAGAGTTCCAGTCGAATATCATATCATTCAAGTCTAAAGGCGAAGGGATATTCAAACAGACAAAAATTACCCAAGGAAAATGAGGGTATGCACGGGAAAACTTAAACCTTTCAGGATAGGAATTATTTAAGGGCTAAATTGATCACATTTTGTTCTTCAAATTGGCAACAACAATGATTTTGAACCTCTCAATGTGTTGCCAATTTCAGGATTTTAAAGCTTATTTGCCTTTCAAAAATTCCTGGCATCAAACGCAATATAGTCATGCAACAAAAATGGACATAGTGTGTGAATTTTTTTTGCTCTTTCTACTCATCTTTTAAAGCTCTGAATAAAAAGTTATGGAGCCAAACCACAAAATGAGGTCAATTGTCTTGAAAGGGTTCTTGCAGATGTTATTGAGGAGACATTGTTGATCGAGAGGTTGTATCATAATGCATTGAATAACTATGATCCACGTCGTCATAAAAACGACGAAGTCTTTAATTTTGAGAAAATATATATCTGATAACAGAGATTCAAACAGCTATAGAACACGTAGATGGAAAAAGGAGAACAATCGTCTGATCGTAAAATGTTTCTACTGTAACAGTCTCTTATACAAGTAACATCCCATTTTGTTTCGAGAAATAAAGCAACTGCAATAAAACGAAATCATGTGAATACCAATTGTTTAAAAACTTCTAAAAATTGTACGTAAATCCTATGGTTAGGAGCAGTCTAGGGCAAACAGATTTTACGCATTAATCGAAAATATTGAACCGTTCTTAAAATATCGAGTTTCTTACTTCTCAGGAACATAATCAGTTATATCCATGAAATGATGAGTGGAACTCATGGGAAAGGTACAATGCGATCATTATTGTGCAATGAAATATAATAAAAATATGCAGAACTTTATTAACACGATAAAAACTACTTTCGAAAAATAAACTCAAGACAATTTCAATAGCCCTATCACCCTTAGAAATGTGCGAACATTACAATGGCGTATTACATAATCCGAACAAGATTTCTATGGGCAGTACAATAGGCCTTTGAAATTGCCCTTGAGTTTATTTTTCGAAAGTAGTTTTTATCGTGTTTAATTGTACTTACGAATGAAATCATCTGGTTTGCCAACAGCTGCGGCAGTCCAACTGGTAGATTTGCTACTCTTTCTCCCAATGCTGTGAGGGTAAATCTCCAGCGCTTTCTTGGTAATGGCGGCATTGAAAACCTCCTCGGTAAATTGAGCACATCTGCACACATCGCTTCCCGAAATAGTGAAGTACTGAGGCAGACTTCGGATGAATCGTTCCAGATCATTCTGTGTCGCCAAGTACAGACCGATGTTTGGGAACCCTTTTACCGCCTTGTGTGATCTAACAAGAGGAAGGATCCTCGGCAGATATGTGTTTTCTGTGTGAATGAGATGCAGGAGTGCCGAAATGATGCGCCCTGTAATCTCCCGAGGCACACCACTTGGGGTTCCGATATCGTCAAAGAGCCGATTGGGACCATCGGAATGAGTGGTGTCCCTCCCGTACAAGTGCGAGTACATCGTGATATTGAGCCGATAGTATGAAGACCTTTTCTCTTGATATATATAGTGATAATAGTGTAATGAAACCTTCGAAAGTTGTAGTCAGCTAATATACTCCGCATGCCACTGGTTTCCTCTGACATATTAGGCTTTTATATCCTGTTCCAGTATTGGCCAACGACATAGCCTACACTCACCATAATTCACCGAGGTTACGACATATATTTCCGCGCCACCTGACACCAAACACACTTTCATAATTCTTGTTGATTCGCACTGATAAGTCCGCACTATTTCTACATTTATCCGCCACATTCCTTGGTAATACATCATTGTTTTAAAGTTTGGAATGATTGTTGTGATGTATCATAGTTCACAACGCCCTTGGAAATTCCCAGGTACGTGGGCGATGCAGAATCCGAAGAGCACTCTTTGCTAAATAAAGCCGCCCATTAATATTATTATCATTATTTTATTCGTCAAATCAACACAAATCAACATAAAAGGTACAAAGTTTGACAGGAGCTGAAAAAGTGAATATAATCACTGTTGCCCCCAGGCATTTAGCCCCCTCCCTGTTGTTAACTTTATATTTTGTATCTGCATGTATATTATGAAAGTTTTTAAAATTTGTTGATGATCCAACCCTGCTTCTTAACTTCCTTAGTATGTTTTTGCATGTTATATACTATCTTTGTAAGAAATATCTTATTGTATTCTTTGGCTTTGCATGTTTTAATGAAAGTGATGAATAAAGTCAGTTCAATTCAATTGTATTAAAATGCTTCAGTCGTGGAAGATATTCTCTCACTATGAAACAGAACCAGTATTATCGAGAATGAGATGAAAAGTTTCTCAAAAGCTTATATTTTCTCTACCGTGTATCCGGCCTGAATATTATTCACAACCTTTCGAATAACGATTTGATATTCACTGCCCTTTGCCATGTTTGCGTTTTCCCACTGTTCCAAGAGTAGTTTGATATAAATTTGTACACCACATTTTCCAAGTTCATGAGCAGTGTTCTAATGGTATACAATGTGAATATATCTTTGACTTATGTATTAGTATTTTACATGTTTAAAGGTACTATGTAACATTTTAAAATCATCGTGAAAGTATTTGAATCGTTAATCAATTTTTTCTAATGAATAAAGGAAATACGTGCCTGAAAATCTGTATAGACAATGACTATAGCTTTTGGCAATGAAACAAATAATGTAAAAAGGAATACTGGGTTTCAATGAATTCCAAATCGTACCGCGTTATGAAGAAATCCCAATTCATGTCATCGTGTACAGGAAAAGAATGTACAAAGAAATTCCATAAAATTCTCTCCACCCACAATGGTATAGCTTTTTGTTTGATTGAAAATTCAAATTTATTTTCTTCTGATAATAATAAAGTATTTGACGAACAAAGATCACTACAGTAAATGTTACAAAGAAGGAGGCGAAAACCCGAAAAGCGGAGCTTGTGTTGGAAACGCCGTAAACAAAAAAGTGACCATTTAAAAGAAAAAGATCTTTTTTTTAGTCATATAAAGATAATTGGTAAGGGAAGGAGGATGTAGCAGATTTAAAGAAAGAGAAAGGGGTGGAATGTTTATATAAGTTGAAACAGAAGAGCTTGATTATACAGTGTGTCCCCCCAAAAAGTTAACAGTTGGAAAAAGTCTCCCCAATAAATATTTCACAACATTTTCAATAAATTTTCATTCTTGTAGATAGCTTAGGGTCTCTCCTATGCAATAACACAAAATATATATGACTAGTTATTACGCTTGACGGTGATCAAAAACCACTTTTGTGAAAGGGTGCAAAATTCAGACTTGACAAGAATTTGTATTTGTTCTGGCTGGTATCAACAAAGTTCAGAACCGTTTAAAATTGACAGCTGAAAAAAGTCTCCCCAATCAAATATTTCAAAATATTTTCTGAATTTTTTTTTACCAGAGGATAGCTTAGGGTCTCTTTTATCAAATAACACCAAAATATCTCACAATTATTTACGCTTGAGTGACCAAAACCCACTTTTGTGAAATGTTCAGAATCCATATTGGACAAATGTTTGTTTATGGTTCTGGCTGGTATCAGCAAAGTTGAGAGTCATGAAGAGGCTTACAAATTATATATTCTGATCATTTAAAGACAATTTATGAAAGAACCAACTTTGTTCCCTGTATGTCCTAATATATCCTATCAAAACTTTACGGTTTAGTGAGCAAGCCAGGTGAAATTACCAGACTCACCAAAAGTAACATTTTGAAACACTCAACAAAGTAGTTAATTGCTCACTCAAGCATAAGATTTTGATGGGATGTGTTAGGATATACAGAGAACAAAGCCTGTTATTTCATATAATTGTCTGTTTTTAAAATCAGAATATGGAAATTTCTAAGCCTTTTCAAGACCATCAGCTTGGCTGATAACAGCCAGAGCCAATATCACTTCTTGTCAAGTCTGGACTTTGCATCCTTTCACAAAAATTGGCTTTTGCTCACTCAAGCGTAAAATATTGTGAGATCTTATGGTGTTATTTGATAGAAGAGGCCCTAAGCTATTCATAGGTATGAACATTTCTGAAAGATATTTTGAAACATTTATTTGGAAAGACTTTTTCCAACTGTTAACTTTTTTCTGGGACGCACTGTAGAGTGACAGAAAACTTAATTATTGATTTCACTATGGTATTCGTTAACATGTTAATAAAAAAACAACAACAACAGCGTACATCTCGTTTTGACATTCCTGTCCCGATACACAAACAAAATACAAAAAAAAAAAAATAGAAAAAAATAAAAAATGTTAAAGACCATCTGTCTGAGCCAGCAAAGATCTAAAACATTCACACAGATGGAAAATCCGAATCAAATGCGATTCAATATGTCAACGACATCCATATCTCTGCTTGTTATAACCCGTTCATTTATTGTATGTGGTATGCGAACTGTTGTAAATTGTATCTTGCTGTAATCATATGACTTGTCATGAGTCCGGAATAGGACCATGGTCCTGGTAACTATTATATGTATAACAAGTTCTTCTGAAATAAAGATTTTTTAAAACAACAACTGTACCATGATACAGCATCTTTCAAATCCACCCCTCTTTCTCATCCACTCCCTTCACTTTATTCTTTCTTTCAATCTCTTCTCTCTTCCTTCGGGCCACCAAGTCATATTCACTCTTCTTTATGAGAAAGTATTTTCTCATCTTTTCTGAACACACACAATTGTACCATGTCTGTCATTTGATTTTTTCCGGACCCTAGGACACTCTCATCACAAGATATCCTTCTATAATGACTGTTTCGATGTTTTTATTTATTCATGATAACAGGTATCACAGAAATGGGTATCACTGTAACTTATTATCACAATAAGATATTTAATTGTTATATTATATGAATGAAGTTCATGTTGAAGACACCAAATGTTGTAGATAAATACATAGTCCTATGCAGATATTTCCTTTAAATTAGTAACTGATAATTATGAGTAAGGAAGTATTTCAACAACGGAGTAATAAGTGTTTCTTTATATATAACTCTACCTATTGAATATATATCAATATGTAATTCTAACGATCATAATAACTCCAAACTGTTTCCAATGCTATTTGTTTATTTTGTTACAAACTGTTACGATGTCAACTGAAGTTGTTGTGTACGAGATATGAAATGTTTTGATTTGCCCTGTGAATTTAATATCATTCAATTTAGAATTAAATTCTCTGTTTTTCTCCATAATAGATAGAATGACGTGAATAAAATGAAGACACATAATTATAGACATAAATATGCAACCATTTATGTTGTAATATGTACACAAAACAATGACTTAACAAAAAATCATATCATTATATCATTATATCATTATATTCTATGTATATTATTACATAATGTATGTGACTTATCAAGGAGTCTTCTTTTTTCCCTGTTTCTCCGCTTAAGAGACGCACATACCAGAGCCCTGTTTCATAAAACTTGCTATTGATAACAACTAACACAAATCTATGACAAAATTGGCTCTCAGCCAATCAAATTCAATGATTTCAGTAGCTTATAACAATTATTGTAACTTGTTATTGATAAGAAGTTTCATGAACAGGGCCCTGGACTTAACAGTGGGTTTATTTCTGTAAATATTCGTAAGCTATTAAAATTGCATTTCTATTGATATACAACTAACCGATTCAAAAATGACATTAAGATAACCACAGTTTCACACAGAAATTCAAATATTACAATATTCACTCCAGTTCGTACGACACCGCCTCTTACTTATCACTATTATACATGCATGTTATATACAAAGGGAACTAATCAGATACACATTATTACCTCCATTTATTCTGTTTGGAGCCAGAAGGGCGTTAACCCATTATATTTTATCATAGAGCGAACGGTTTTTTTTGTTGCTCTCAACAGACTAGTAAATTCATAGGGTGAGCTTCCCCACTTTCATTGAGATTCATATGTCCAAGTCGTAAAGGTGACGAAACATTATCTGGTTATAATTCAGGGGTGTGTGCAGAAGTTTGGAAAATGAAGAGGGGTTCTTATTCCCCAGAATCTGGCCAGCAAAAAAAAGTTATAAAAAGAGGGTGTCCAGTCAGAAAAATAAATCAGGGGGTCCGGACCCCGTGACCCCCCTGAATCCGCCTTTCATTTTAAAAGGGGCATTATAGTCCTGGCACTACACGGGGTAATATAATTATTCATTAATTGTTTTACTAATAACTATTTACAATAAAAATCAGTATATTAATACATATTTAAGGAAAAAAAAGGGGGAGGGGTCTGGACCCCCGTGAACCCGTCCCTGTAATTGTATGGTCACAGATTATTGTAAAAGGGGCATTATAGTCCCAGTACTACACTGGGTATAGTATTATTATTCAGTGTTTTGCTAATAACTACTTACAATCATTTACAATAAACTTTGGATAATTATCATCTTGGTATCAAATTGATATTCCGTTGTGAGATCGATAACACATATTTCTCAAATTAGTGGAAACTGATATTTGTTTGTTTTCTCATAAAAAATTACATTGTTCTTTCCTGTGTTGTTCTATTTTGTGAGAGTCTGCCGATGCCTAAATCCTCTGAGCAATTCCTCTGGTGCAGTACGAGAATTAAATGGCTCTTTTGGTATATATTTGCACGGATTAGAATTACGTTCCCGCTGACTGATTTCAAAACCATTGTATAATAAGATGGTTACATGTCGTTTTTTTCGAACGTTCACCATTCCGAAGGTTCGTAATTACGAAAATGTAATAGAACCCTACATAATATTTCGGAATTACGAACCTCCGGAATAATGGACCCTATTTCATTTTCGGAAATACGAACCCTTTTTCATTTTCGGAATCACGAACCCTATTTCTTTTACGGAATTATCAACCTTCGGAGTAATGCAACAAAGGTTCAGTATTATGAAACTTCAGAATTACGAACCTTCGGAAAAACGAGTACCCCCCCCCCCACCTCCAGTCAGGTGATATACTTTTGTACTTGGAAGGGTCAGACATCAAAAGAAAATTGAAAATTTATATAGTTAATTCATATTTTTAATAATCTTGTTGGTTTTTCCAAAATTGAATTGCCCATATGAACGGTTGTTTGTTACTCCAACAACAAGCCAACTATAGGCCTCCATTAAACACTTGGATTGATTTTTAAAAAGTTGTTTTTTCCAAAATTGAATTGCCCATAGGAACGGTTGTTTGTTACTCTAACAACAAGCCAACTATAGGCCTCCATTAAATGCTTGGATTGATTTTTAAACGTTGCTAAAAACGTCTACTAAACATACAGAACAGTAGTTACCTATCTAGACGTTGGTTGTATATAAAGAACCACTCCCCAACGTCTATAGAATTATATCCGAAATAATAAAAAGTACAATATTTACAGGCATTTCATTTCAATGCTTTCAATTTCTATTTTCTATGATGCATTATGAACTTTGACTGTGGATTTTGTCTTATGACTCATAAGATACTCTGAATTATACTGTTTTTCACTTTACTAAAATAATTTTATTTTAAGGATAGTTTAAGTTAATATGATTATTCCGCCATTCACTTTTCTTTTGTACTCATGTATTAAATTTCTTCAGAAATGATAATTCTGTATGCCTCATAGTCATGATCATGTGAATTAATATATATATATATATATATATATATATATATATATATATATAAATTGACTGAGCTAATCGTGTTTCTTAAGGGTTTGCATTGCTTAACAAGAATTTCTCTTCAATATTATTTTCAATTTACTTACCCTGTCTCATACTTTGTGCAAGGTTATGTTTACCTCCAATTTAGTTACTTAGTTAATGCATCATTATACTGCCAATAATCTCTTTCAGTAGCGCTAAAATTTTACTTCATAACTCAGCTTATCTCTTGCCCTTCCTCTTGATGTTTTTTCTCGGTTTGATCCTTATCCAATATGAAGATTGATTTGATCTTCCTTATTTCGTTTCCATTAAGAAAAATATATATATATTTGTTACAATCTTCGTTGATGATTTGGTATAAAACAACATTCTATTCTGCTGATATTTTAAGCCATTATATTGTGTTACTCCTTCTTTTCTATACATGTTATTCTATTTGATACTGCTTTATTTGTATTTATTGATCCCCCAGGAGTACTGCAAGTCGGAATGGGGGACCCTCAGGGTTTCGGTGATTCAGTTTGCCTGCCCCATTCCTGGCAACTTGTCAGTACACTTGGGGGATCGATTATATTAATTTCAACCTTCCTGTATTGTGTTTTGTTCTTCCTTGTAATTATACATGTATGTACTTTGATTTGCCGAATAATAATAATTATAATAATTTTATTTTAAAATCAATAACAAAAATCTATCGTACACGTGCTGTCTTGAGTAGTTTTATCTTAAATATGATAGATATCATATTGGAATAGTTTGTTTGAATTTTTGTTCCACGATTAACTAATTACATGCGTAAGCACGACGGGCTATTAAGCCCGAAAAAAGCTGCTCTTCCTATAAGAGCGTGATAATCTTTGAAGGGGGTGGCAATTTCGACAGATTCCTTCCAGTCTTTAACAAAATTTATAGAACAACTTAAAGCCATGCTATAGACTCAACGATTTCTGCAGATGTAAATACTGGCTTATGGTTGAAGGAGCCTGCTCCTTTAAACGTTTTTAACAGAAAATATGGCGTTAACGCTAGAAGTCATCATCATCACAGTGCAGCCATTGTGACGTCATCTCTCTTTTTCAGTCAGGTTTGAAATGAATTCACTTTGCTATCATAACAATTAAGATAAACAAATCGTGCAATGGAAAATATGTTTAGTGCTCGGTATGGGGTCTATAAAGCCCACCGCACATTATACGATCGACTACGATCCGTTTTGCAACAGCAACACAAATAAAATCTACCCGATTCAGGTTCTGAACAATAAAACATATACTCAAAATAGGAATTCGGTGCGATGTCAGCCTTGTATCCGGAATAAGGGCCAAATCAATTTCAATTCGTAGACAATCGCAGGACTGACATCACTACGATTCGGAGCCGATTTAGCTTTTCCTCCGACTAGAAGGCTCGTAATAGGCCGTAATTTGGATTTTAATATCTATATGACTATTTAGAATGTCAATCAAACATATTTCACGTGTTTAACTCATGGAGAGATCGATGGTTTAACTGTTTATATATAATGCTATTACATTTTCTACCAAAATCGGATCGCAGACCGATCATATAGTGTGCGGTGGACTATTCTGGTATTCAAACAAAAATACTATACAAAAATGTGGAGCATTCTGAGATTTAGAAAAAATCGTCGTCGTCGCTATCATCATCGTCATCATAACCAAAGCTGTAAAACATGGAATCTCCAGGATGGCGTCTGTGAGAACTGGGTCTGCCTCCTGATGCCACCTGTCTGTTGCCTTGGTAACCTCCTTTCTGTCGTGGTTTTTGGATGCTCTCCATGGTGTCTATGCAAGACCACGTGAACAAGTCACGCCAAAGCGGTGTCAACATTCTGGAAGTATGTACAACGCAAATTAAATCACGATCTGTGCAATTAAAGGGTGAATTATTCAGCAAATCTTCTTTGAGATAATTTAAATAGGTGTCCTGATAACGGTAATATAACTGGGCGTGCGCCTGTAATACAACTAACAGTGGAAGTTATAAACTAATTCAGCGGACCCAGGTTCGAGCCTGAGTCACGTCTTTCGGATGGTGGCGTTAAAGGTCGGTCCCAGACGTAAATAATCACATCTGATTGATACACGTCTGTAAAAACCCAATTACATACATACACACAGTAATATCCCTAGCTCTATACCACCCCGGACAATAAATCCTCAGAGTATCTCTTAGAGTATAACCCCAGGATAATTACATCGGACACCTCACTGTCCCCTAGAGCGACATCCCATTTTTTTTTTTTTACTACCCTACCTTAGGTTGGTAGTTGGCGGTTGGAGGATGGTTGTCTTAAGGAATAGAATGTCTGAAGGGGTGATGGTTTTAGAGGGTTTCAGAGGGTTGCTGTCCGCGGACAGTGATCAGTGATTAGGGTTGGGCATTGTGCAAGAATCATCTGAATGCTTTGCAGACTTAATTGGGTTCGTCAGATTGGATGTTTTAACTGATAAACGCAGCACCTATTTAATAGTCTGCATCATGGATCATACCAAGGCCAAAAAAAAAAAAAAAAAAAAAAAAAATCACTGTCAAACCTCTGCTCTCCATTTTTAAAATTTAACATAACTTTAAATTTTGACAATCAAGAAGGGAAGCGTTCCTTTGTTTATTTCTGTTGTTTTTAATCAAAATGCTTGAATAAGGTAGTAATATAATTACTCATAGTAAATAATATATAAAGTGGTGTAATTATTGAATAGAAATATGACTTGGAACTATAGGGTGAGAAAAGAATAGCAAGATTGGAAGAAATGGAAGTCAACACAACGTCATTCTGGAATAAATAATTGCTCACTTTCAGAAGAGGTAATAATACTAATAAAATTATGATCAATTTCGATTTGCAAAGTACTGTAGTAGTTGATAAGATATGCTGCTTGGATTGTGCCATGAGAGCGAGTGATTTTTGCTAAAACATACCCGTTGAGTTTCAGGTAAACACTGGGAACCAAACACAACGCGTCGGATGCGGCGTAGTAGATCATCTCTTCTGTGAAAGGTCGGATCTTCCAGAAATTTGGCGTTTCAAGCATCTTCTTCACAAAGTCATCATCTTTGTGAGAGGCGCCCTCTCCAAGGAGCTCACAGAGAGCTTTGAAGCCGATTCTGTAGGAACGGTACCTGTTCACTTGCTCCATCAAAGTACGCATCACAATCTATGTAAACATAACAAAAAGACTTTGACGGCCTATACTTCCTCATCACATCAAGTTGTTAAAATTGGGAATACGTATGACCTCCATATCATAAAATTTACTCGTGACACAAAATTCCATCATAATTATGCTCTAATAAATGAATTTACTAATTTGAATGGTTGAATGTAATAACCTTACATATCTATTCACTACCAACTAGGCTAGCCACCCCCGACAGCTGTACCTACCTAACACACTACGGAGGAAACAGTATTATGCTTACCGACGTGTCAAACACATTCTTGAGAGTCACACCAAACCCATGGTACAGGGAGTATGTGTCGCTTTTACAGTCATGGATCACCTAATTGATTTAAAAAAAAAATTGAGAAGGGAACGTCAATTTCAAGTTCAGCTTCATAAACTAAATTAGCACATGGCATCAGCAGTAGTCAACAATAGTCAACAGTTATTTTGTTTGAAAATATGCAATACTAGGGGTCTGTGCAAAAAAAAAATTGCTGACCCCAAAGTGTACTATTTCGAGATAACAGCATTTGAAAGATATTGATATAACACAACGGAGGATTATAAGTTATTTGACCAACTTTTCATTTGAATTTGTACATGGAAGTTTTATGAGTTGTAGAGAAGTGGGTTAGGATCGTGAAAATGCATGAAACTCATCCTTTTTATAAAAGTGTGAGTTAGCACTCGTTTTCCCTTCGAAAATGTAGAATAGAAATTTTCATGAACTGTGGAAATGAGGGAAGCTATACTTTTCTTTCGATTTACAAACGAAATGAGGATGGGAGAAATAAAAATGTTATCATTTGGACTGGTCATTCAGGCACAGAGTTTGTTTGATGGAAGAGATGATCTCTCTGGACCTATAGGGTCATTCTGAAATCTATGTAATGCCTTATACTCCCTGAATGCAAAGTTAACAATCATGCCATTCATCTGATACACGGTTACTAATTGTCTATATACCTTCAGAACCATATTATGTTCTAGAATCTTCTTGAGGCTAGAGTTTCCTTTGAGAAGCTGAGGATTCCTGTAAGCATCGAAAAGGAAAGCCTTCCCTTCACAGGTTGAGATCTGAACAAGAGTCAGGCACCCCTTCTCTGATCCTGTGAACGACATAGCGAGATATGGACTTCCAAATGACACATGTGATAAAAAGTTTTACTTCTTTCCATCGGCGTAAATCCGTTTCGAGGAGTTGGGGGGGGGGGGGGGGATGATCGAAATCTTTTGCCGAAATTTTCGAGCGCGATAACTCACTCGAACACCCCCCTCCAACACACACACACATATTATTTCTTCTTTGCAAAGTTGGAGGGGGTATATTTGTACAGGCCATCCCCCCTCCCTTAAAAGTGGGAAAGGGGATATTTACCCCCATCCCCCGGGATTTATGCCAGTGCATAATTAGAGTTTAAAAACACCTCGAATACATACTGGCATGACAGTTCGGCTCGAACATTTCAGCTTTTCTTGTCATATTTTGAATATGAAGGCATTTGAAGAGCAATACTTTTTAGGAGACATTTCTACTATGATGTTCTTCCCAACTGACATAAAAGGAATGAGAAAGCTCACAAATTATTTTTCACCTTTCCCAGAACTCTACTTTCCCTTTAACATAATTTTGTTTGTAAAATATTTAATCACATTATACGAAAACGGAAAGTTCGAATGAAAGGCGTGAGACGAGCCCTCGTTGTTACGCTGGCCAAGCGTTCCATTTTATATTCATGTCACGGGCGTTAATCCCGGGGGGATGGTGGTATACATTTCCCCTATACACTTTTGAGGGAGGGGGGGGGGGGGGTGGGTGGCTGCCTGTACAAATATCTCCACTTTTCAAGAAAAAAAATATTTAAAAATTAATCAGCTGTTGAAAACTTTTGACAAAATTAATATAAGTGACTCATATAGGAGTAATTTTTTCTCTTTATAATGCTATTAAAATGCTAAAAATAGGTCGGGAATGTCATAAAATGAGTCCTCAGCTCCTCGGAATGAATTCAAGGCACTAATGTATTCATGTATTCTTTCCATGTCAGCATACATTTATTTCTTTAATGGGAAGTCCACCCTGATATCAAGTTGGTTTTAAATGAAGTAGAAACATTAAGATACAGATCAATGAAAGTTTGAGCAGAATCTGAAAAGAAATGAGAAACGTAGTGTAGAGTTCATTGAGAGGTCCTCTCCCATTTGCCTTGTACGAAAAAAAATCATAAATTTCCATTTTCTCTAAAGAAAATATTCAATCATACATGATGCACCCTAGATATAATCATTTCACTCATGCTTTTACACAAAACGTTTATGAAACAAGTCTATTCCCTCATCAAAAACCAAGAAAATGAAAATTTATGAATTTTTGTGTAGATAGCAAAATGGGAGAGGTGCTCGCCAGATACGTCACCGAGTTGCCAATTTGTGTTTGATTGATTGCAACTTTAAAAATTCATAATTTTATTTCTTGTCGGATTTTGCTGAAAATTGCACTAATCTGTTATTCTCATTTTTCTGCTTTTATTCAAATCAACTACATACTAGGGTGACTTCCCCTTTAAACGTAAGAAGCTAACGACATGCCATTAGAAGCCGCGAAAGGTTCCCTGCCAGCAGTAAATCAAATTAACTTCATCAGATTCAAATGCGATTAAGCAAATCTATTGTTAACGGTTTATGACGTTTTTTAAGTTGTAATCAATCAAACACGAATTGGCAACTCCGTGACGTATCTTACGAGCTCCTCTCCCATTTGCCCTATACGAAAAAATCATAAATTTCCATTTTCTCTAAAGAAAATATTTAATCATACATGCTACTTAGATATAATTATATCTATCCTTTTACCAATAACTGAGAAAAAGAAAACCTAAGAAAGTTTCTGTACAGAGCAAAATTGGAGAAGAGCTCGCAAGATACGTCATGGAGTTGCCAGTTTGTAGTTGATTAATTACAACTTCAAAAATTCATTACTTTTTTATTTCTCAACGAATTTTGCTCAAACTTTCACTAATCTGTTTCTCTTAATTTCTGTTTTTATTGTAGTTGATTAATTACAACTTCAAAAATTCATTACTTTCTTATTTCTTAACGAAGTTTGCTCAAACTTTCACTAATTTGTTTCTCTTAATTTCTGCTTTTATTCAAATCAGCTTACTAACGGGATGAACTTCCCCTTTAATAGTAATCCCTCAAATCAAAATTGTCAGATTTCTGTGATTCGTTTATTGTGTACCACCTATAATTACAGTTGTATTAAATAGAAGGGGCTATATAATTATTACAGTAGACGTGATGGTGCAGGTAGTAGAGGAAGTACGATTATCATTATAATTGTTACTTTCATCATTAATACTACTATTAGGATTATTACATCTATATTTGTTCTTACATATTATCACTATCATTACTACTATTAAAATGATTGTATTCATATGCATTACATTTATTATTATTATTATTATTATTATTAGTAGTAGTAGTAGTAGTATTAATATAATAATAATGATAATAATAAACTACAATAATAATAATAATAATAATAATAGTAATAATAATGATAATAATAATAATAATAATAATAGTAATAATAATGATAATAATAATAATAATAATAATAATAATAATAATAATAATAATATCATCAATATTATCATTATTTATTGTTACTGTTACAATCTGTTGCAATAGCGGGATATTACCAACAACTAGTAACGTAATTATTATCATAATTGTAAACCATACATTTTACCACAGCATTTAACGTAGTTTTCTTTTGTTTTAACTGAAAAAAATATGTAATTCACAACGTAAATTCACTTACCCAGTTTAACACCTTCACAATCAAGTCCAATGACAACAGTCTCTCTTCTGGATTTGTCAAGGATTGGATCAAGAACTCGCTTGCATTCCTCCATAGATTCGATGATTTGGGTGCAGCTTAGCACATCTTCAAAAACAAAGAGAAACTAATAAAAATGAGAATATTGATAATGATATGTGACCCATCACGTCAAAATGAGACAGAAGTCGCATTTTTTGACATTTCATTTTATTATTGATTATTATTCTCTGTTTCATAAGCTTTAATTTGGTATATAGTTCAACTCTAGAGCGTGAGTATTAGTGGATATAATAGCTTTTGAAACTTGAGTAAAGTAGGACTGTGGAAAAGTATTTCTTCGAGAAACACGCTTCCAAAGTTGACTTCCGTTTTGCCGACATGCAGCATTTTCCGTTTGCAATGTCAACTAGATTTGAAAATAAAACCCTTAGCAACCGTTTATTAATTCTAATAAAAACTAGTCCTTATGTTTCTTTAGGATCTCTTCTCATGAAAACATGAATTTTAATTCATTTAAGCCATGAATTCTAACTCTTTAAGGGGTAGCAAATCAAGTAGTTTCACAGCACTGAAAAAGCTTCCCGCATCGACTTCGTGCTTTTTTCATTGAGCCTTTCATATGCCGGTATACTCTTAGGTTGAATAACCTAGCTATAGTCAAAAGGTTTATAAGTCTGTCATTTTGTGCGGGGAAATGTTTGAGATTATATAAACTTTAAGAGGTTTTCATTTCATTATATTTTTTTTCTAAATTAATCATGTAAACTTGATTTCTTTCAATGTTATTTGCTTTCTTTTTCAAAGCTTGCATTCAATTGTCGCAAAGTCATTCAAGCATGGCAAAATTAGTGAATGTCTATTCACTAATTTTGCCAACCATGACATTGACAGAGATCGTTGATGTCTGAATATAAAGCTAACTTTTTTACTAGTGAAAGAGCAATAAAATTCGCCGCTTTTTGAAGCTTAAGAATTAACACATGATTATTGATTTTCTCTCTCTCTCTCTCTCTCCTTCTATATCACGCACCTGTTTCGTAATCTCGACAGAGTTGTCTTTCCTTCTTTTATAAACTATCTTTCTTTTCTGTTTACTTTTTACCAGATTAAACAACGATGGATTGAAACAGCTTCATAATAGATAAACATTTTTCATATCCTGCTCTAGTTAATTCATTCTACCTTTTAAAAAATGTATACAATCTACTAGTTTCTAAAAGCGTCTTTCTTTTCTTTTCGCCATGTCAAAGAGGTATAGAATTCGCCCCTTTCAAAGAACAAGGATTAAGTCACCTCCTGCATGCGCGAGACGATTATTGATTTTTCTTCTCTCTCATTGTCATTCTAAATCACGCGCTTGTTTCATAATCTCGAGACAGGTCCTTTTCTGTCTGGTTAAAAAGCTACATTTCTTTTCTTTTCGGCTTTTACACAAATTAAAGAATTGGTCGCTTATCATGCTTATTATCCTCATGTTCAAAAGCGGGATGAAGATAAACTGCTTCTTAGCGCCGCTGTAGAACTAGAGCTTCAACAAACAAACAAAATAATGATAACTGCTTTTTGTAAAAATTAACACCCAGACAATGCTCTCTCTCTCCTTCTAAATCTTTCACCTATATCATAATTTCGACAGTTCTTCTTAATTCTGTTTTGAAAGCCAACTTTCTTTTCTGTTCGGCTTTTTAAACGAAGAAGAGAATTGGCCACTAATTATCATCATTTTAACTGGCGATATGAACATGATGAAGATTAAGATAAACTGCATCTTAGCTTGAAAGTCATCGTTTCTCTCCGCTCTAGTTAACTCAAGCTTTTAAAAAAATGTAAACAATCTACTGGTTTTTAATACATGTAGCTAAATTTCTTTTCTTTTCGCCATGTTATAAAGAGGTATAGAATTCGCCCCTATTGAAGAGCACGGATTAAGTCACCTCCAGCATGAGATATACGATTATTGATTTTTTTCTCTCTCTGTCTTTGTCCTAAATCACGCGCTTGTTTCATAATCTCTACACACATGACACATGCAGGTACTTTTCTTTCTGGTTAAAAGGCCAATTTCTTTTCTTTTTAGTCGGCTTTTAAAAGTGTTACAGAATTTATCCCTTATTATTGTCGTGTAAAACAGTGTCATTGTTTGTAAGCCATCTTTTCACTCCACTCTAGTTGCAAATTCTTTTATAGAGATCACGTGACTGCGAACATCCAATGAACAAAGCCCCGCGTCGCTAGGGGCGGGGCCTAGCGGAAGACTTTCTTTTCGCGCTGGCTCTCGCCAGCTGTCCGAAAAAAAAAGAAGAGTTGACCGAAAAAAACACTCGCAGAAAAACTGCTTTTTCTACCCTTTCCCGTTATATTTAGGACTCAATTTTTTAACAGAGCATTCATGAAACATTGCGGATTCAAATCAGCGAAGAAAAAAAAAATTACAAAATTTGAAGATTTTAAAGATTTGCTCAATTTTCTCAAGTTCTAGCCCAGCGACTTCTGTCTCATTTTGACGTGATGGGTCACATATTAATGATAACTATAATAATAATCATCATCATAATAATAACAACAACAATAATAATGATAATAATAATAATAATATCTATGAAATAATAATATCAAAAATAATATTCATAATAATAACATCTTTACCAATAATCATAGTACCGGTAACGATGAAGAAAATAATCGTGATGACGATAATAACAATAATATCTTTTCTAATTAAGTAAAGATGATAATGATATCAATTATAATTATAATTTTTAAAATGAATAATAACAATAACAATAATAGGCCTACATATTGTGAAAATGATAATAGTAATAATGATAACAACGACGATGAAGATGGTGATGATACAGTAATGGTAATGAAAGGATGAAAGTTATTTAGAAAGGGCAGGGGAAAAAAGAAACAAAGTATAGGAACCTTTGAAATCAACAGGATCACTAACAGCAGATGCCGCAGCCACCGGTCTGGTCGGTTTCCCTGCACTGCTGGAAGGGTATATCTCCAGGGCTTTATGTGTAACGGCTGCACTGAAAACTTCCTCGCTAAACCCGCAACAACGCTTCACATTCCTTGATGAAATCGTGAAATACTGAGGAAAACTACGGATGAATCTTTCAAGATCAGCCTCTGTCCCCAAATACCGATCAAGACCAGGGATTTCCTTGACCTTAAAATGCGATTTTACCAGAGGAAGAAGCATCGATAGACGTATGTCACTGAGCATGGACACGATTTGCAGAAGCGCTGAGATGATTCTGCCTACGGTTTCCCGTGGCACACCACTGGGGCTGCTGCCGTCTTTAAAATGTCGCTCGGGGACATTGAATTGAAGGGGTTGCGGTGCTGGTTCGATGTCTTTCCTGAAGAACTTGACTTCCCATTGAGAATTTCGCCTCACAGTTTGCCGAATCTGCTGAGGAATCTTGGACAAAATTTCCTCAGACATTGGAACAATCCGAACCTTAAGTCGAGCATTGTTTTCCAAAATGTTGCGGAGATCAGCGATGTATGCACCCGTGATTCGGCGAGCAGACGACGTGTCGAGACGAGCATTTCCTGCCTTACCCGATACCGATATATTCGCAAAATTTTTGTCTATTCGCACAATGCGACCCGACAATTCATCGCTGTCTGCCATATTCCTCTGATGAAGCCAATGTTTCACAGTCGGAATGAAATTACGTGCTGTATCATGGCTTCATAATGCGATTCTGTATGCTGCATCGGAGATACTTGCAGTTTTATACGATGAACCCGACTGGGGATTCCCCGTACCTAATAATCTGGCGGTGACGCAATGCGAGGATAGTCTAAAATTTTAGACTCAACGCTCTCATTTCTCATCGTTAATCAAGAACATCAAGTAGGCTATGTTCTTTTAGATGAACATCATTCTACCTGCAGCGTCAGAATGATTATAAATTATAATCAAACGATATCATTTAGAATAAGTTGATGATCATCACTTAAAAACAAACCATAAACTGAAAATTTTAATGAGTGATAGGATGAAAAAATATATAGCAGTTATACTAAGCGTGGAAGGTGTGTTGCAACATATTCACAGACTTCGTTATGTAAGAGTCGACGTGTTTGTCTTTCTCTCATATGCATACATTATTGTCGCTTGATAATCCAGGGGCCGCGGAGCGCTTTTGAAAGTGTGTGTGTATGTGTGTGTGGGGGGGGGGGGGCTGATCTGATTTCTCTCATTAATGCACCGGCGTAAATTCAGTTTAAGCAGTAGGGGGGGGGGGGGTGTATGATCGCAACATTGAGGGGAAATTTCCAAAGTTTAGGGCCACCGATAAGGGCTATTTCTGGGGGGAAAAAGGGGGGGGGGGCACCTACAACTGGGAAAATATCTCTAAACATTGTCATATATACCCTACATTGTGATTACATTTATAAGGATTTCAATTAGAGTTTCTCTCTTACATGCTCTAATATAATTCACTTAAGAATCAAAGTTTGCACTTGGGTTTGATGACCTACATATTAATGTGCGAGAGAGCGAAGCGAGCGAGCAATTTTTTAAGATCTCTGAGGCTGCATGGTGATCAACAACATCTTATAAAGAGAGAACCCCCCCCCCCGTTCTGAAGGGTGTTTAAACACAGTCTCGGCATGAGAGACTGAAAAGACTTCTAATAAGTAACATAACTATATCAAATATAAATGTGAGCGAGCGTAGCGAGCAAGCCTTGACGAAATTAAAGTTAATTTGCTTTAAATCACTATAAATTAGGGGCACAAATTATGGAGCAGGAAAAAAGGGGCCCTTATCAAGAACGATAATGGCACTTATCAAAGCAGAAAAGGAGCAGGAGTATGTCATATTGTTTTTAAAAGAGCAATTATCAGAGGATGAAACATTTGGTATTTGTTGCACATGAATATTGGCACTTTATACCAGAGGTAAAAAGGACACTAATGAGAATGGAAAAGGAGTGTTTTTGTTTGTTTGTTTTGTTTTTATTAAGGAAGATGGGCTCTTATCAGAAGGAACTGTACTCCTTAGAAAAAAAAGGAGCTCGTTTCAAAATGAATTAAGGAAAACTTATCAGAGGTGTAAAGGGGCACTCATCAGAGATGGCAAGTGTCATTTAACAGAAGGCGCAAGGGGCACTTGTCGAATTAGAACGGGCACCTCTCAAATTTGAATAGAGGATATGGCCACAGGTAAAGATGCACTTATCAGACGGAAAGGGGGTAATTCTTGTATCTGAAAAGTGAGAATAGAAAAAAGGCAGTTATTGAAAGAGATTAATAGGTACATTTGATGCAAATGATTTAAAAGAGAATTGCCGAAGGAAGATTTTATTAGGAGTTTTATGAGAGATGAAAAGGAAAGAGGCTCATTTATAGAAATAAAATAAAGGGAGCACTTATCAGAAAGAATAGGGGCAATTATAAGATTGGAAAAGGGGAACGTATTATAATATAAAGGATACTTATAAATGGGGAAGGGGCACTTCTTACTAAGGAAAAGGGACAGTTGTCAAGGAAGAAGGAACACCTCTCAGATTTTAATAGGCCTCTGGCAATTATCAATGGTAATAAAATCAAATTTTAAGATTGTGGAACGGGCAGGAATATAAAGGAAAGGAGCACTTATTTAAAGTAATCTATGTAAAAGGGGGAACTTCTAGGATACCCCAATTCCTGAAATACTGCGGACACTGTACCCCATCCCCCCACCCCACAGCGCCTGATTTTAAATAATCCTAAAATTTCTCTAAAGAGTCGATGCGTCATTCTGAATCCTGAAAGAAGACTCATGAACTTGCTGAAGATGTAATAGATAGACTGTCATTTTAGAGAATGCTCTACAGTCCCGAGAAGTCAGGTGAAAATATCTGAGCTTGTTTTCTCTAGTTTGTTTATAATACCATGCTTTATTAGGCCTAGATTTTGCATTAACTGTGCATTAAAGAGGCGGGGATGTATTGCCCATTTGTACCAATGGAAAACATGTTAATAATGGACATGGATGAGAGATTTTGATGTATAAAATCGGAAATATCGGGATATTCAAATCATATCTTTAGAATTTCATTTGCATTTTATAGGAATTCTCACTACAATAACAGTCTTTTATATTGTTTTTATCAATTTCGTCAATTACTAGAAATGATTTCTTCCTTGAAAATTAGGGGGGATTTTGTTTTATTTTTTACGTGTCTACTCAAAAAAGTGGGGGGGGGGGGGGGCTGCAGCCCCCAGCCCCCCCCCCCCGGCTCTGCAGCCTATGTAATCCACATGCTTTGTACGCATGGGCATAAGAAGGGACTTTAACTCTTACTGTACTTGGCTATTTCAAGCTCCTCTCTGACTGGGGGGGGGGGGGGGGGGGGGGGGCTTGGAGGCCTTCCCCTGATCTCGGCCGCGACATGAACCGATCGCTGCGAAATTTTGCACGGACCTCGAGAATCTCGTAAAGGACACAAATCTATTGTCACTTTTATTTATTTTGTAAATCTCTATATTTTTCATTTAATATTATAATTCATGCAAATTATATGCATAAATAAACATTTCAATTGATAATCGAGTAAAGAAAGGCCTTGGAGATTATATTTTAATGCAAGGAGTTCTTTCTAAACCTTAAAAACATTATTACATAAGAAAAATGTTGAAAGTGATATCGATCCATTCTCATGTATTCTAATGTTTTACGAATTTCTTATGTATTTCTCTGTTTTACAACTTTAACCTTTATATTGTTTTTTTTTTAAAGTCTTCTGTTTCAGAGTGTTATCTGAACCAATATTCAGTTACCAGTAGAATAGATGACAATTACAGCTTAAAGGAGAAATTATAAGCAATAAAGGAAGAACATGAGGAAATGGAGATTCCCGTTCGTTTTGTACACAAACCTCAGAAATTCTCTGTTTTCGGGCTGACATGAGACCGGGACATGAGGTCATAAAAGGTCACGCGACTCGGTAAGGTATGACCGATTTTTTGTAAACTTGGTGTCAAAAACATGCGCAAGAAAGTTGCGTTCCATGAAATATAGCGGTTCGAAATGGGCGGCGAAATTTGTTTAGGAAAAGGGGTCTCCCAGGCCCCCCAGTACATTAAGGGTTAAAGCATGTTTGTTGATCAATGCGTAATAGTGGTCAAAGACCACCAAGTTTCATACTAAAGGGCCAGGAAGATCTTGCTTACTCCAGAAAGTTCTTTCCTGACGAACTTGACTTCCTGCGCCTCACAGTTTGCCGAATCTGCTGAGGAATTTTGGACAGAATTTCCTCAGATATTGGAACAATCCGAACCTTAAGTCGAGCATTATTTTCCAAAATGTTGCGGAGATCAGCAATGTATGCACCCGTGATTCGGCGAGCAGACGACGCGTCGAGACGAGCATTCCCTGCCCGACCCGATACCAATATATTCGCAAAATTTCTGTCGATTCGCACAATGCGACTTGACAATTCTTCGTGTCTGCCATATTCCTCTGATGAAGCCAATGTTTCACAGTCGGAATGACATTACGTGCTGTATTATGGCTTCATAATGCGATTCTGTATGCTGCATCGGAGATACCTGCAGTAGTAGACGATGAACCCGACTGGGGATTCCCCGTACATATATAATCTGGCGGTGACGCAATGCGAGGATAGTCTAAACTTTTAGACTCAACGCTCTCATTTTTCATCGTTAATCAAGAACATCAAGTAGGCTATGTTCTGTTAGATGAACATCATTCTGTCTGCAGTGTCAGACTAATTATAGATTATAATCAAACGATATCGTTTAGCATAGGTTGATGTCACCACTTAAAATCAAAACCATGAAATGAAAATTTTAATGAGTGATAGGATGAAAAAATATAGCAGTTATATATACCAAGGAGTTATCTGTGATAACTCCTTGGTTATACTAAGCGCGGAAGGTGTGTTGCAACATATTCACAGACTTCGCTGTGTAAGAGTCAACGTGTGCTTTGTCTTTCTCTCATATGCATACATTGTTGTCGCTTAATAATCCACATACTTTATACGCATAGGCTTAAGAAGGGACTTTAACCTTTACCGAACTGGGCTATTTCAAGCTTCTCTCTGACTGAGGGGGGGCTTCGAGGCCCCACCCCTCTGATCTCGGCCGTGACATGACCGATCGCTGCGAAATTTTGCACGGACCTCGAGAATCTCGTAAAGGACATTTCATGTATCGAGGTAGTACATAAATAAATTAAGACTAGAACAGAGGAGCAGTGCGACTTGTCTAGTTGATGTCTAAAATACAAGTGTTTATTACAAACCAACCAGAGTACTTTCTCTGTTACAAACAATATGACTATATGAGTCATGTGAGGAGTGGTCAATACCAAGAATCTCATCTCAGTGAATAAGAATGGAGGAATGTCCAGAACAGGATGTTAATGATACAAACTGGTACAGTTAATGAGAAGAGTGTATGAGTAAGAAGGAGAGACCAAGAAATAGAAAGTAAGATGATGGAAGAAACTAGGGCCCCGTTGCATAAAACTTACCATTAACGGTAACTTTGCCATCAACGGTAACTCCCATGGAAACCATGATTTTGATTGGCTGTTGAGTGATGTTACCATGGTAGTTACCATTGATAGCAGAGTTACCATTAACGGTAAGTTTTATGCAACGGGGCCTAGATGAAGCAATTCACAATGTACTACATCTACTATGTACATCTAGCATGTCAATACACTATATTTCCTCCTTCTCTAAGAATGCTTATTTTAAAGAAAAATACATTTAAAGGAAGGTCTTTAAATTCGATTCAACATTAAAGAAAGGTCTTTAAATTCGATTCAACATCCAAGATACAACTTGCAATGATTAACACAAATGAAGTACTTATATGTCGATACAGAAATTATCTTAAAACAATACACAAGTATAATATGAGGCACATATACTTCCAAAATTGTAATGAAACTTGAGTTCATAGTCATAACTGAGTCCATATGTGTTTAGAGTTCACATAATATTTTCCCGCATTTACAGTTCCCTTTATCCAATGTCCATAAGCATTTCTTTAATGCCCAAAATTCTCATACACTTTTATAGTCCAAATTGGATGTAAATAATGCGTCCTTGATTACATGAAAAATAAATCATCAAATTCCTTTCACGAACAGTTTAATGTTCATAGACAAATCCATAGCGTTGAGGGGGCTTTCGATCTCGAGGAGGGTAACTTTTTCGCTCAGGAGCTGAAGTCGTCTGCTCGGGATCGCGAGGTCGTTCAGGGGCATGTGTAGCCGGTGGAAGATCCGGGGGACCTTCGTCATGAGTAGCACCTGGGCCACTACTGTCGATATCGATGTCGTTGTCATTGCCGAAGTCGGTATCACCATGGGTGGAAGTATCGGTCGCGTTTTCGCGGTTGCGAACGTGGTCTGTGTGACGTTTACATACGCGGCCGTCGTCGAGTTTGACTTCGAACGATATCGGTCCTGACTGTCCCACTATCTTTCCGCGTAGCCATTTGGGGTTGTTGTTTGCGAAGTTTTTCACATATACTTCCTCCCCTACGCGAAATGAACGGTGTTTGGCATGCTGGTCGTGAGCTATTTTCTGCTTTTCCTGGTGATCGTTGACGCGG
This sequence comes from Heliocidaris tuberculata, assembly GCA_025618425.1. Taxonomy (NCBI): domain Eukaryota; kingdom Metazoa; phylum Echinodermata; class Echinoidea; order Camarodonta; family Echinometridae; genus Heliocidaris; species Heliocidaris tuberculata. The sequence goes on from CM046848.1 coordinate 17,857,597, forward strand.
GAAGCGATATCGGGTGGCAAATTGTCGAGATGGGTTTTCAGCTTTCTACCTAGAAGTAGTTCCGCGGGAGATCGGCCAGTTGTCGAATGTGGAGTGTTTCGATATCGAAAAGAAACCGTGCTATTTTTGTTTTGATAGATCCACTTTCAGCTCTTTTCATTGCCTCTTTGAAGGTTCGAACAGCACACTTGGCGAGTCCATTCGATGACGGATGATACGACGCGGTTGTCGAGTGACGGATTCCATTTTTCTTCATGAATTCAGCGAATTCACTGCTTGTGAAGGAGGTTCCATTGTCCGATATGACCTTATCGGGAAGGCCATGTGCCGCAAATAATTGTCTCAACTTTTCAATAGTTACCGACGAATTGGAGGATGAAACGGGCATTACCTCCATCCACTTGGAGTGGACATCGACGACAACGAGGAACATTTTCCCCATGAATGGACCTACGTAGTCGATGAATAATCGAGTCCACGGGTGGAGAATCTCCTTAGTTGATTCTAGCGGGAGAATCGTCTTGTCTGGTATCGGACCAGTGGCAGTTGTCTCCACTGTTAAACGATGAAGCTCATACGTTTTCTCTGTTTCAGTTTCATCATCTGAATTTACGGCGTCTGCCTTCAGTTTTCCTCTCTTTTTGCTCATGCACACAGCTGCAATGTGCCCTTTCTTTTGGCAATGATGACAGTTGCTGTCCTTGAATTTGCACATTTCAGGTGTATGGTTGCTCTTCCCACACCTGAAGCAAGGCTTGGCCTTTTTCTGCTCACTGTTCGGGTTGTTCTGGGCAATTTTATTCACCCTCTCCTTTGAAGCCTGTGTCGCTTGCAGATCCCGAACATTTTTCGCTGCCATTTCTATGCTTGATGCAATCTCCACAGCCTTTTGGAGATTGAGATCCTTCTCTGAAAATAGCCTTCGCTGTATACGATCGTCTCGGACGCCGCACACCAAACGATCAAGGAGCATGGGGTCGAGTGTCGACCCATAGTTACAAAACTCCGCCAACGATCTCAGGGATGCCATGAAATCTGCGATGGTTTCATTGTCCATTCTAAAACGGCTATTGAACTTGCACCTTTGCACGATTTCGCTTGGAATTGGACTATGATGCTCATTCATCTTGTCCACCAGTTCCTTGTAAGTTTTGTCTGCTAGCTTGGCTGGAGACATGAGATTTCGCAAAAGTTTTTATGAAGACGGCCCAATCACAGTTAGCAATGTAGCTTGCTTCTTTCCCTCAGAGGAGATGTCATTGGCCTTAAAATACAGGTCCAGTCGTTCAATATACTGTGACCACTCTTCCCTTCCCTCATGAAATTCTTTCCAATGAGAGCCATTTTGCGAGTTCAAAATATTCTTAGATCCTCGTCGCCAATTTCATGTATCGAGGTAGTACATAAAGAAATTAAGACTAGAACAGAGGAGCAGTGCGACTTGTCTAGTTGATGTCTAAAATACAAGTGTTTTATTACAAACCAATCAGAGTACTTTCTCTGTTAGAAGCAATATGACTATATGAGTCATGTGAGGAGTGGTCCATACCAAGAATCTCATCTCAGTGAATAAGAATGGAGGAATGTCCAGAACAGGATGTTTATGATACAAACTGGTACAGTTACTGAGAAGAGTGTATGAGTAAGAAGGAGAGACCAAGAAATAGAAAGTAAGATGATGGAAGAAACTAGATGATGCAATTCACAATGTACTACATCTACTATGTACATCTAGCATGTCAATACACTACAGGACACAAATCCATTGTCACTTTTATTCATTTTGTAAATCTCTACATTTTTCATTTAATATTATAATTCATGCAAATTATATGCATAAATATACATTTCAATTGATAATCAAGTAAAGAAAGGCTTTGGAGATTATATTTTAATGCAAGGAGTTCTTTCTAAACCTTAAAAACATTATTACATAAGACAAATGTTGAAAGTGATTTACATTCTCATGTATTCTAATGTTTTACGAATTTCTTATGTATTTCTCTGTTTTTCAACTTTAACCTTTTTATTGGTTTTTTTTTAAAAAGTCTTCTGTTTCAGAGTGTTATCTGAACCAATATTCAGTTACCAGTAGAATAGATGACAATTACAGCTTAAAGGAGATATTATAAGTAATAAAGGAAGAACATGAGGAAATGCAGATTCCCGTTTGTTTTGTACACAAACCACAGAAATTCTCTGTTTTCGGGCTGACATGAGCCCGGGACACGAGGTCATAAAAGGTCACGTGACTCGGTAAGGTATGACCGATTTTTTGTAAACTTGGTGTACCACTTTCACTTGCAAAATCGCAATATAGGCCATTTTCGTGATGTATTCAAATATATATTTGCCTAGTGACAAACTATTACATTCACGTGTAAAAACCTATGCTTTTTCAACAGTCAGAATGTGAATTGCATGTATTAGGCGTTGTTAGGTTGGACAAACATTTTGGATTGCCCAACCTAGCAACATTTAATGTACGCAATCTGCATTCTATTGAAATACAACGACTTGTAACAGGTGGATGTAATAGTTCGTTACTGGGAGTTTGACAAAGAGGTATGGATAAAATTTGAATGCATTACGAAAATAGCCTATAAGTTCACTGATGATTGGCAGATGATGTCACGGGGGGGGGGGGGGTGATCTGGAGGATTTTTTTTTAGGGTGGGGCTTAGCAGGCTTAAGAAAATTATTTTTAAAAATGATTATTTTAAAAATCTATGAAACATAATACGAAGTTGATATATCAAAATATGAGATGTATGTAGGACTACACTCCAACATGTATCAACTTGCATTTGGATGGCACGGGCCCTTTAAGACAGCTGGGTGGAGATGGGCAATGTGGACACAACCCCTTGTCCAATGATGTAAGCACCGAGAGGTACGAACCGGGACCTCTCGTATAAGAGTCAAGAGCCTTCACCAATAATATATACCACAGTGCCCCCACTTGATTTCTGGATTATCTTGTCATAAGTAAGTTGTTCGTTAATCACGCATTTTTTTCAATCCAATTTAACCCTTTCAGGACAGGAATTATTTAAGGGCTAAATTGATCACATTTTCTTCTTCAAATTGGCAATAACAATATTTTTCTTTTAGTGCTAAATGGTTCTAATAATGTGTAATGTCATTGAAACAATTTACATGGTTAGGAATTTAGTGGAAAAGTTGATAAAATTGCCAATTTTGATAAAAAACAATGATTTTGAACCTCTCAATGCATTGCGAATTTAAAGATTATAAATCTTACTCTTGTTTTTAAAATTCCTGGCATCAAATGCGATATGGTCATGCAACATAAATGGACATAGCGCATGTAGAAATTTTTGCTCTTTCTATTCGTGTATCTGGTATATTTTTTAGAGCTCTGAATCAAAATTTATTGAGCCAAACCACAAAATGTGGTCAAGTGCCGCGAAAGGGTTAAAGACATTTATTTCCAATTTTCCAATATAAGTATACAAAGTAATAAATGAACAAAATAATGTATATGTATTTATTAACAAAAATATGGATCTTGACAAAATATACATTCATGTGGTACATACATAATTACAGGACACACCTCTAAATGCAACATAGAACCAAAGTTTGTGATATAGATGTAGGATATATGTTTAATCTCGTGTTTTTCTTTTTATCTAAATCAAAACTGACGAAATATATTTCTAACATTTGTTATCAAGACCTGTCCTTTCAAGTTTTTAAAATAAATTGAATGCTCCCCTCCCAATCACCCCACACTCAGTACACTTTAAGGGTCAATCAATAATTGCTCTTTAGATGTCTATGACATCTATTACTCACAATAACCCTTTATGTCAAGGCCTGATGTTATAGAGATTTGAAGATAATGACCCGTATTCTGAACTCCGGTTTAAGTAAAACCAGAGTGTAATTAAAACTGACTTAAACCGCATGTCCAGACTAAAATTCTGTACAAAGTTAAACCACACTAGACATGCAGTTTAAGTTAAACCGGAGTTCAGAATGTGATTTTCTTGAAGGACAGGTTTAGGCTGGGTTTAAACCACACTTACACCTGGGTTCAAGTTAAACCGAAGTTCAGAATACGGGCCATTGTCACATATCAACATTACGTTTTCATGTACATGTATAAGTTTATATACATACATCCCAGAACAGTTTTGTTATCAGTTTGATTTTAATCGTGATATACAGACTTATCCAACAAGGTCTGAGAGAGACATCCATATTCCTAGACATAGAACAGTTTCGTTTCAATAAAATATTCACTTTACTGGTCCCAACCTTTGGACAAATTTTCAAATTTCAATGTTAAAACATCCCATTCACTCCTTACTTTACTCCTAGTGTAAAAGGAGTAGTTTTCAGACAATATAGTCCTTAGCACATATAGCAGATTATATTTCCTCCTTTTTAAAAATTATTTTTTTATAACCTGTTAGATATTTCATGCACACAGTTATGTGACAAACGTATATGGCTACCCAACACGAGCCGTGTACTTAGCTTTCAAAGTATACGCCACCTTCCACCACTTATGCATAATGTAAACATTGATTTTGTGCTTTTTTAATTATGAGAAGGAAATGAATATGTTTTTATTTATATTAATTTGATTCAAATTGAACTGAAGTGTTGGATTGGCATACAAAAAACCAAAAAAAAAAAAAAAAAAAAAAACCTACACATTTTACAACAAATATTAGGGCATAAAAAGAACATTACAATTCGTTTTCAGCTTCTCTGAGCAGTAAAATGTACCAAAAAATATTTTGTCAAAAGAGTACTGAAAAATAATTGTCTCATATCCCCCAATGCGAGACGATAATCAAATCATATGCAGACGATAAAGAAATGATATATTGTCTACGATATGTTTTCATAATTCACATTTCCTAGTCCTTAAAATTAGAAGAGCCACCTCTCCCCCCCCCCCCCGCACCCACCTCTCCGCCATTTGCTGGGGAAAACCACAAGGAAATATCCGCTGAATAAAAACATCGAGGTTAAGCGGTTAAATTAAAAACATTACATTATGTGATGAAGATAACTACTGCTATGAGACGACAATTACAGTATACCTTTGAAGCTTCTCACTTTATTGTCAGGGTAAATACAGGTGAATAAAAAAACATTACAATCCCTTTACAGCTTTTCTGAGCAGTAAAATGTAACAAAAAAATCTTTTGTCAAAAGATTCCTGGAAAAATGATTTTTTCATATCCCCCAATATTCCTAGACATAAAACAGTTTCGTTTCGATAAAATATTCACTTTAGTGGTCCCATACTCCCAGAGTAAGGGACTAAAGTACTGATTTTATATTATTTTGATTATATAAAGGAAACGAATGTGCATTTCATTGATTTGATTTGAACTGAAGTGTTGGATGCACATACAAACTATATAGAGGCAAATGTAGAAAAAACCTACACGTTTTAAAACAAATATTAGGTCACATACCGGCAGGGGCGGCGCCAGGGTATTTGAATAGGGGGGGGGGGGGCAAAATGACGCGTATAGCAACGTCGCACGTCGAGGGTCTTGAAATAACAAATAGGACTATAATAGTTATGTCATAATTGCATGGCCTAGCCTTCTCTTCTCCATTTCCCTTTCTCTTTCTCCTTTTCCCCCCTTCTTCCTCTTTTTTTTTTTTTTTTGCTCGCTTGAAAAATGATGGGGGGGGGGGCGGCCGCCCCCTGCCCCCCCTGTAGCGCCGCCCCTGCATATCGGTGAATAAGCGCCATTACAATCCGTTTTCAGCTTCTCTGAGCAGAAAAATGTAAGAACAAATATTTTGTCAAAAGAGTCCTGGAAGATAATTGTCTCATCCCCCCCCCCCCAAAGCGGGGCGATAATTAAATCAAATGCAAACGATAAAGAAATGATATATTATTGTCTATATATTTCCCTAATTCACATTTCCGTGTCCATAAAATTACAAAAGCTCCCTCCACCCCCTACACACACACACACACACACACACACACACACACACACACACACCCCTGCCATTTGCTGGGGAAAACCACATGGAAAAACCCGCTGATACATGAACGTCAAGGGATAGTAGTCAAATTACAAATAATTATGTGATAAAGATCACTACTGATATGAGACGACAATTACAGCATACATTTGAACTTCTCAGTTGATTGTCCTGCAACACTGTATTGAAAATAATGTTTCATGTTTTTTTTTTTTGAGTTGCCAATGTAAACGTGTAGTCTGAAAAATGTAAAATTCTAATCACTCTTCGTATTTCTGTTTCGCCATTTCTTCATGGTCCCTTCACCGAGTTCCGTACCCTCATTGTCAATTTACACGCACACGTTTAAAAGGGATCTATTTTAATCCTTGTAATGATCCAAAAGCAACACCTTCCGGAAAACAGTGAATTTTGAATGAGAGAGTGCAACAATTTTGCACCGTTAAACATGACCAATGGAACGACATGGAACAATTTTCTTGCACCCTTTGTAAAGATCTATTTGTATTCCGTTAAGTGCAGAGACAGCCATTTAAAGATGCATCGATTTTGTTTTTTCTCAATGTAATCAATGTTCAAGCTATCACAAGTTATTAGATTCCAATACCCAGTTTTCAGCATACAGCTAGTAAATACAATTTATAGCTTAAAATTTGACCCCCCCCCAAAAAAAAACCCAACAGGTTTTTGGGGCTCTAATAAATCCCTTAAATATATTTTGTGTATTCAGACATTGTTTATTGTCGCCTCGCCTCATTACGTTTTAAATAATAGTCATGTCCTCTCCGGGTCTAAATGTGGTTTCAACAAAAAATATTCAACTGCGCACACCCTTCTATTATTCATTAATAAAACTGCAGAACTATAGACAGTATGTCACTTACTGCATGTATTTTCCTGGACTTCCCCAAGACCTTGGATAATATAAATCATGATATTTGGTATCAGTGATAGAAAACAATATGTATACAAAAATTGTAAATCGACACTTTAGTCAATTAATTGTGGTGTCCCTCAAGGCTCTCTGTTAGGTTCGCTCCTGTTTATTTTATACATTAACGATCTCCAAAACTCATGTCATTTATCCTCTTTGCCGATGACTCCAATATTGTTTGCTCTCACCATAACCCCGATACACTTCTGAACATTGTAAACACTGACTTAAAGTGCGTTTTTTGACTGGATTCAAGCTAACAAATTGTCGCTCAACATAAATAAAACAAAATTCATGCTATTTAGTAATTTTACATCATCCTTACCAGGTAATATACAAATAAACAATAAAAATATTGCCCGGGTTGAATCTTCCAAAATTTTGGGTGTTCATGTAAACAGTTGTCTCGCAACTCAGGAGCAATGAACAAGTTGAAACCTTTTGTACCTTCTAATTTTATGCTCACACACTGTTCTGCTTTGATCTTGTCTTATCTTAATCATACTTGCATGGGGAAATAGCTCCATAACCATAATGGACAAAATTCATGTTGTACAAAAACGGGTTGTAAGAATGATAAATAATTTTTGGATTTCGTGCACATACAAATTAGCTTTTCCACGATTGTAATATTCTTAAAGTATCTGACTTGTACTATTACAATCTTGGAATATTTATGTGCGAATTCTCGAAAAGTAATTTACCAGATTTTTTCGTCCCTATATTTCACCGCAACAATGCTGTTTAATGTACATTGTACTTGATTTGACTCATTTACTAGTACGTTTTGAAACTGACACTTATGCTTGTAATAACTTAATTTTTTAAAATATAAAAGTAGAACAAATAAACTTCGAACTTCAAACCCTCTGAGGGTCTCATGTAATTGAGAAAAAGGTTGTATTTAGAAAAAAATGCAATAATAACGATAACAACTTTTTAAAGGGGCAATTCAAAAACGAAAATAGCAATGCAGCTATGATAATCTTAAGGTTTCAAATCACATGAATTCGCACCATATTTTGCTTATGGTATGAAAAGTATTTCTGAATATTTTCCCTACAACATTTTGAGATTCTTTTCCTTAACATCTGAACTTCTAACATTTCAGGCAGAGTTGCTAATTGAAGATTGTAATTTGTACTTTGTATTGGAGATATTTGTTGCACAAAAATAAAAAATTATATAGTTAATTCGTATTTTTGATAACCTTGTTTTTTTTCCTAACAAAATTGAATTGCCTATAGGACTCCATTAAATGCTTGGATTGATTTTTAAAAAGTGGCTAGAATAAACATCTACAACACATTCAGAACAGTGGTTACAAATTTAAACGTTGGTTTGAAATATAAAGTACCACTTCCCCAACGTCTTTAAAATTATATCCGAAATATAAAATACTATACATAGGCTTATATACAGGCTTATATCCTTGCTTTAAATTTTACTTTAATATAATTACGATATTAACGTCTGAATTTATTGTACTGAGTAATGGAGAATATGTTTACTGCTCAGTATGGGGTATATAAAATGTTCCTATTCTGATATTAAAACAAAACTACAATACAAAAATATGTGGAGCCTTCGGAGATTTAGAAATCACCATCGTTGTCGTCGTCGTCATCATCACTATCCAGAGAAGAAGATCCAGGATGGCGTCTGTGAGAACTGGGACTACTTCCTGGTGCCACCTGTCTGTTGCCTCTCTGTCGGCGTTTCTGAATGTTCTCCATGGTGTCTTTGCAAGACCATGTGAAAAGGTCACGCCAAAGCAGTGTCAGCATTCTGGAGGTATATACAACGCAAATATAAATATGGATTATCTAGCAAATCTTCACGACTGAAGACTTTCGGCAACAATGGAGCCTCTGTGAAAAGGCTGTTGATATAATGAGAGAACCCACATATGGGATATTTAGAGGAATTTAGGAAAAGCAAAAGGAAAGGAATATCAACAGCCTTTTCACAGTGGCTATCACATGGTGTTACCGATAGCCTTCAATTGTGAATACTCACTCACCATGGAAACCTACAGAGAACATCTAGTAAATCTTATTTGAGATAATTTATCTAAATGCATGTCCTGAATTATCCCCAGAACAATACCTCATCGGACAATAAATCCTCAGCAAACTATGTCTCTAGGACAGCAACCCTAGGACGATTAACCTCGGACACCTTATTACCTACTACGCACAACAGTCACATAGAGCAGCAATTTACCCATGTTTTAATACTATCTATTTTAGGTGGTAGTTTTCGGTGGGAGAGGGACATCTCAGAGAGTCGATGTCTAAGGGTTAGTGGTCCTAGAGGAGTTGCCCTAGAGAGTAGCTGTCTGGGGATAGTTTTCTGCTCAGGTAGTGCTGATGTTCATTCTCCAAGAATCATTAAGAGTCTCTATCAATTACAGGGGAAGATAAAACCCTTAATTGAGAAGAATACATGTAACATCATAGACCTTGAATCTACTATTCACAAGCAAAGAACTTAACAGATAATCTCCACAGAAAGTTTGATGAGGACCAGCTCAGGGTAGCGTCCTTGGAAAACCAGCGAAGAGAGGTCCAGCAGTACTCTAGGCGTAACAACATTCGAGTATTCGGAGTCCCCAAGTTGCTAATGAGCAAACTGACGATAAAGTCTGCAAGATCGTCAATGAACACCACGGCACTGAACTAAATACTGCCGATCACACAGTGTGGGCCCGCTACTCACTGGGGGAGCAGCTAAGACCAAGAACGGTAAACCAAAATACCGCCCTATAATCGTGAAGCCATTCTTCTACAAGACCAAGCAACGAATAATGAAGGAAAAGAGAAAACTAAAACTAAAAAAAAAACAAAAACAAAAACAAAAAACCACACACATACACACACACAAAAAAAAAAACCCACAAGAATATCAATCGTTGAAGTTCTTTCACAATCGCGTCACCAGTTCCTCATGGAAACCCTGCGACATGACCGCGTAAAATCAGCTTGGACAGAAGACGGGAAGGTATTTGCCGCTGTCTCTGTAGATGGGAGAAATCCGGCAAAAAGCACGTTCCCATTTCTGAAACCCGAAAGAAACTGAGCTTACTTAAATGTATTGTTCAGGTCAAGGAGGTCCACAGTCTAATGGTAGCTGAACATGTATATCATATATATCCTTATTTATGTACTCATTGGGTGAATTCAAGTTCGGTGTTGAAAGCTGGTGTTGGTGTTGGGGCAAAACTAGCAGCAGCCACAACACCGAACCTGAAATGAAACTGGTGCTGGGATTGACTTCACTAGGTGCTGAGCTATCAATAATGTGATTGATATTATTTTTATAAACCTGAATTCTGTGTTGGGGCTAGAATAAGCAGCCCAATTCACGCTCTCAACACCAACACCAACACCAACACTGAACTTGAAATCACCCATTGTTCATTTTGAGATCCAAGATCCATTGTATAATGTACACATGTATGTTGTAGTTTCTCCCCCACCTTTTTTTTTGTTATTTGACCAGAGTGAGATGTGGAAGTGGGTACTCCAAGAGTTTTCATGTTGGAGTGGGTGTACATCAGGGATCAGTCTTGTCTACACTGCTGTTCGCTATGGTGGTTGATGTTTTATCTGAATCAGTAAAGAAGATGTGTTATGGAACCTGTTGTATGCAGATGACTTAGTTTTGATGGCTGAATCAATGCAGCAACTGGAGATGGATTTCATAATTTCGAAAAGTGCATTTGAGTGCAAGGGCCTGAAAGTCAACATGGGGAAGACAAAGGTGCTGGAAGCAAGTGGTGGGGCAAAATCAGTGGAAGAAAACAAAATAGATTCTTGTGGTGTATGTGACAAGAGAGTGATGAGGAACTCTATCAGATGCACAGCATGTCAAAAGTGGGTTCGTGCGAGGTATGCTGAGTGAAAAAAATTACCAACATAATTGACGATATTAATCCTAAAATTATTGTTAAAGAAATATGTGAATGTATCGCAGATCATCTTTTTTCATATCTAATTTCACATGTCACATTTCAGATTTTAGATTTAGATTTTATTTCATTTCATATTCATTTTGCAAAGTATATAACAATAAAAAATGTGCAATTAATAATATAAGAAATACATAAAAACTAGACTGGGCAATCATGCATAAAAGAAATGCGAAAAAAGGGAAAAGAAAGAAGAATTTAAAAAAAAGAAGAGATAGAAGAGGAGTAAATATAAGGTGGAGAAAAGAAGAAGACAAATACAGAAAAAAGACAGATACATGGAAATAGAAAGTAAACAAATCATAGACAAAAAAATCTTTCTATCGAAGAGAAAGCAGTGACAAATTTTGCAAAAACAAAAAGCTGGAAACAGTAAAGATTTAAAGGAGAAATGTACAAAAGAGGGAACAAGAAGGACCATTTGACAGGTGGGGAGGATTAGGAAGGGAGGATGGGGAAAGGGGCAGGATCTGGAAGGTTTTATTTGATTTTTAGGTAAACAGGTAAAACAAAACAAAACAAAACAAAAATCAGTGAGGGATTAACGTCCATAAAAAGCAATAAGCGATTTTTTCAAACTTTAAACGTTTACTGTCTCGTATATATATATACATGTATATATATATAAAGGGAGGGAATACCAAAACCTAGGAGCAGTAAATATAAACGTATTCTGTGTTCATGTGGTACGAGTTCTTACACTCTTGGAAATATTCCCGACAACCTAAAAATTGTAAAAATTATTCCCATTTAAAAAAAGAAGACGATATCATGTGTTTTATAAAGTACTTAAAGTACTTGAAAAGATTATGACATTGATTAAAGGGGAAGTCCAGTCCAAAAATTACTTGATTTAATAGAAACACAAAAATCAGACCTTCGGATCAAGAAAAGTTTAAGGAAAATCAGACAATTAATAAGAAAGTTACGAATTTTCTAGTTGCATGAAAAACTAGAGAAACAATGGAAATCACTAAAAAAAATTGGCAAATCGGTCATAGGTTTGTCATGTCATTGGTACACAACTAGCCAATTATTTTGTTTTATATCTATAATACAAATCATCCTCAATTTTTGTCCTAGAATATACTTGAACCAAGTAATATTTATAGTAATATGTTTTTGCATGTACATTTATGTAAACCTTTACAAAATATTTCACGAACTTCAAAATATTGATACTGTTTTCAAAATATTAAATTTCCATGATCACTCATTTTTTAAAATGTATATTGTATAAAGTTATGAGTTATTAACAATTGTTCTGGCGTTTCTCAGGGGTCTATTTTAGGCCCGCTATTGTTTTTAATTTATATCAATGACATTACAAACGCCTCTACCATATTTCAATATTTTCTTTATGCAGATGATACCAATCTTCTTGCTTCCCATAAGAATTTACACAATTTTTAAAATTAGTTAACTCTGAACTCCCAAATATTTCTGATTGATTTTCTGCAAATAAACTCTCCCTCTGTTATAACATTTATTTTAGAAAATAATATGTAAAACAAAGTTCATATGCGTTATGTTTGAATGATGAGTTTCTTCTACAATGTAAATACGTTATGATATAAATCATATTATGATTTTAAGAATTGGTATCGAAAAATAAATGAATCTTGAATCTTGAATCATGAATATTTCAGACATAACTATCAAAATATCAAGAGGTATTGGTATCAATAGTAAATCGGTTGTTGTTGTTTTTTACCATCAAATGTCATGTCAATGCTCTACAAAACGCTTATCTTGCCTTATCTAAAGTACTCTTCAATAGAGAGCAATAAGGTTATGTAGAGTCTCATTTGAGAGCTCATACGCCACCTTTATTTATAAGTACGAGAATTCTTTCTTTGTAAGATCTCCACTCAGTAAATTTAGCAATGATCATGTACAGTACTTACGTAAACAATTTTCTTCTGTCTAGTTTTTCCAATTTCATAAATGTAAATTCTGATATTCATAATCACCTTATTTGAATAAGGGGTCTTTACAGACCGCCTTCATCCAGACTTGCTTTTTGATAATCTTGAAGCAATCAATGATAACTTTGTAAACATAAACGGTTTGAGGAAATTCATATTTATCACTCAAAGAAGACGCTCTCATAAAAGAATTTACCATTTTTTGCGCCATATCAACGTGATAACCTTTAAATTGTTTATTCTTAGGCACATCTATATATAGTGTATAAATGAAGACAAAGACACAGATAATGTATTGTAGCCAGTAAGTTTGATGTTTTTTTATATCGCAAATAAAACATCAAACTTACTGGCTACAATGCATTAACTGTGTCTTTGTCTTTGTCTTTGCCTACGTCAATGCCAGTACGTGAAATATCAACATGTTTAGTGTATTATGTACATATTTCTTTTATTGGCTCTTTTTCTCATCAATTCACACTACTTTTACATTACCTGATAATTCATATTTCAAGAAAGAGCATGTCTAATTGATCAATATTTTGTTTTTGTTTTTATTTATGTTTTGAATGTTATAGGCCCACCCATGATTATTGTTCTGGTACTGTTATTTTTATTATCATTGTTCTGATTATTGTTCTGATTATTGATGTTATATTCAAACAAAATATTGATCGATATGTCAGTGAAGTTCAATGAATAAATAAATACATACATCATGTACATACATACCTAATACTGCGATGAGATTCGATTTTCAAAGTTATAATTAAAAGGATATGCCGCTTAGGTTTTGACATGAGAGCAAGTAATTTTAGCTAAAACATACCCGTTGAGTTTAAGGTAGACTCTAGGAACCAAACACAACGCATCAGAGGCGGCGTAAAAGATCATCTCTTCTGTTAAAGGGCGGATCGTCCAGAAATCTGGAGTTTCAACCATCTTCTTCACAAATTCATCATCTTTGTGAGAGGCGCCTTCTCCAAGGAGCTTACAGAGAGCTTTCAAGCCGATTCTGTAGGAGCAGTACCTGTTCAATTGCTCCATCAAAGTAAGCATCGCAATCTACATGAACGCAATAATAACAAATCCGTATGATTGACCTAATTTTGCTTAGCTATACTCAGGCTATACTTCTGCATCATGATGACATAATTTCCCTAACCATGTAGGCCTACTTTCCTCGTGAAACAAAATGCGATCATAATTATGTGGCAATCTGAACGGCTAAATATATGTGATTTAACACTACATATCTATTCACTACAAACTAGGATATCCCCCTCTCCCTCCCCCATCCCAAGCCTCGATTGGCTTGACATTCATTACAAATTACGGAGCATTTAAAAGGAGAAACATTAATAATGGTGCGTGCTTACCGACGTGTCAAACACATTCTTGAGATTCACACCAAACCCGTGATACAGGGAGTATGTGTCCCCTATACAATCGTGGACAACCTTATTAAGAAAAAGAAAAGGATAAAGAGTTAAATGCTCTTTGTTTCAAATAAAAAAAACCCAACAACGATAGTCTCGATGAGTTTGCAATTCGAAGATAATATCAACAATATATATTTCTCAAAAACAGTTAAAACGATAATAATTTTGCTTGAAAATGTGCAATACGATTTTATCTATAAATATTTTATGCACAATCATTTTCGTTTTCCCTTGAAAATATATATAGAATAGTAATTTTCATGAATTGTGTAATGGGGTAGGCTATATATTTTGTGCGATATACAAAACCAAAAGAAGAATGGGAGAGAGAAAAATGTTAGAAATTATTTGGATTTATCATTTGGGCAACGGATTTTGTTTGATGGAAGACATGATCTTTCTGCATGGACTGAGAGTCATCCTGAAATTTAGGCAATGCCTAATACTCCCCCCGAATGTACAGACACAGTTATCAATCATTCCATACACATGATAGCATCGTTACTAATCTTTAGTACCTTTAGGATGCGGTTATGTTCTAGGATCTTCTTGAGGCTAGAGTTTTCTTCGAGAAGCTTAGGGTTCTTGTAAGCATCGAAGAGGAATGATTTGCCTTCCCAGGTTGAGATCTGCACAAGAGTCAGGCACCCCTTCTTTGACCCTGTAAACGACACAACGAGATATGGATTTCCAAATGACACATGCTGTGCTTAAAAGTTTTACTTTTTAACTTCATTATCAACAAGCATCTATGAAAGCATGACAGTTTTACAATCAGGAATTTAAGGATTGTTATATAAACTTTCTTTTAGAACAAACTTAGTGGCGGGCAATTATAGCCAAGCATCCTTTAACGAGAAACTTAATTGTATTAGCTGTCACAGTGTCGGTTACTTCCAACAAGTATTGTCCACAAAATAATTACTTATACTAGGAAAACAACAAGTTTATTAAAATCTGATTTTTGTGAGTTCCTTTCTTCCTATTTGTGTTTAGTAGTTCTACCGAAAAATTGACTGCCAGAAAATATGCGAAAAGTAGGGGGGAAAAAATCGTTCATTGTGTACCATAAAACACATAATCACAGAAGACGCTATAGTATATACAGGGCCTACCGTAATGAAAGTAGTGGTAGTAGAAGTCGTAGAAGTACCATTAATTTTTTTATTACCAAAATTACTATAAAATTCATTGTTATCATCATCATCATCTTTAATATAGATTTTCCCGTCCATTTTAACACTTTTTTATCCAATTTCATCATGGTTCACTTCAATTTCGTCCCATGAATCAGGGAACGTGCAAATGTTAAAGTTAATTTCGTCATTTGTCATTTAATTTGTTCAATGGGCAATCAATTTCAACATTTTGTCCATTCATTTTCGTCAGATTTCATTCGAATTCGTCATATCTGACGATCCGCTGCAGAATAGTATGATCAAATTCGTCTTTGTGCAATCACTTTCAAAAGAATTTCATTCAAATTCGTCGATAGACAAGACAATGAACTAAAATCAACCACAGGACAAAACAGACACCTTTTTTCATAATTCATGTATACCGGCTTATTCATTGAATAAGATATATGAAAAAAAAAGAAGAAATACAAATCTTTAATTTGCATGTATACCGATATGCTTTCATGGATGATTTGTCAAATGTCAAGACAAGAATCGAATAAAAATTATTCATATAGCAAAAGCACGAGTGACGAATTTGAAAGACATGCAGTCATACGTTATAGCAACCGGGGATGACGAAATTGATTTGACTTCGACGAAATAGGATGCTGCATGAGGAAATTGACTGGAAAAAGTTCGAAGATGAATGGTCAAAGACGAAATTGACCATGAGATGTGGAAGATTAAGAAGTTTCTGGACAAAACCGAATAAAAGAATTGAAGTATAAAATGGACTTTAAAAAGTGGACGGGAAATTCTTTATTTCTAGCATTATAGCTGTTAACCATACATTTTACCATAGCATGAAAATTTTCTTTAATTTGTACAGGTTTTCCTATTCATTTTCAAACTTTTTTCATTCAATTTCACAAATTTTTACTTCAATTTCGTCGCGATATGTCTGGAATAGGCCAATCTTACTTTCAAATTCGTCTTTCTTTGTTCATTTTCAAATAAGTCCATTCAATTTAGTCATTTGGCATACATTTTCGTCATTTACAGTTCAAATTCACCAGTCTCACTCGCAGCACTCATAACAGCAGGATCAATCTTTTGTCAATCATTTTCGTTAAATTTTCATTCAAATTCGTCTCATATCTCTATCTGGTGTGATTTCTCAGTCATTCATGTAATTTTTTTTCTGTAACCGTTCACATTTCACATTTAGGAGTTAACATACACACACGTGCCCCCCACACAGAACCACAGACACATACACACACACACGGACGCACATACATACAAACACACCTTAATCCGAGTACACAAAGATACAAACAGACGTATCGTCTCGCAAACGTAAACACTGACAAGCGATTTCTAGGCAAACATGATTAAAGACAAAATTTTAAGTGTAGAGTTGTAGCCTGTTTAATGTCCAATAATGGATAACATAATTATGTTTTGCTGCTTTCCAGGGTATAAAAATTAAAGTTTGCTTCATACATTATGATGCGAAAATTAGGAGTTAAAGTTCAAAAGGTGACACTGACATAATTACTGTCCTGAGTTATGACTTTTGACTGCCGTTTATCCTTCAATCTCCTGTCGTGCAAGGCATCTTGCCAAGTACGTCTGAGCATGATTGTACCACCGAGCGTACTTGTCTCCAGTAATGGCATTCGAGTTGGCCTGGGCAACCTGCTCAAGACACCTCGCTCGCCATCCCTGAAGGGGGACGCCGGTTTCTCTGGCAGTAGCACGGTCACCAATTCTTGCTTGCCACTCTGGAAGACTGAGAGTACGCTTGACGGCGGCCTTGAACGCGGAATGAGCCATTTCAACCGGGTTGAGGAAAGGCAAGTATGGAGGGGTGCGGCGAATGACCATGTCTTCGAAAGCATCTGGCACTTGAGCATTGACATGAGGGCGGGCATTGTCGTAGATGAGGAAGATCCTTTCCTCGTCTGGTATCATCTGGCGAGCCTCAGCGCACGTCTCATCAATGAATTGCTGGAAACTTTTCAGCGTTGTCTTCGCCAGCCGAACGGAATGGTGGACCAGTCCGACTTGGTTAGAGATTGCGAATGTGACGTTACAGTTGGCACCGCGCTAGTTGTTCACCACCCTTCGAACTGGTTCTCCTCTCGCCGCCCTACCGTAGCTTCGTCTTGTCCAAATGTTGAAACCGCATTCGTCTATGTAAACACCATCCTGGAGGAACCACTGTGCGTACTCGGCTTGGCGAGCCAGGGTGCTGACAGATATCGCCGTATTCTGTGGAAGACGACGTCTAAGCTCCTCATTCATCTGGGTAAGGGCCCACCTCTGGGCCGAGCATCCCTCCTGTCTTGCTGCAGGTAGACAGCCACTATTGAGCAGGCTGTTTGTCGGTTGACCCCAAGAGTCTGTGCAACCTGAAGATAATCAAGGTCTTCACCAAGGAAGGCATCTATGATTCTATTCCTGTCTTGATTAGACACGCGATTGTATGGTCTTCTCTGGCGATTTTGGTTGGCAGCCATGTTTTTCGTGTGTATTGTCAAAGCAAACGGTAAGGGAATAATGTGTACCGATACAATTTACGAGAGAAAGTAAATATATGTCGGCTTAAAGTTGGTTCACCCTCAAAATAAAGAATCGACAACATCTGACTAATTTGAATGAAAAATTCATGAAAATTGTGTGAACAAAAACGAATTTGATCTTCACATTCTGCGGTCCGTCAGCGGGAGGGATGAATTTGAATGACAATTGACGATTTTGAATGCTATATCTTCGAAAATGTTTGACGAAAAACGAATTACAATGACAATTGACGAAATTGAAGTTAGGATTTGCGTTCCACGTGCTTCTCGGGACGAAACTGAATAATAAATCTTTGAAATTGAATGACAAAAGTGCGAAAATGGATGGGAAAACCTAAACTGAAAATAATGTGATTCAAAAATGCCTTCACTTACCTAATTGTACACCTTCACAATCTAGTCCGATGACAGTCTCTCTTGTCATGCTCGTAGACTTATCAAGGATTGGATCAAGAACTCGATTACATTCCTCCACTGATTCGATGATTTCGGTACAGCTCAGCACATCTTCAATAAATTTTAAAAAAAGGTTGTGTATAAGCAGGATATAGTAATAATAATAGGCCCTAATAAAAATATTGATAACAATGATAAAAAAAGAAGAACAACAACAAGAACGCTGATAATGATTATTGTTTCTAAAAATAATAGAAAATAATTATCTTTATGATGATGATGATAATAATGATAATAATGATAATGATAATGATAATAATGATAATAATAATAATAAGAAGAATGATATAGGTGCCCCCCCTCATTTTCGTCATCGTTTCATTCCATTTTTAAGAAATGTGTTTTCAATTTCGTCCAGTTCACTGGAATGTGCGAATGCTCGTTTCAATTTCATCTTTGGTCGATCAATATTAAAAAGTTGTCATTCAATTTAGTGCTTTATCATCCGTTTTCGTCAATTACGATTCAAATTCGTCGGTCACAGTAGCTGAGCACAAGACAGCAAAATCAATTTCGTCTGTTGGCATTCATTTTAGTCAAAGTTTCACTCAAAACCGTCTCCCAGATAGACGATATAATGCTTGAATTATCGCCTTAATCGAATCGTTTACTCATCACATTTACGTTACTTATATCATACATAAAATACATTTTCCGTTCACAGCACTCACTCAATTACTCACACCTATCCAGTACATATTATCTTAACTGGTATAAATATCACGTGAAATTAAAAAAAAAAAAAAGAAGGTAAATACCTGGCTTTACCCTCCATATAAAGGCCCATAAAACACCTGATAAATCTTAATGACAAAATAATGAATTTGTTTGAAAAAATGACGAATTGGATAATTGCATTCCTAGCTCGCTTAGCGGCAGAGTCGAATTTCAGTGACAATTTACGAATTTCAATGCTTCATTTCTAATTGTACTTAGCTTCTGCGGACGAAATTGATTGAAAATTGATGAAATGGAAGGAAGAGGTGACGAAAATGGGCGTGAAAACCTATAATAATGATGATAATTATAACAAAAATAACAATAATAACAATAACAATAATAATAAGTACTATGATGACGTTGAAAGGGAATTATAACATAGGACTTGTTGAAAGCAATACAAAAAAGGTAACCCTAGCTTTCTGGATAAAGTTCGGTTTCTGTTGTATTTACCGACTGAGCAAAACAAATAGGATCATAATAAATAATAATGATAGTAATAATAATAATAATAATAATAACAATAACAGTAATGTTCAGAATAGTAATAACAATAATAACATTAATACTATTAATAACAATAATAGTCAAAATAATAATAGTAATAATAATAATAATAATAATAATAATAATAATAATAATAATATCAGCAACAATAATGGCCTATATAAAGCGCTTATATTTTATGAATCAACTTGACAGAAATGACCTATCAAAATCAAATGTTTCTTAAAACCCAAGAAAGTCACAGATATCCAACCAGGCAGTCAAGTTTCTTTCACCCTCCACGTACAAAAAAAAGCTTGTTTTACAAAAAAACATTCATATATATACTGGACCCAAATATTGGAACTCACTTGACATGGCTTTGAAATCAAACCCAACATTTAACAAATTTAAACGTAAATAAACACAAAAAAAAGTATCTCCCCCCTTAATCAAATTGGCATAACTTCTTAACGACGAGGTTGTGAGCAAAATAACTTGGCAAGAGTGTTCTTACACTTATTGACTACTTCCCTGTAAAAATGAGATTGATCCATCTAGTCATGCATGAGTGAGCAAACATTAAAGGCAAAAATGTCACTTTTCAAAAGTCACAAGGGTCATTGTTATGCATTTTACATTTTAGCATTTGTTGCGCGATTTTTAAAGTGTGCTCACTCAACCATGACACGATGACAACCTCTTATGTTCACATAACATGTGACGATACATTTTAGTAAAAATATCTAGAGTTATTTTTTTTTTCAATAAGCTGAATGGATTTTTCAATTTCAAATTCAGGAGGGTTGATTTTTTTTAAAATTGTGCTCACCCAACTATAATAATGAGAGAAGTGTCGGGATAGGTGTGAGGGGTTCAATCGATGGATGATAAACATCAACAGCACATAAATATTCACCAGAAACCAAATTCGCTAAAACCTCGTTTCACAGAATCCCCAAAATGGCCCATGTGACTTTTGAAAAGTGACAATTTTGCCTTTAATGTTTGCTCACTCATGCATGACTCAATGGATCAATCTCATTTTCACAAAAAAGTTAGTCACTAAGTGTAGGAACACTTCTGCTCAGTTATTTTGCTCAAAACCTTTTCGTTAAAAAGTTACGCTATTTCAATTAAGGGGGGGGGGTACTTTTTTGTGTTTATAAATTGTCCTTGGCCCCGTTGCATAAAACTTACCATTAACGGTAACTTTGCCATCAATGGTAACTCCCATGGAAACCCTGATTTTGAATGGCTGTTGAGTGATGTTACTATGGTAGTTACCACTGATAGCAGAGTTACCATTAACCGTAAGTTTTATGCAACGGGGCCCTTATTGGATAGCTTCAACCACGAAACGTAAATGTATTTAAACCAAGTGTATTAGACGGCCTCTTTCCTCTTGCGTTCCCGTATCTTTCTATTCCTGCATCTCTCCTTCTGGTTATCCCTGCCTCCTTACCCCCCCCCCCCCCCCCGTATTGCTTGTTCACAACATTTTTTTTCTCTCTCTCTCCAGTACTGTTCACATCCCCTTTTTTGTTCTTCTTTTTTCTTTCGTTTTCTCTTTTCTATTTTTTTAAAACTTGCTAATAGTGCTCAAATTAGCTCGTTTCTTTTTTTCTTTGAATTTATGGACTGTAACTATTTTCATTTTTCAAACAGGGTATAGGAAATACAAGCCATGCTTTGTTAATAGACCCCTCGACTTAATATGTTTTCCTTTCCTTCTTTTACTAAATAATTTACAACTTACGATTCAATTTTCTCTCACAAAACTATTCAATTTGGAAGAAAAGGGTAACATGTAAAAACAGCAAACCTAAAACATTCGCCTGTATCATTATCACATCAAAGCATGAAATATATTGAATTCTGAAATATTGGTAATGAAATTTCAGAAAATTCAACAAGAATAATTTTTTTACTGTTGTACAATTTTTTATTTATATATAGAGATAAGTTTAATGTTTAATGTAGACTAACGTTCCAATTTTATTTTTCGTTAGAAATATTTGACTTTGTGGTAATATAACAGATTGTATTGCTGCACGAGGACTGATTTTGCATCATGACACGTTAAATCGTGCCTTCGATGGAATGAGAGAACTTCCATCCTTTTTATATCATGCATTGGAAATATAGCATGCGACATTAATAACAAAGGCATGACGGTTAATAAAGAAAAAATATAGCGCGTTTTTTAATGACATAGTGTAAACTTTGTACAAGAAAAAAAAATGAAGTTACCTTTGAAATCAACAGGATCGACAACGGCAGATGCAGAAGCAGCTTGCCTGGTCGGATTGCTACTTCTTCCTGCGATGCTAGGAGGGTTTATCTCCAGGGCTTTCTTCGTAAGAGCTGCATTGAAAACCTCATCGCTAAACCCGCAACAACGCTTCACATTGCTCGATGAAATCGAGAAATATTGAGGAAAACATAGGATGAATCTTTTAAGATCAGCCTCTTTCCCGAAATACCGATCAAGACCAGAGATGTTCTTGACCTTGGAATGTGATTTTACAAGAGGGAGAATTTTCGAGAGACTCGTGTCATTGAGTATGGACACGATCTGCAGAAGCGCTGAAATGATCCTGCCTACAGTGTTCCGTGGCATATCACTGGGGACGCCGCTGTCTTCAAAATGCCGCTCGGGGACATTGAATGGAAGGGGCTGCGGTGCTGGTTCGATGTCTTTCCGAAAGAACTTCACTTCCCATTTAGATTTTTTTTTCACCGTCTCCCGATATCTTTGAGGAACCTGCGACAGTCTGTTCTCAGACATTGGAACAATCCAAACCTTAAGCCGAGCATCCTTTTCTAGAATGCTAGGGAGATCAGCGATGTATGTACGCGTGATTCGACGAGTAGTCATTGTGTCGAGGCGAGCAATTCCGTCGCGACCCGATACCGATATATTCGCAAAATTTTTGTCGATTCGCACAATGCGACCAGACAATTCATCGTTGTCTGCCATATTCCTTTGATCCGGCCAATGTTTTTCAATCGGAATGAAATTATGTGATGTGTCATGGCTTTATATGCTACATCGAAGCTTCTTACAGCTGTGGCTCGATGAACTCGACTGGGGATTCCCCGTATAGTCGACTTGACATCTAGACAAGTTCTTTTCGTTGAAGTTTTTTGGTGAATTTGTGATCCCATGTTGTCTCCGAACAATAAACTACAGCATTAAGGCCCGAAAAGCAACTTCGAATGCATTACATAATTTGCATAAATCCATGTATATATACAGTGCGTATATAAAAAAAAAGTATACCCAACTTTGGTAGCTTCGTATAAAAAATTTACATCCTCTGTGACCTTGAAATGTATTTCATATTAAACTAATATTCTGTCCAACGATACCTTATTCACAACTTTGCTGTCCCTGATGACTGAGTACCAAGGTTTTCAAAAAAAGTGTCTTCAAAATCCCCTAGTTCCAAGTATCGGCTGATGCAACAAAATGTGGATCAAAACCACTTGGCTGTGTCACTTTAGTCTAAAGTCCTTTTAAACATTACTTCTGATTCGTGCTTAAGCGATTTGTGTCTTAAGTCATTCATTGTGTCTAAACTTTCAGTGGGCCGTAATTCAGCTCATGTAAGGCAAATCTTAATTCAATTTGCCCAGCTTGCAAACTTTGTGTCTTACGATCATGATGATATCATCTTGACACAAAATGCCCTCCAGATTTGTCAGTTGCACCATTTCATCTGCATAGAGTATTATCTCTAAAAGCACACGATATCAATGGTTTACAAACTTTAAAGACTAATAGTGCAGTCATTTTATGAAAAATAAGGCATCACTGGGGTAGACGGGGGGGGGGGGGGGGGTAAGGGCGCCAAAATAGTATTTTTCTACCTGTGTTTTATGTTGAAGTCAATATAAAGACATAATGACATGTAATGGTGAAAATTGAGGAACTAGGTTTCATACAACTACTACTACTACTACTACTACTACTACTACTACTACTACTACTACTACTACTAATATTGAATGGCTTTTCTTTCGTGGGACACAAGGCTATATCGCACTCGTTTTGAAAATATTTCACTCATCGTACCGACGAGTGAAATATGCTCATAGCTCGTGCGATATACACTTGTATCCCACTCAAGGCCATTCAATATTATATAAATATTTTCCCTTCAACATTTTGAGATTCTTTTCCTTAACAGACTATTTTCTTTAACACGATTTGTCAGTTACAAGAGTTATTGGACAAAATTATGCCATGGGCTACCAAAACGCGCACACTTAAGAATATAATTGTCTTAATGAAATGCACCCTGTCAACACAAAATGAAGTTAAATATTACACCTCAAAAGAAGGAACTGGTCCCTAACCCTGGGGCAAATTTATATGAATGTTAAAACATGTCCTTCACTCCCTATTTTACACGTAAAATGTAAACATTGATCTGGTATTATTTTGATTATAAGAAAGAAAATAAATGTGTTTGAATTGAATTGAATTGCACTGAATTGCAGTGTTAGGACTTACATACAAACTTGAGAGGCAACAAATAGAAGGAAAAAAAAAACAACAACCCATAAACATTTTTTTAAAAATCCCTTTTCAGCATTTCTGAGCAGTAAAAATAATGTAAGAACAAATATTTTGTGAAAACAAAAATGTAAGAAATATTTGTCTCATTTCTACTGATAGACAACAGCTTTCAAATAGGTGGATTACATTTTTATCGTAGAATGTAGAAGCTCCACACAACTGTCTTACAAAAATCTATGGACTACCTTCTAACCTGGCGTGAGCATTACCAAATGAAATTGAATCTACCAATTTGTTCAAATGAATGTTTGTTTTTTACGCTTTCCTCCTACCCACCAACAGTTCGCATTGGAAACCAAAATACTGGGAGTTATTATCGCTTCTTGGCCTTTTGGCTAAGATCATGTGTAGAGTGATTTGAAATGGGACGACGAAAATGTAAATAGACTTATAAAATGGACAAACAGTAAAATTCACATGTTGAGGTTGTTGAAACGTCAACCACAGGATGACCTGCTGATCATTATACACATGCTACATAAGGTCCATTATGGAATATGAAGCACCTGTGTTGAATGGAGGTCTCAACGAAAACCAGATCACCAGGTTAGAAAGAGTCCAAAAAGAGAGCATTTAGGGTCATTGTCGGTTAAAGGCCAAGTCCACACTAATATCAAGTTGATTTGAATAACTAGAGTAAAATTAAACAAGCATTACAGTGGAAATTTGATTGAAATCGGATGTAAAATAAGAAAGTTACAGCATTTTGAAGTTTTGCATTATTTCTTGAAACAGTGATATGCATAACATGGGCGGTATGCAAATGAGTGAACCGATGATGTCACACACTCACTTTTCCTTTTATATCTTATTATATGAAATATCATATATTTCAATTTTTATTTCAATAATGTAAAATATGGTTTGACCCCTTATGGAACATGTAAAATCATCATTATTGTAACTTATTTTGATACAAGGGAGAGATTCTTTATTATCACATCCATAAAAATTGAAATATTTGAAATTTCATATAATGAAATACATAAGGAAAAGTGAGTGTGTGACATCATCGGTTCACTCATTTGCATACCGCCCATGTTATGCATATCACTGTTTCATGAAATAATGTAAAGCTTCAAAATGCCGTAACTTTCTTATTTAACATCCGATTTCACTGAAATTTTCACCGTTATGCTTGTTTAATTTTACTCCATTGATTCAAATCAACGTGATATTAGTGTGGACTTGGCCTTTAAAGACACATAACGTACGTTACTGTTCTAGATCAATTGAACATATATAGAATTTCTAGCTGATCGAAGAAAAAGCTTGAGCTTGTCCTTCTTCCAAAAGAGTACACTAACCAATTTAAACAGTATTTTCCACCTGAAAACAATTCTCGAGTTCTGAGACACAAACCCAAATTCCTGAATTGCGATGTAATCGTATGCAAAATAGCGCAATTCCGTATTTCATCCTTACACTTAACCAAAAAAACAAACAAACAAAAAACAAACAAAAACAAAACGAAAACAACAAAACAAACAAGTAATTTGATGTCCCATCCTCAGAATTGTTTAAATAATTAAGCTGTTTAACTACCGGTATATGCATACTCTCTTCCTCTCTCCATCTAAATATATCTATCAATCCTTTTCCCTGTCAAAAATGCTCTTTATCTCTCCATTTCTCTTTCTCGCTTGCTTTAACTTGTTCTAGCTACTTAAAGCCCTCCCCTTCTCCTTTAACCATCCCCCCTCTTTCTCCTTTTCTCTCTCCTTTTTCTTTACTTACTCTTGCTATTCTCCGTGAAAATTTTCACAACTTACTTGCATATATCACAATTCCCATCCAAGGAATTGTCAGTTTGCATTGCTGTTGATTATATATTGTTTATCATTTCGTATGCAATCCCTTATTTCTTTTTATTTTAGAACTATAATTATGTACAAGCTATCTATTATTGCAAGTTCATATACACCAACGATAATTTGCTGTTAATTTTCCTTTATTATTTTCCATTCCTAAAATCAGTATTGAAAACAGAAAATTTCTTTTTAAAATTTATGTTAATTTTGATAACATGACATGTTTGTACATTTTATGAAACTCATTACATTCGTAATTATTTCTCTCTTCCAAAGTTTGCCATTTTCTTACCTACACTTATCTAAATAAAGTAATAATTAATATGTACGGGTCAACTATTCAGTTATTGCCCCATCACAATGTTGGCACTCTGCTCACGCTAAAGTCTATTTGTAGAAAATGTATACTATCACCCAGTGCTAACAATAATGTATATTCATCTGTGTAGTTGATGATACTTTTTGTTTTCATTTCTATGAACAACACTTATAAAACTATTCACTGTTATTTTTTTAATTACCTACGATGTAAATTATTCATTTGAATGTATTGTCTACGATTATGCTATTTTCTATCTTTGTAAGTTGTGCAACAATTTGAAATGAAATAAAGAAAATGACATTTAGATATAACCAGAGTTTCACACAGAAATACAAATATATATACGATATTCACCACAATTCGTACGCCATTGCTTATCACTAATCAAACATATACATAATACCCCAAACTGAACTTTTCTTTTTGGTTTATACAATAACATAGTCATTGGGAGAACTTCCCCAGTTTCACTGAAATATAATGTCCAAGTCACAAAGGTGAAGAAACATTATAAAATAATAATTTAGGGGTGGATCCACGATTTTTTAGGGGGGGGGGGGGGGCGTTGCAATGCCCCAAAATCCCCGACAAGGAAAAAAGGGTATCAGGTAAAAAAAAAAAAAAAGGGGGGGGGGTCCAATTATGCAAAAAGGAGTACAATTTACAAAAACCGATGACCAAAAAAAAAAAAAGGAAAAAAAAGGAAGAAAAAAAAAAAAGAGGTCAGGATTCTGTGACCGCCCCCCCCCCCTCCTCGATCCACCGTTTTAATTGTATGAACAAAGTTTTAAAAGGTGTATTATAGTCCTTGCACTATACTGTGTAGTATGATTATTTATTTTTTGGCTAAAAAGTATTTAGAATTTTTTAAAAAGTAGGTATTGACCGCTTCACAAAAGTAATTAGTTTTTTCATTGCAACTATCACACAGGACTATAAGCAATTTTAACATTTGCTTTGGATAATTCTTATCGCGATAATTGATATTCCCTTGTGAGATCGGTAATCGGTTACCCATATTTTGCAGGTCAATATATATATATATATACATATATATATATATATATATATATATATATATATATATATATTTATTTATTTCATTACTTTTTATTCATCTTAACAGAGTTATCTTTAATTGTTATATCAATTTTATTATATTGTACTCTGTTATCTGTATAAAAGATATGGATGAAAAACTTTTCTCTTTTGTACTGAAACGGAAAAATGAAATATTTCAAGTCAATTCAAATCAAATCAGATTTAAATTTGTCTTTTTTCCCCCATAAAAATAAAAAAATAGTCCATTTGACGCTCCTATACAACCAGCAGCGAAAATACTAAAGTTCTTTCTGTTGATTTTTTTTGTTTGTTTTTTTGATTTGTAATCGTAAGAGGTCAAGGAACAATTTCAGCTTTTTTGTCCAATGGGCAACCTTGAGCAATTTGCATAATTTTCAAATCGAAATCCAATGTGTTGTTCATCTTATGCAATGCAACCAGACATGTCACGAATCTCATGGTGTGACGTCATCCCCTTTTCATTCAGGTTTGAAATGAGTTCAGTTTGCTATCATAACAATTGAGACAGATAAATCGTGCAATGGAGAATATGTTTACTGCTCGGTACGGGGTCTATAAAATGTTCCTATTCTGGTGATAAAACAAAACTACAATACAAAAAAATGTTAAGCCTTCTAAGATTCAGCAAAAATTATCGTCGTCGTCATCATCGGTATCATAATCCAAGCTGTAAAGTGAAGAAGCTCCAGAATTGCGTCTATGAGAACTGGGTCTGCTTCCTGATGCCCCCTGTCTGTTGCTTTGGTCACCTCCTTGCTGTCGGCGTTTTTGGATGTTCTCCATGGTGTCTTTGCAAGACCATGTAAAAAGGTCACGCCAAAGCGGTGTCAGCATTCTGGAAATATGTACAATGCAAATGAAATCACGATCTGTGCAATAAAAATATGGATTATCTAGCAAATCTTCACAATTGAAGGTTTTCGGTAACTCCATGTTTTAGCCTCTGTGAAAAGGCTGTTGATATTTAAAAGAACCCACTTATGGGGCATGTAGAGGAATTTAGGAAAGGTAAAAGGAAATGAATATAAACAGCCTTTTCACAAAGGCTACTACACGGTTTGTGAATACTCACTCACCATTGAATCCTACAGAGAACATCAAGCAAATTTTGTTTGAGATATCTAAATGCGTGTTCTAAAAATTTCAAGAGAACTATACCTCCTCGGAAGATAAATCCTCAGAAAACTATCTCTAGAACAGCTGTTATGTTTTGTTTCTGCCTTTATGTGGAGTTGCCCAAGTCAACGACTACAGAAAACGATCAGTCAAGGATGTAAAGTTTACTCAAACTTTATTCTAGCCACGTCTCTCCGAATGTGTCGTCAACAATAGGGGGCGCATATACATACTAGTGACTAGAGTACCTATATAGAGAGAGTAGAGACATGGACGTCTGACTTTCCTGGAAACAAAATGGCGTTCGAAATGTTTATATTGAGAACACCAAGGTGCTCATCGGAATTGAATAGAAATGTTGCATAGCAGTGGAAACAAATCATGAGTTGTCGCTACTCTCTAATAGAGGTACTTTACTAGTGACAACATGCTATATGCTACACATTTCCTTCTTTAAAGGGATTCGGTAACTTTGTAGAGGCTTGATTTAATAAATTGTTGAATTTTGATATCTGTCTTGTATAATGTTTTAGGAAATATTATGGACATCTCATAATTAGTATTTTTATACTCTTATGTAACTACATTTTCATAAAACTCATCACATATATTGACCTGTTTTGTTTTGTTTATTTTTAAATAAATCAACTGTTCCTAATTGACATCAAGTCAATCAAGAAGAGGTGCTTCTGCAACGAGTCCTTTGATCGCTGCAAATGCGCTGGACTGTTCTTCCCCCCAATTCTAGGAAGTGTCTTGTGGTCAACCTGCGCAACGAGTTGCTGATTTCTGACAGAGATGGCAAAAACTTCGCTGAATACTGAACCATTCCCACAAATCCCTGGACTCCAAGTACATATACCGGCTGTGGCATGTCAACGAGAGCTGCGACTTTACTAGGGTCGGGGCGAAGACCCTCTTTGGTCAGCCGGTGACCAATGAACTGCACCTGGTTACACTTGTACTCAAGCTTGTCTGGATTTAGCTTGATGTGTTGCTTGCGACGTCTGCGAAGGAAGCTGGTCATGCTGCGATATTTTGATAGGAGGGGTAAGACGACCTAAAGATGACGTCATATTTTTTCTCCATTAAATAACAGGGGTAATAGAGAGTTATATGTTTAAGACCTCTCTTTTTAATACTCCTCTTTCTTCTTTCTTCCCTTTTCTTCCTCCTTTTCTTCTTTTTTCTTCTTTTTTTTTTCTTTTTTCACTACTTGAAAAATCATAGGGGGGGGGGGGCGGTCGCCCCCTCTGCCCCCCCTGTAGCGCCGCCCCTGATGCTCTCGCTTCAGTGACTTATTGAGATGTTGCGGATCTATTCATACTCTCAATCTATATGACTCTGCTTCCTAGCCACTACTAGGCTAGATACCCAACTTCCATCTTTTCAATCACCTTCAACTTTCCAAGCCTACTTAACTCTTCTTTCAAATCTGCTTTGATTGAAAGGGGTACTCTTCTAGGGAGCATTACTACTGGCTTTCCATCTGCCTCTAAGCTCAAATGAACTACTCCTGGCATGTGATTTAACCCTAAAAATACATCTTTGTATGGGGTCAGAATGTCATCATTAGCTACAGCATGAACAACTTCAATTTTGCGATACTGCACTTAAATGAACTTCATCTGCTGGGCTGTACTGGCTCCCAACAGAGGTCCTGTGACTGAGTCCTTCACAACAACAAATGGAACTATGTACCTCTCGTTATTCTTTACTTTCCTAAGATGCAATTTGCATTTCCCTGCCACTGGCACTGTTCCCTCACTGTACACATTCAAAACCTGATTTGTACTAGTTACCTCTGTCCCATATGGAACATCTTGTTCATGGATCACATTACATGTTGCTCCACAATCAACCTGGATAAGAGGTCTCGTTTACGTATGCCATGCAACGAACCACCCACTAAACTGTCCACTGTACGACGACATCGCGTGTAGCGCAACTTCTGCTGCAAACGTTTGTTAGCAAGGGAATGTGAACAGATTGACGCTTCCTGGGAAGTGACTGAATGACAGGTCCATGATTACTCCTGACACCATGTTATGTTTTGCTTCTGTCTTTGTGTTGAGTTACCCAACTCGACGACCGTATTACAGAAAACGATAAGTCAAGAATGTAAAGTTTACCTTAACTTTATTCTAGCCATGTCTCTCCAATTGTATCTTTATTAATACAGGGCGCATATACACACGCATGTGCTATATGCTACAACAGAAACCCCAAGGATGATTAACCCCAGACACCTTACTGCCTACAACGGACAAATGTCCCCCACAGCAGCAATTACCCATGTTTTGATACTACCTATTTTAGGTCGTAGTTTTCGGTCCTAGAGGAGTTGTCCTAGAGAGCTGTTGTCCGCGGATGATTTTTCTGTGTTCAGGCAATCCTGATGTTCATTTCCAAGAATCATTAAGAGTCTCCATCAATTACAAGGGAAGCTAAAACCCTCAGTTGAGAAGAATACATGCAGAATCATGGATCTGGAGTCTACCCTTCACAAACAACGAACTCTATTAGATAATCTACACAGAAAGTTTGCAGAAAACCAACACAGGGTAGCCATGGTAGCGTCCTTGGAAAACCAGCTAAGAGATCTCTAGCACTACTCTAAGCGTCATGGCAAAATCGTCTATGAAAACCTACTAGAGGTAGACTCTGATGCTGCATTAATACGTCTACTAAATGAATTAACTTTAAGTCTTTACTTGCTAATAAGGAAGGTGTAGAAGAATTGCCAGATACTTGCCAATATCATACTTCACCTTCTTTTATAGACTCTTTTCCCTCACTCAAATGTCACTTCTCATTATCTCATTTAAATGCCCGCAGTTTGGGCAATAAGCTCAATAACATCCAAGATTTTTTGCTCTCCCTGCAATATGAATTTTCTTTTATTGGTTTCACTGAAAAATGGTATAAATGAGAGATACCTTCAATTTACAACATGCGAAATTATTGCCTTATCTCTGACACCAAAAAGGGTGACGGTCTTTGTTTATATGTAAGAAATGTGTTTGATTATGTTTTGAAAAATGAGTAAACAATTAATAATTCATGTATGCAGAGTTTATTCACTGAAATAATGGTCGGTAAATAAAAGAATATTGTTATTGGCATTATTATATAGAATACCTAATTTAAACTTTTCAGATTTACATTTAAGTATTGGAAAAGTTTTATTGATACTGAAAAGGAAGAAATTAACCTCACTAGCGTACCCAAGGGGGGGGGGGGGGCAGGGGGGCAGAGTACCCCCCTGACAACTTTTGGCAGAAACAAAAAATTTCCACCTTTCTTTTTTGTTGTTGTTGTTGTTGCTTGTCAGGGAATTCTGGACCCCATAAAATGTGATCCCCCCCCCCACTGAACGACTTTTGGAGCGCTTGGGGAGATTAAAAAAAAAAAAATTGTCCATCGGGAAGGGGGTGTCAGACCCCCTGAAATGAAAACCCAAAGTTCCCTTTGACAACGTTTTGCCCTTCAAAATACTGTGTATGTAAAGGAAAACCATTTTCTTACCTTCTGACTATGATAATTCAAAAGCGTTTCATTTAATTCAATTCAAATTTTCATAACATAATTTTGAGTATAATAATTTTCTTGAGGAGCAAATTGGTGTTAATTGGTCATTTCATTAATAAGTTATCAAATTGTGGAAAATGTATTGCTTTCTCAAAAGTAGGAAAAAAATACTGTCAGGATTATGTAAACATACCCACTGACCATCTGACAAGGCATAATAGAGAAGCTTGCTTGGTATCTGTACAACTAGCACATGAATAGTACATTGCAGCCTGGCAGTCAAATACCACAAATACTTGAAAAGCTCTTCTATTATGCCTTGTCAAACAGGTCGAAGATAGACAATGCGCGCGTTTACATAATCCTGACAATATTTTTGGCTACTTTTGAGAAAGCAATACATTTTTCACAATTTAATAACTTATTAATCAAAAGACCAATTAACACCAAATTGCACCTCAAAAAGATTATTATACTCAAAATCATGTTAAGAAAATTTGAATTGAATTGAATAAAACACTTTTGAATTATAGTCAGAATGTAAGAACATGGTTTTTCTGTATTATACAGAGCATTTTTTTTTTTTTTGGGGGGGGGGGCAAAGCATTGTCAAAGGGCACTTTGGGGTTTTCATTTCAGGGTGTCTGACATCTCCTTCCCGATGGACAATTTTGTCACTTTTTACATTTTTGGATTGTACATCCATAGCTCTTCCTTCGGACAAAATTTGGTCCCTGGGCTTCAATTAGAAAAATTAATACCCCAATTTTTAGGAGCTGTCTGACACCCCATCCTGATGGAAATTTTTGTCAGTTTTTTGTGTTTTGTAATGTCCAGTCATACTACTTCCTACTGACAAAGTTTGGTGCATGGGGGAGATGGGGTGAAATCGACCCGACTTTGGGGCCTCTTTTGGGGGCTCTGGGGGCTAAACCCTGCGGCTACGGTGAGGCTGACAACCTTTTTGTCAATGATTTAGATGGTCTAAGTAACTTTGAGGGGTCAAATCTTATGGGTAAAATGGGGTGACTATTTCGGAACAGGCTCCCAGACTATCCCTATTCAAAAGAAGAAAACGAAGGTGAAGCCCCGTAAACCATGGATGAGCAGTGGCATTCTTATATCAAAAGCAAAGAAACAAGTTTTTACTTTCTCTGGCTGAAGTCGCATGATGTTTTTATTTTTAAAAATCTTGAACAACACAATTATTATGCCTTTTTATACAGTCATAGGTCTCTCTGTTTTTCCTTCTTTCTCTTCTCTACGTACTTCATATTAATCCAATTACTAATTTGTTTTATGTATTTTTATTCTATGCAATCCATATTTGATTTTATGAATGTTATATCTTAATCAAACTTTTTTTTTCCAATTAAGAAGGCAAACTTTAGTTGTTTTTTTTTAATGTTGATTTAATGAAAATGCACCAACAAAGCACTTACTAAATATATTAAATAAATATATAAAGCGGTGTAAGTAATAAATAGATGAATAAAAAACCCGGCTGGCAATAAGCCTAATTTCCCGAAATAAATAGAATTACGATTTGGAGTTAGGGTGAGAAAAGAATGCCAAGATTGGAAATAATTGCTCATTTTCGGAAGAGGTAATAATGGTAAAAACATAAAACTACGATCAAATTAGATTTGCAAAGTTGTTGTTGATAAGGTATGCCGCTTAGATTTTGCTATGATAGCGAGTAATTTTAGCTAAAACATACCCGTTGAGTTTTAGGTAGACTCTAGGAACCAAACACAACGCATCAGAGGCGGCGTAATAGATCATCTCTTCTGTTAAAGGGCGGATCATCCAGAAATCTGGCGTTTCAACCATCTTCTTCACAAATTCATCATCTTTGTGAGAGACGCCCTCTCCAAGGAGCTCACAGAGAGCTTTCAAGCCGATTCTATATGAGCATTTCCTGTTCAATTGCTCCATCAAAGCAAGCATCGTAATCTACATGAACATAATAATAACAAAACCGTTTGATTTTCCTAATTTTGATTAGCTTTACTTCCGCATCACGATGATATAATCTCCATAATCAGGTAGGCCTAGTTTGCTCTTGAAACAAAATGCGATCATAATTATGTGGCAATCAATGAATTTTATCATCTGAACGGCTGAAGATGTGATTTAACACTACACATCTATTCGCTTTCAACTAGGATAGCCCCTCCCCCTTCCCAGACCCGATGGCTGGAACTACATTAAACATTACTGAACTTTTAATTGGAGAAAATAATGGTGTGCTTACCGACGTGTCAAACACGTTCTTGAGTGTCACACCAAACCCATGGTACAGGGAGTATGTGTCACTTTTACAATCGTGGATCACCTAATTAAGAAAATGAAGAAGAAAAGGAGTTAAAGGCATGTTTCCAAGAGAGAAAAAAAATACAATGGTAATGTTAGTCTCGATGAGTTTGCAATTGGCACATTATATACCAACTAATGCTTTTCTTCCTTTAACTGTAAATATCATTGTACGAAAATTTATTGTACTGAAATGTTGGTGGTAAATCAATCAATCAATCAAGCAAAAAATATCAACAATAGTCATTTTTTAAACCAGTTTAAACGATAATCATTCAGCTTGAAAATGTGCAATACGATTTTATCTATGCACAATCCGTCATTTCGTTTTTCCTTTTCTCTCGAAAATGTATATAGAATAGTAATTTTTATGAAATGTGTAATGGGGGAGGCTATACTTTTCGTGCGATTTACAAAACAAAAGAAGGATGGGAGAGAGAAAAATAATGTTAATTGGATTTATCATTAAGGCAACGAATTTTGTTTGGTGGAAGACACGATCTCTCTGCACGGACTGAGAGTCATCCTGAAATTTAGGCAATGCCTAATACTCCCCTCGAATGCACAGACACAGTTATCAATCATTCCATACGCATGATAACATCGCTACTAATCCTTTAGTACCTTTAGGATGCGGTTATGTTCTAGGATCTTCTTGAGGCTAGAGTTTTCTTCGAGAAGCTTAGGGTTCTTGTAAGCATCGAAGAGGAATGCTTTGCCTTCCCAGGTTGAGATCTGCACAAGAGTCAGGCAGCCCCTCTTTGACCCTGTAAACGACATAGCGAGATATGGACTTCAAAATGACACATGTTTTGTTGAAATGTTTTCCTTGTGTTCACTTTAAGGAATTTCAACTTCATTAAGCCAAAGTCTCACCAGGTGTACGATCTATTGCCAACTTCTGACAACTAAAACAAGCTGCGACCATCGACAACCAATTTGCCAAGAAATCATTCCGCGATCAGTTGCCAATCGGTTCTAGGTTAGTCGTCGATCGGTTGTAGGCCAATCACCGAATATGGTACGAACATTGTTCGATCATCAAAGACTGACTGGCGACTGTTCGTAGGAATGTCAGAGAATGGTCGGTAGTTGATGGGCGATTTATCGGCGATTATACACAACTAGTCCGGGATTAATGGACGATATTCTTACGGCAGTCGACGATATACGGGAATGGTATGAATCACTGGCGCTAACATGCATAATTTATATATTGATTAATTTTATTATCATTATTTGGCGTCACCTGTGTCTATGAGGGGTGATACCAAGTGACGATGAATAGGTCACCTCTTGTTACAATACATGAATAATACTATACTATGAATAATAATAATAATTTCAACAGACTGAGGCATCGCCTATTGAAATGTGTGATCCATACATTCAGTCATCTCTTTTATAAACAAAACGCCTTTTCAAATGGCAATACAATCAAAATCACCCTTGAGTGGATTTTATGAAAGTCTTTGAGATGGTTTGGTTATTGTTGGTTGACGTGCTCGGTGAAAGTTGGAGAATTAATCGGCGACTGGTCGTTTATTATTTGGCGATCAATCGTCGATCTCATTTTCAACCAAAATCCGCTTTTCGATGGTCGACAAGCACTAAAGATTAGTCGGCGATCAGTCTAAGAACTGTCGCCCATCCTTGGAAAACCAAGGAACACCTCTCCACAACCAGTTTGGTCGGCAAAAGGATTTCGATGCAGCAGCGTAAACCTCCAGCCGACTAAAATGCTTCGACAATCAGTCGCCAACCGCTGAAAAACTTTTAAAGAGTAACAAAAACCTCTATGCGATCTCTGACAACTAACTACTGACCAGTGGTTGTCGGAAGTCGGCAACCGGTCGCACACCTAGGGAGACTTAGGTTTTAGCAACAAGCATCTGTGAAAGCATGACAGTTTCACAATTTGCGCCAGGGATTTTTATATAAACTTTATTCTTTTAAAACAAACTTAGAGGCGGGCCATTATAGCCAAACATCCTTCGACAAGAAACTTGATTAAATTAACTGTCACAGTGGCGGTAATTACTTCCAGGGGCAGCGATCCTGAGGGGGGGAAATGGGGGATACGTCCCCCGGAAATTTTTCTGGTGGAGAATCGTCCCCCCCCCCCCTTAAATTTTGAAGACTGAAAAAAAAAATGTCAAAAAATGAGTAAAGGCTGCAACACCCTGTTTCGGATGTTAAGTGCTATAAAATGGAAACATTCACTATTCAAAATGGGAAATTTTCTCGCTCGGTCGCTACGCTCCCTCGCATGCTAGTATTTAAACCTGTACAATATTTCAGATTATTATTCCCAAATCACGATGCACGTTGCAAATATTTTTTGTTGTTTACAAATTAAGAAATGAAATTTCCCAGGCTATTTTGTGTGAAAGATAGTATGATGGTGTGTCCTGGTTTGCTGATTTTTACGGTGTCGCCATTAGTAGTCTACCATTTCCATAAATTGATCTTACATTGGTGAACATAATAATGAGGTTTTGCAGAACGTAAAAATAATGGTTCAACCACAACATTAAAAACAAAAAAGGCTTTTAAATTGTGTTAACTTTGCACATCAGATCATTCGAAGTATGTGATTTCAGAAGAAAAAAAATGGCTTAAAATTAGAATATTTGAAATTGGAATAATAATGATAATATTGGATGTCGTAATTCGGCCAATACAGGATATATTGAATAAAATTGAATTGAATTGAATGGTTTATTAAATATACTGAAAATGGCAGCCACAGGGCTGAATAACATTCAGTTTACAATTTAAATATATATATATATATATATATATATATATATATATATATATATATATCCATATTTAAAAGTTCCACGTGTTGGATAATAAGAACAAGAAGAAGAAGAAAGAACTTGAAAACAAGCAAGTGATTCGCCATATGTATCCAACTGTTTATTTTTCCTTAACAAAATTTTCTACCCGTGCCTCGGGTCTTCCTCAGGAAAGACACGAGGAAGACCCGAGGCACGGGTAGAAAATTTTGTTAAGGAAAAATAAACAGTTGGATACAAATGGCGAACCACTTGATTGTTTTCAAGTTCTTTCTTCTTCTTCTTATATATATATATATATATATATATATATATATATATATATATGAAACACATGAAACACTTAGCAAAGTTAAGACAAAAAATAAATGACGTCATCGAGAATACAATCTAAGATAACACAATATATTACAAAACATTCTTAGAGTTAAAGCATGAAGCCATTATATTTAATATAACTTAAAATATATATTAAAAAAAAACTTGATGATGTGAGAAGTCTTGAAAAATCAGAGAGCCAGTATAATTATATATTAAAGGGCCGGTAAAATTAAAAATGAGATCAGATCAATTACATATTATGCCAAAAAAAGAAACAGAATGATATTCGATAACAGGTTTGATTACATATTTGAGGAAGAAGCATAATTGGAATCCTTTTATTGGTGAAACAAATTACAAAATTAAAGTGTTGTATAGAAAAAAAACCCACCCAGAAACATAACGATGAGAGAACTTTTTAATGAAGAAGATCAGTCTCCACCAGTCGGGAAAATTTTGGTAAATAGATTCGGTTTAAATATCAATCTTAACGACAAAGATCTTGTCATAAATAAGGCATGCATTTGAAACTTATAAGAATCCAGAAAATTAAAAATATTTTCTTAAGATCAATTTCAGTAAACTAAGATTATGAAAAGATAAACACATTCTAAACGAACACTCTCTTGATATACAAACAATATTGGACTCGTCTGCGACTCGTCCAATATTTCCTTGTATTAACCTCAGGGCCATCTAATATTATATAAGTATTACTCCTACAGAGGATTGAATAAGATATATGAAAAAAAGTAAATACAAACGTTTAATTTGCATGCATACCGACATTTTTACTTGGATGTTTTGTCAAATTTCAAGACAAAAATCGATTAAGAATTATCCATATAGCAAAAGCACGAGTGATGAATTTGAAAAACGCCTTGACGAAATTGATTGCAAAATGAAGAAATTGATTCATGCAATCGTATGGTGGTGGATCCAGTGTCCGAACACTTTTCAGAAAATCAACGATAACAAATAAAATGTCAAACGAATATCTGTCAAACTTACATAATGAATGCTCAAAGTCCTACAGAAAAAGAAGTTGATGGAATTTTAAAAAGACAACGTAGATTTAATACGATATTCCCTTCCGAGTGAACCCCTTCCCAACGACGCGGCGTTTTGGTCCCTTGAAAAAGGTACTGTATTTCCGAACGTGTGATACCTATGGGAAAAAGACACAACCTTTGTTTCAATAGTGTGGTTTTCATACGCGTAATCCCACGCGTATGAAAACCCATTTTAGGCGCTTAAAGGTATCGTACAGTAGTGGGAAAGGTGGCGCTTTGGATATTTAACTACTTTGTCAGCTGGAATGGAAATTACTACATATACTGTTGTGAAATGATTAATTTCGAACGTAGGTGACGTTTGTTTGAAGAAAAATGGTTTAGAATTAATATCCCCCAAAATAAACATCGAATTACAAGCGCGGTACCGCGTTGACAGTTCACACACGTGTAAACAGTGTGTGCGAACCGCTGTGCGCCGTTGAGCCGGGAGCGTCGGGGTAGGTGGTCCTTAGCGAGGGTATAAGGTAACCGTTGATATTCGATCATTTGAATTATTTTACTGAAAATCACCGGAAATCATGAATAGAATACCGGATTATCTCACTCATGTATCTTTTTATGCAAGCCGAACAATATGAGACTGTTTTTGAGCAGTTTCATGCCAACTTTCATTTTGCTACCACTACTGTTTATTACCTTTAACTTTACACGTTCGGTAATACAATCTGTTCGGAAATACAATCCATGACTATACGTTCGCAGCCGGGGATGACGAAATTGATTTTACTGTGACGAAATCGGATGCTACATGGGCCATTCTCAGTCACGTGTGTGACCAAAATCCTGAAAAATAGCTCATTTAAACCTAAATTTTCTAGTATTTATCTTGTAGTAGAAGTCTCTCATTTTGGATATTTGAATAACAATCTTTAACCCAAACAGATGGAGGGTAAATATTCTGAATGAGAGTACATACTTTTCTTTCAGAGGTCAACACAAGGTCCGTCACGTGTGTGACCTCGCACAAAAAAAGGGTCTTACTTGTTGGTATTCAAACCTACTTTTCTCGCATTTCCCTCGGAGTGCAAGTTTCCACTTTTCATTGCTGTATGATGGGATTGCTATGAACAGTTTGAAAGTAAATTTCCATAAATTATTTAACATTCTTTTCTTTTAGAAGTTAAAATCAGTTCGGTCACGTGTGTGACCACTCAATAAAGGGCGTTTTTAAATGTCTCTGTAAAAACATTATGGTTGTGAAATGACTTTTTCTTGTCAAAGAAAGGAAATCTTTTTCATGTAAGAAACTCGCGTTACAAAAAATCAATAAAACGTAATCTGATTTTCCGGCAATGAGGCAAAATTAGTTGGTCACGTGTGTGACCGAAAGTTTCACTTTACAAAGAATGGCCCACATGATGAAACTGATTGGACAAAGCTCGAAAATGAATGACCGTGAGATGTGCAAGATTAAGAAGTTTCTGGATGAAATTGAATGAAAAAAGTGTTAAAATGGACGGGAAATCCTATACATTGCGCATATATGAACAAAAAGTATACCCAACTTTGATAGCCTCTAATTCAAAAGCTATAACCAATGTGATCTTGAAATTTATTTCAAGGCGAAGAGTAACTCGTTTTCTTTCTAATGATACCTCATTCATGACTTTTCTGCCACGGACTCTCCTTGTACGAAATTTGGGCTGATGCAAAGAATGTGGATCAAGCCATACGAATGTAGTACTTCAGGCCAAAAACCTTTTAAAAGTTGAATTCTCTTTCGTGCGTCAATGCTTCATTGTTTAAAGCGATCCAGGGTATCTAAGCTTTCACATGACCTTGTTTCAATCCATATGATAATCTCAATTTATTTTAACAGCATTCTAACTTCTTGTCTCATGATAACTAATAACTCGCTGCATTGCACCATTTCATCTGCATAAGGTGCATAAGGTGTTTTCCTCGAATAGCGCATGAACTTAAAGGTTTGCTGACTTTAAAGGTCCACTGCAACCCAAATGCAAGTTGATTTCTGTTGATGTGCAGGGATGCGTACAACTCATATTTTGTTATTCAAACATCTAAATATGTTTCATTGATTTTTAAATATTTTTTGAAATAATTTTCTCAGACATTCTAAGCTCCACCCTAAAGAAATGCTCCAAATCTCATTCCTGCAGTGACATCATCTGTCAATCATTAGTGAGCTAAGGAGAGACAGTGGTATGTAGCCTTGCCAGAGATGACCATCTGTTCTAATAGACCATACAAGGCCTACATAGTAGCTGCTATGTCAGACATGCTGTAGCATCACCAGGAAAAGAATGGTAATGAGGAGGTATTGTTTGAAAGAATGCAATTCTATTGTAAGCATGTGCTGAGCTGGGGGAAGTTACATTCCACTGTCTTTTGTAGAATGTTAGTGTAGCTGACTGATGATTGACATATGATGTCATTGCAGGAATGAGATCTGGAGCTTTTTTTAGGGTGGAGCTTAGGAGGTTGGAAAAAAAAATCAAAAATATTTGAAAATTTATGAAACATATCTAGATGTTTGAATAACAGAATATTAGTTGTATGCATCCCTGCACATCAACAGCAGTAAACTTGCATTTGGGTTGCGTTTGGGTTGCAGGGGCCTTTTAAATACACCAAACAGGAAGGATACATGTGTTGAGAATTACCAAAGTAATTGATAGTAGACTTTCCTAAAAAAAAGAGGATTTTGACAATACTTTTTTAAAAGCGTGCTGCTCAGTTATCCGATGCAGCACGTTTATAAATAAGCTATCATTTGACAGAATATAAGTTGCTCTTTACTACAAAATAAATTTTAAGCCAAATAACTTTTTATTTAAGAGCTTCCAAAATTGGGTATATTTCTTTTTGGTACGCACTATATTACTAGTATTATAGCTGTAAACGTACATTTTCCAATAGCATTAAATTTTGTTTTCTTTAATTTGTACTAAACTGAAAATAATGTGATTGAAACCTGCATTCACATACCTAATTTTACACCTTCACAATCTAGTCCGATGACGACAGTCTCTCTAGTGGACTTATCAAGGATCGGATCGAGAACTCGTTTACTTTCCTCCACCGATTCGATGATTCGGGTGCAGCTTAGCACATCTTCAGTAAAGAAAAGAAAAAAGGTTGTTTAAAGTAGGATATAGAAATAATAATTGGCCCTGATAATAAAAATGATAAGAATGATAAGAAGGAGAAGAATCACAAGAACAATGATTATAATTATTATTTTAAAAAATGATGAAGATAATGACCCTTTTGATGATGGCAATAATTATTATTCATTATTGAATGGTATATTTATTGAAAATTTTGTATGG
Organism: Heliocidaris tuberculata; assembly: GCA_025618425.1. Classification (NCBI taxonomy): domain Eukaryota; kingdom Metazoa; phylum Echinodermata; class Echinoidea; order Camarodonta; family Echinometridae; genus Heliocidaris; species Heliocidaris tuberculata. The sequence continues at coordinate 17,899,500 of CM046848.1, forward strand.
CAGCCAGTAGCCTGAATTGTACAAATTTGTACAAATAAAAATGAAATGCATACAAGAAGAACAAACATAAATTACAATAACATAATCATGAAAATATACATGCATAAAAATTATAAAGCAAATTGACAATGGCAAAGGTTAAGTGACGGTATATTTCACCGATGCTTATCGTAAGTTCGTCCAAAGAAGAAGAAGAAGGAGTGGATGAAGAAGAAGAAGAAAAAGAAGAAGAAGAAGAAGAAGGAGAAGGAGAAGAGAAAGAATAAGAAGAAGGAGGAGGAGGAAGAGGAGAAAGAAGAAGAATAAGAAGTCGAAAGAATCAAAAAGGAGGTCACGGACTCGGATGAAATAGGCAATAGATAATAGACAGGAGAATGGAAGATTAAGGACCAAGGGAAAGGCGGACGAAAAGAAGATAATGAGCGTATAAGAAGCTTCATACATTAGAGTTTGTATATACGGATATTTTGTCAAAATGTAATAATCACCATTATATTTTATAATGATATCATAAAAATGCTAATTAAAGTTCTGTTCAAAGCATTAGTTAATGGAACATACAGTTAGCGAACACAACATATACATAATTATTTTTAAAACACAATTTATAGAGACCCAAGAATCTTAGTATCATATTTATACCTGTGAGCAAATTTCATGGGCCGGGGTAAATATTTCTATTAGCAAGGCAAAGAGGAAAGAGTTGGGAAGAAACTGAGAGAACAGGAAAGAATAGTAGAAAACATTAGGGGTCGGAGTATGAAAGAGAGGAGGAGGGGAGAGAGAAATAAGATGGGAAAGGGACAGAGATATAAAGCAGTAGAGAGGAGGAAGGAGAGAGAGAGATAGAGAGAGAGGGGAGAAGAGTGAGAGAAAGAAAGAGAGAGAGAGAAAGAGAGAGAGAGAGAGAGCTCGAATATAATTATAGTATAAAAACACTGCACAGTCTAACAATGAATCCTGAAAGTTAAGATTCATTTAGCAACCTTCTCTCAGGTGATTTCACTTGTGCGATTTGCAGGGCATTCTCATGTATCGAGGTCCTAATGCTATCCTCAAAGCCCGCTTCTGAACTCATTCAATCTGTGCGCTTTGATGATTGGTAAGGCCCGAATGCCACCAGGGACTGCGTATTCTACTAGAGGCCTAACATAGCCAGTGTATATGGTTAGTAGATCCTCCCAGGGAAGCTGGAAGTTTTTGAGTAGTTTCAACATGTAGATCCGCCTGTTTGCTTTGGCGAGCATGCTGCTCTCATGGCTATTCCATTTGATATCAGACTGCAAGGTGATACCAAATATCTTCACAAGTACCTCGTTCAGAGTCTGGTTACCTATGTCACCTTCACAGGTGGGAGTGGAGCCTTTCCAAAATCTATTCTCATGACATGACACTTACTGGCATTCAACATCATGTTACTTGTACGATATCATGAGGATAATAATAATGGTAATAATAATAAAAAACAACGATGATGATAATGATAGCCATAATAACAACAATAATAATTGTAATGATGAAGGGATGAATGTTATGAAGTAGAAAGGGAAAGGGAATTATGAACAGGGGACCTGCTGTATTAACCGACTGAGCATTACTTTGTAGACAAACAAGAAGATACTACTACTACTACTACTACTACTACTACTACTACTACTACTAATAATAATAATAATAACAATAATAATAATAATGATAATAGTAATGATCAGAATAGTATTAATAATGATAATAATAATGTAGGTATTCCCGGTCAAATTCATCAAAACAGCGGTCAAATTCATCAAAACAGCAACCAAATTGATGCACAGTCTCTCGATTTCATGTGGATTTGAATGCTCATCAAGATCAACATTCAATTGCCTAAATTGAGCATTCAATTTGATTTTTAGGGCAAGCGATCGCATACTTTCATCGTGCATTTTGATAGAATGAGCATTCAAATTAAAATTTTACGAACAATGGGGAATTCGAATTCGTCAATAGACAAGCATGCTCGCGATTTAAGCAAGGAATTTAACAATGCACTCCTTCCCTTCGAATTTTCTAATTGTTTTTACATGAAACGATTTAGAAACAATATGAAAAGTCGTGTTTTTGCAATGTCATAATCAGGAATAGATGAGAATGATGAACAATAATACAAAAAAGTAAAATCTTGGAACAAAACAAAGTTGATAAACAAACGCAATCGTCGCAGACTGATTTCTGACTATGAAGCTGGCAAGGTAGGGTTGCTCAAGCCCCGTAAGCACCCCTCCTATTTGGGGATGGGGGGGGGGGCTGAGATTATTTTAAAAAAGAAGAAGAAATAACAAAGCGAATGGTTAACTGAAAAAAAAAAGATTTGACAACAACAACAAAAAAGACACACAAAAAAAAGACAGACAATATGATGTGAAAGGCTACTTTGAATACACTGGGAACAATACAGTATACAGGTATGTGAAAGTTAAAGGGCCTTTTCAAAGAAAACCACAAATATGGCAAAATATAATCACTAGAAACTTGAACGCTTACTGATGGCAATTGTCATGAATAAGGAGTTTTCGATGTGTCGACTAGAACGCCGTCCTAGATCCTCCCAGCGACAATGGACTGCTCTGTGTTGACTGCATACAAAGTAGGTGAAGCATGAAGCTAACAATGGGTGAAGCGAGGTTCACGTTTTAGAGCAGACGGCAAAACCATGTTTGACGCGTTCTCGATCTGACTAGTGGACGAGGGAGAAGCCAGTGGACGAGTGAGCCTTTCTTGCACAAAGCACGGTATGCAGCTAACACAAAGCAGTCCATTGTAGCTGGGAGGAGGACGGCGTTCACGTCGACACATTCGAAAACTCACTATTGTATAAGTTTTACGTCAATTGATGATTAAAAAATAACACAAATAAAAGCACTTCTCAGCATCTGGGATATCCGAGCGATTCGCCAGAAATATAGCGATGTTTTGATTACGTCACACCGTTGACCAATCCTGCCTAAGCAGACGACGTTCATAACGAATGCACTTAATTGCAATGCAATTACTTCTCAAATTATAAAGAGTTTTGTGTATTTAAAAGGCCCCTTCAACCCAAACGCAACCCAAATGTAAGTTTACTGCTGTTGATGTGCAGGGATGCATACAACTAATATTCTGAATGCACTTAATTGCAATGCAATTACTTCTCAAATTATAAAGAGTTTTGTGTATTTAAAAGGCCCCTTCAACCCAAACGCAACCCAAATGTAAGTTTACTGCTGTTGATGTGCAGGGATGCATCAACTAATATTCTGTTATTCAAACATCTAGATATGTTTCATAGATTTTTAAATATTTTTGAAATATTTTTTCCAACCTCCTAAGCTCCACCCTAAAAAAAGCTCCAGATCTCATTCCTGCAATGACATCATCTGTCAAACCTCAGTCAGCTACACTAACATTCTACAACAGAGAGTGAAATGTAACTTCCCCCAGCTCAGCATATGCTCACAATGGGATTGCATACTTTCAAACAATACCTCCTCATTACCATTCTTTTCCTGATGATGCTACATCATGTCTGACATAACAACTCCTATGAAGGCATTGTATTGTCTATTAGAACAGATGGTCATCTCTGGCAAAGCTACATACCACCGTCTCTCCTTAGCTCACTAATGATTGACAGATAATGCCATTGCAAGAATGAGATCTGGAGCATTTTTCTTTAGGGTGGAAGCTTAGCATGTTTGAGAAAATGACTTCAAAAATATATTAAAAATTATGAAACATATTTAGATGTTTGAAAAACAAAATATAAGTTGTATGCATCCCTGCACATCAATAGGAATCAACTTAAATGTGGGTTGCAGGGGACCTTTAACCATGACCATATTTCACACCATTCTAAAAGGGGAGTGAAACCAATTCTGATAAACTAAAATCTTTTGTTTGTAAATATACAGGATAAGGATCAGTGATCAATCACAGAAACCACACTTTCGAATTGAAAAGCCCGCCGAATAATAGAATGGACGGTATATAATCCCTCTTGAAACGCCGAAAATGCCGCGGTGCTTGCAACTGAAAAGAAAACAATGGCGTCTTATTTCGTTTACAAGCGACTGATTCCTTTATTTTTTAACGCTGTATTTTTCATCTAAATAATACCATACACTAAGTTTAGAGTGAGGCAACAGATCAATATTTAGAGTGACGCTAGTGAACTAAGAGAAATAAATGATGAGGAGATGACAAAACAGGCACTGAAAATGTGTAAGATGTTATGGGACACCGTCTGCTTAGGCAGGATTTGTCCGTGGTGTGACGTCACATATCTCAGCAGCGTACGAAGAGCTCTTCAGGTGCTATAGCGGGGCTGTATTTTACCACTTTATAATTGGTAAGTAATCATTATTTCCAATATTTCCATGCGTTGAATTTGGATAACTTTGTTTAACCTGCACCGTTTGTAAAAAAAACAACGCTTTCCATCCATACCTCACACGTCAAAGTAACTCTTTCCATTTGCCACGAACTCGAACAATATTTGCAAAGAAAACTGTTACATTTTCAGGTCCAAAATATTTGATTGAACTCCAACTGAAATTACTGAATCCACCTCATTGTTCATATTTAAACGAAAACTGAAACTTCTTCTCCTAAATGGTTATGCCATACAGGCAGAAGCCGACATGCAGTGCTGTCAAAAGAATCTATTTAATAGGTCATTTTCCATTTTCGTATCACACCTATACAGTATTATGATTGTATGCATTTTCTTCGAGTTGCAGGGGACGGGCCAGTTCACTCGCCTGCAGCGTGCCTCAGTAGCCACTGTATTTTGCTGGATCTGACAGTAATAATAGCTTGCCTGACGTATCAACAGAATGTGTGTGTGTGTGTGTGTGTGTGTATGGGTGTTTTTGTGCGTGCGTACGTATGGGTGTGCGTGTGTGTGTAACGTGTGTTCTGACTTCTGGGGTGCAGTATAGCTCGTTGCGGGCGAATGTGGTGGCCCGTCGCTGGGTGCTGGGAGATGGTTTTTTTCTGCATATTGATAAAATGTTCTATTTATACCGAAATGCTGACATCATAATCCCGTTACATTGATGCATACGTGGTTGCTCTTTCATATGTCTTTTCTTATGTAGTGCGTTGCGTTAAGCCATTTGTTAAAATTGAGAAAAATGCAAATAAATCATGTCAGCACTTCGGTAAATGCTTCAGAAATTGCCACGAGTACAGGAAATGCTTATTTACCCTAAACAGTGGCGTAGCTAGGATTTTTTACAAGGGGGGGGGGGCAAATTCTGCTTGAAGGGATACCTGTATTTTTTTTCTTCTTTGCCAGCGCTCCAAAACTCGCTCAGTGGGGGGGGGGGGGGGGGAGGGGTGGTAATCAGATGTTTTCCTCCATAATTCTCTGACAAACAAAAACAAATCTCAAAAAAAAATCTCAAAAAAAAAAAAACGAGGAAAAGTTGTCAGGGGAGGGGACACTCTGCCCCCCTGCCCCCTCAGCTACGCTGGTGATCCTAAATATGTGAATTGTTATATTATTGCTGTAATGAAAGTGACAAAACTATCCAATACTATTTCTTTGAATGCGATTTTGATTACTGCGACACAATAATTTTATTTATATACTCTGTATATAAATATACAGAGTGTATCATGCATTGCTCGTTCCCACTTTTTTCAAAGGCTATTATAAATCTTATATTACTCTTTAGAGTCTATAACTCACAAGCGTAGCTTTTTCCTTAGGCTCCTCAATATTTCACTTTTATTCTAGCTCAGTCATTTCAATTAATACTGCATACAAACGTATAGATATGAGGTAATAACCTTTTATTTTCTCTGACAATATATTTCCTGTTTGTTTGTACCATTTATACTGTAAAAGCACTGTAAATGTGAAATATATGAAACAATAAACTGAAACTGAAACTGAAAATGAAACTGAAAATGAAAATGAAACTGAAAATGAAAAATGTTGTATACAGTGGCGGATTTAGGGGGAGGGGGGGGGGTGCAATCCCGGACAGTGCCCCCCCCCTTTGAAAGAAAACAATGCATTGTGCTCCGCCTTTTTTTTTATTGTGCCCCCCCTTTTCGAACTTTTCGCATTCAAAGAAATAGTATTGGATAGTTTTGTCACTTTCATTACAGCAATAATATAACAATTCATATATTTAGGATCACTAGCGTAGCTGAGGGGGGGGGGGGCAGGGGGGCAGAGTGCCCCCCTGACAACTTTTCCTCGATTTTTTAAAAAATATTGTTTTGCTTGTAGAGAACGATGGGCGGGGGGGGGGGGACTGGACCCCATAACCCCTACCACCCCCCCCCCCCGAGCGACTTTTGGAGGGCTGGCGAGACCCAAAAAATACGGATCTCCCTTCAGACAGTTTCCTAAAGTTGACAATCCTGCATTTGTGTGCTCCCCCCCCCCCCCCCCCTGATACAAAATCCTGGATCCGCCCCTGGTTGTATACATTTCCTGTTTAGGGGGACGGAGGGGGTATAATATCCAACAAGACCAGGTTAATTGTTTTAGCGAACATGAACCATACAAAGCCAAAATTTTCATTTCATTTCATTAATTTTCCATTTTCAACAGATATATATGTAAAATATCATTATAGCCTTATAATTCCAGATGGTATCCAAGATCCAAAATGATCTCATTCAAGGTGGCATCCTTATTCTAAGATGGTTGGAAGTGAACACTGCAAGAATTTCAGGATACTGGGGGCTTTTGGCCCTCCGGTTAATTGTTTAATCTACGGGTCACAGATTTCACTGCTTGTTAACTGTCAACTATCTAATTTACTCGAGTGGTGAAACATAAACATTACCCCAGCTCTAACTCTTCTTCCAAAGAATATAAAAATAGAAACATCTGTAACACCAAATTAACATAGGACATAGCAGCCGTAGGACAGAGCAGCCGTAGGACTTACAACTGACCGGCAGCATATAAGACCTGTCCTTGAACAGGATGGCATAAAAGTGATTTTAAAAAAATCTACTAGGTCGTACTATAACTGTAATCTGTAGCTCTATTTATATTGCAGAAGAGTTTTTATAACAATGTGACAATGAGTGAAAAACTTCTCCACGGAAAAACACATCTAGTAGAATATCCAGCATAGTAGGGCTGATGCACCTCCTCCCACATTAAATATGCAGACCCAGAACAGTGTAGTAAAATCACGCAAAACCGTTATAACGCAAACCCGTAATAAATTGACGTCAAAATAGTTAATCGATTACCAGGAGATCACTCTCCGCGCTCCACTGTGCAAGAGAATTTGCACGCAAGCCCTATGTGAATGGAGAAGGCATAAACGATTCCAAGATGCGTTCTCAATCTTTAAATTCACAGGGACGGCTTTAAAAGCAAAGGGACGGCTGCAAAATACGATACTTTTAAAGAAAAATTTATACTTGATCAATCTGTCCGCGCCGATTTTTTTTCCCCGTGGCGTTTTGCTATAAATCAATCAAAATCATAATTCATCTTTTGCAAGCAGCTGAAAAGAACGCCTGATAGATGCAATGACAGTCGTTGTTTGTCAAATATCCACGTGTGTATGATGACCAACACGGCTGGCGTGGCAGCAGTACTATAGTATTTCTTTGTTTTTTCTTCTCTCTATCTTCATTCTTTTCTGATGAATTTCTTTGTTTTTCTTCTCTCTTGTCTTCTTTTTCTTATGTATTCTTTTGTTTTTCCTCTGTCTTTTTTCTTAATGTATTTCTTTGTTTTTCTTCTCTCTGTCTTCTTTTGATTTCTTAATGTATTTCTTTGTTTCTCTTCTATCTTCTTTTTTTCCTTATGTATTTCTTTGTTTTTCTTCTCTCTGTCTTCTTTTTTTCCTTGTGTATTTCTTTGTTTTTCTTCTCTCTTCTTTTTCCCTTATGTATTTCTTTGTTTTTCTTCTCTCTTCTTTTTCCCTTATGTATTTCTTTGTTTTTCTTCTCTCCGTCTTCCTTTCCTTATGTATTTCTTTGTTTTTCTTCTCTCTGTCTTCCCTTTTTTCTTATGTATTTCCTTGTTTTTCTTCGCTCTTCTTTTTTTCTTATGTATTCCTTTGTTTTTCTTCTCTCCGTCTTCCTTTCATTATGTATTTCTTTGTTTTTTTCCATCTTTTTTTCTTTATGTATTTCTTTGTTTTTATTCTCCATATCTTCCTTTTTTATCTTTATGTATTTCTTTGTTTTTCTTCGCTCTTTTTTCCTTATGTATCCCTCTGTTTTTCTTCTCTCTGTCTTCTTTATTCCTTATGTATTTCTTTGTTTTTATTCTCTCTGTCTTCCCTTTTTCCTTGTGTATTTCTTTGTTTTTCTCCGCTCTTCTTTTTTTCTAATGTATTCTTTTGTTTTTCTTCTCTCTGTCTTCCTTTTTTCCTTATGTATTTCTTTGTTTTTTTTCTCCATATCTTTTTATTTCTTTATGTATTTCTTTATTTTTCTTCGCTCTTCTTTTTTCCTTATGTATTCCTTTGTTTTTCTTCTCTCCGTCTTCCTTTCATTATGTATTTCTTTGTTTTTCTTCCATCTTCTTTTTTCCTTATGTATTTCTTTGTTTTTATTCTCCATATCTTCTTGTTATTTCCTTATGTATTTCTTTGTTTTTCTTCACTCGTCTTTTTTCCTTATGTATTTCTTTGTTTTTATTCTCTCTGTCTTCCTTTTTCCTTATGTATTTCTTTGTTTTTATTCTTTATATCTTCTTTTTTCCTTATGTATTTCTTTGTTTTTATTCTTTATATCTTCTTTTTATTTCTTTATGCATTTCTTTGTTTTTCTTCTCTCTGTCTTCCTTTTCCTTATGTATTTCTTTGTTTTTCTTCTCTCTGTCTTCCTTTTTTCCTTATGTATTTCTTTGTTTGTCTTCTCTATGTCTTCCTTTTCAGTATGCACAACACTTGGGTCAAATACGGGCGAACGACTAATAAGAGACTAGGAAAATCGCTGGACCGTTCGACCTTGCTGTGCGGGGCTTACGTAACAATCAGCAAATATAACGCTAAACCGTTATAACGGTTTTGCGTGATTTTACTACACTGCAGAAAGAGAAAGTAAAAGCTAGCAGAGGTCTCTCTAGTGTGCCTGAGATTACAGGATGTTGGCTTGAATATGCTGGTAGGCAAATGCCTTGGAAATATGATTGTATATGTATTGTGGAAAGGATTCCAGAATTCGCGTCACTACTAGAGAGTCAAGAACACGTACTCTTGAGTTATTTACAAATGAAACAACTTTGCTCGAAATATTACATCTGATACTGTTGACACAATCAAACCGGGATATCCACATCAAAGGGCGAAAAAGGGTTTAATGATTTTTAACCATGTGACCTAATACTGTGCTAGTATTTATCATTTGGATTCTGCTGATAAAAATACTGCTAAAATTTGGTGCATAGTGGTACTTTTTTAATCATAATGGTACTTTATCAATCATGAAGTAGAGTAACAATATTTTGTCGTATGGGCTGTACAAGTACTGCATTATTATTATTATCATTAATATTATCATTATTATTATCATCAATATTTTTATTATCATTATCATTAATTAATATGTACTTTCAAAATCACCTTGGATACCGGCTTGTATATACCGGTTACAGTAATACGCCTACTCAATGATACTTTTTCGTGTATCTATGAATATCTTTAACCCTTAAAAATACTTTTACATTTAACCTTCTAAATAGTAACTAGTAGCCCAAATCCGGTTACATTAGGAAATTTTTCTAGTCCATATATGAATATTTCGACCCCGAAAACCTAGATTTAGAAACCAAAATTACACCTCTGGGATTGATATTTCATGACTATGGCTATTTTTAGGTGCTGGCGGCCATTTTGGATGGATAAATGGCGACCATAGCTACCGTCTTGAAAATAAAGCTAGTCTAATACTATATTAAATTTCGAATGTATCAATGAATAACCTGTCCTCAAAATGTACTTTTAATCTTAATATTTACATCTCCACTGTAAATATAGTCTGTTAAGGTCAGTTTTAGAACATTGGCGGCCATTTGGACGCCATCTTGGATTTCCAGGTTCCAAGACCACCATAACACATTGTAAGTAATCTGAATGGATTTCAGACCACCTTGGATGGAAAAAAATAATGGCGGCTATCTTAGCTACCATCTTGAATATAAAGCTACTCTAATTGGGCCTACTTTATTATAATTTCGCAGGTATCAAATTATACCCTGACCCCTTAGATGTACGTTTAATCTAAATTATTACATATTTACTGTAAATAAAAGCCCACTTCAGGTCATTTTTAGAAAATTGGTGGCCATTTTAGACGCCATCTTGGATTGCCAGGTTCCATGGCCGCCATAAGCCCATAACACATTGTAAGTGGTCTGAATGTATTTCTCGACCCCCAAAACCTAGGTATAGACACCAAAATTACGTCTCTAGGACAGATATGTCATGATCTAAGGCCATTTACAAGAGGTACTGGCGGCCATCTTGGACGCCATTTTGAAAGTAACCACTTTCCGGATGTTCTATTTTTAAAAAGATTTTTAGTACCGTATATTGTTCCTGACACTACCGGAAACCGTTGAAAAACTTTTTGTTGGAATTTTTTTTGGGTTGTGGTACTTTTTTCCATAAAGCGACCCGCCTATAATATATCAAGCAAGCCGAGTCAGTCAATATTGCTGATTTAGATATGAATATACATGTAAATGAAAAACTTCTTAATGAAAATAGTTTTTACTAAAGAATTCATTAAGAAGCAGGCAACCATCTCAGTTCCATCTTTTTTTAATCTCATGCACTGGAAATTACAGTATGCGACAGTAATCAACAATTGCATGACGGTTAATAAAGAAAAAAATATGGGGCGTTGTTCAATGAAAAATATAATTGTAAACTTCGTAAAAAGATTTTTAAAAAAATGAATTACCTTTGAAATCAGCAGGATCGATAACGAAAGATGCAGTAGCAGCCAGTCTGGTCTGTTTGCTACTCTTGCCTGCAATGCTAGGAGGGTATAAATCCAGGGCTTTCTTGGTAATAGCTGTATTGAAAACTTCCTCGCTAAACCCGCAACAGCGCTTCACATTCCTTGATGAAATCGTGAAATATTGAGGAAAACTACGGATGAATCTTTCAAGATCAGCCTCTGTCCCCAAATACCGATCAAGACCAGGGATTTCCTTGACCTTAAAATGCGATTTTACCAGAGGAAGAAGCATCGACAGACGTATGTCACTGAGCATGGACACGATTTGCAGAAGCGCTGAGATGATTCTGCCTACGGTTTCCCGTGGCACACCACTGGGGCTGCTGCCGTCTTTAAAATGTAGCTCGGGAACATTGAATTGAAAGGGTTGCGGTGCTGGTTCGATGTCTTTTCGGAAGAACTTCACTTCCCATTGACAATTTCGCCTCACAGTTTTCCGAAACCGCTCAGGAATCTGGGAAAGAATGTCGTCAGACATTGGAACAATCCGAACTTTAAGTCGGGCATTGTTTTCCAGAATGTTACGGAAATCAGCGAATTCTGCACCCGTTATTCGCCGAGCAGACGACTTCCCGAGGCGAGCATTTCCTTCCCGACCCGATACCGATATATTCGCATATTTTTTGCCGATTCGCACAATCCGACCCGACAATTCATCGTTGTCTGCCATATTTCATTGATCCAGCACTGCTCCAAAGTCGAAATGAAATTATGTTCTGTGTCATGGCTTTATAATATAATGTTGTATGCTGCTTAGCTTCTAGTAGATGTGGCTCTATGAACCCGATGGGGATTCCCAGTATAGTCGACTTAACATTCAGTTTCAGTTTAAGTTTTATTTCCATTTCCAACAGAACAGTGATTTTAACAAGAAATCAAATATACAATTCAATATTCAATAACAAAATACATTTTACATGGTTTAAAGTTATAAAATAGAAAGTATACATAGACATCCAGTATAATAGTATTTTTGTTGTTGTTGGTTTTTTTTAGTTAAACCTGTGGAAATGGAGGGATCCACTGAAAAGCAGAGCTTGTAGAATGTGGATCCCTCGAAATAATGACAAACGTATTTTTTTTTAACATGTAAATTTATTGACCAGAAAAAATATGAATATACATAGATTACCAAAAAGTGGCAGAATAATAATACAATTATATAAATCCGTAATTTGAAAACTTGTTACGACACGTATATAGTATGGTGGACATAATGAAAAGAATATAAGACAACATAAACTAAAGCAAGGGAAGAGAGAAATACAAGCCTAGAATAGTAAATGTTGCTGCATATGTGAAGAGTAAAGAAAAAGAGAGGAGAGGTGGAGAGGAGAAGAAAGGGGGGAGAGAGAGAGAGAGGGGGGGGGGGGGGGGAGAGCACACGATGTGCATACTACAGGGGTAGTGACCATAATTATAGTAAGTTACATATAGAGCGTAAAGAAAGACGTAACGGGAAGGATAAATTCATTAAAAAAGGTGAGACACGATTAGACAATGCACTGATATTAATTTGTATTGTAAGAAAGTATAAGAAACAATTTCAATTTCCTTTTAAATGAATTAAGTGAGGGGGCAAGTTGAATGTCATTATGAAGAGAGTTCCAAGATGTGGGTGCTGTATAAATAAACGTGTTTTGAGCTAGAAGGGTTCTCACCAGAGGTAAAAAGTCATTACAGCGCCGGGTTGGGTACTTATGAGAGGATTTATTTTGGGTGAACATATCATCAAAAACGGAAGGAAGCATGTCGTTATTATAGGAATACATAAACTGACCTAAAGGAAGGAGATAAAGATTTTAATTTTCAATATTTTATTTTCAAAGAAAAGAGGATCCGTATGGGAGCAAAAATGAGAAAGGCAAATGATACGAAGAGCTTTCTTTTGTAATAATAATATTCTGTTTAACAAATTTTGGTGCGTATTGCCCCACACCAGGAGTCCATAGTGTAGATATGGTAAGACCAGAGAGGAATAAAGCATAAGTAAGGAAAATGAAGGGAGATGTGTTTTTAATCTATTCATGACACCAATATTTCGAGAAATAGTTTTACAGATGTTGTCAATATGATACTTCCAGGAGTTTATTGTCGACTGTAACGCCCAAAATTTAGTGTGAGAGACACTCTCCAACGGGAAATCATCGAATTCAGTATTGATTGGCAGTGAGTCTATAGTATTACTGAACAACATATACTTAGTTTTTTGGACATTAAGTGAAAGTTTTTTTGCTCTAATCCATTGTAGAATCTTAGATAGTTCAGAATTAATCGTTTGCGCAAGAGTGTATGGATTGTTGTGGGAAAAGAACAGATTTGTGTCGTCAGCAAAAAGTATAAACGATAAAATATGGGATGATCTGCAGAAATCATTTATGTATAAAATAAATAAAAGTGGACCCAGGAGGCTTCCCTGTGGAACACCACGGCTAATATTACATAAATCTGATGAACAATCGTTTAAAGAGACATATTGCTTTCTGTTAGAAAGATAGTTCCTGAACTACTCCAAAGCCTTTCCATGTACACCGTAATGGGAAAGTTTATTAAGTAATATATTGTTGTTTATTGTGTCAAAGGCTTTTGAGAAGTCCAGGAAAATACCAACCATATGAGAGGAATTATCAATAGCATGAGCTACTTTCTCCACAAAAGATAGTAAAGCATGAATGGTACTATGCTTTTCCCTAAAACCAAATTAAAAGTTAGAGAAAACATTATGATCTTTTAGGGGGGCAACTGTTCTAATATATATGATTTTCTCCAAGATCTTAGAGAAAGAAGATAACAATGAGATCGGTCGACAGTTGTTTACATTTAGTTTGTGCCCCTTTTTAAATAAAGGAATGACTTTGGCGATTTTCATAGAATTGGGAATTTGCCCATGTAGTAAAGACAAATTAAATATATGTACCAGGGGATCTACTATGAATGGAATAATGGCTTTAAATATAAAATTATTGATATCATCAATCAATCATCAACTGATATCATTTTATGAACCTAGAAAAGTTCTTTCGGTTGAAGTTTTTTTTTGTTGTTGTTGATTTGTGATCCCATGTTGTCTCTGAATAATTTCAGCTTTGTTTCCCAAAAATAAACTTTAAGCATTTTGCATAATTTGCATAAATCCAAATGGCCACATGTGTGACGTCATACCTGCCAAGTTGTCAAGGTTGCTGGTTCCAAACAATTTTGAGCTAAACTATGGCGTGGTGATCACAACAGGGCCAAACACTGAATTTGCCCTGCTCCAGCCCGTTGCTTGAATGGTTTCACGGTGAACCTCATGCACGGGTTCTATTGTTTGGAACCAGTATCCTGGACGACGAGCGAATGTGACGCCAGCACTTCGGTACTCTATATACATGGTCTATATATAGGCAATGCTTAAAGGCTGGTCACATTTGTCTGATAACGATAACGATGACGAGATTTTTCAGCTGCGGGCTGAAGGTGGGCAAATTCGGTGTTTGGCCCTGTTGAGACACCGTGCCATTGTTTAGCTCAATTTGTTTGGAGCCGGCAACCTTGACGACTGAGAGATGAAGAGGCATAGCTTCTGGACCCTCTGCCCTACCCCCTTTCTTTTCCTTTCTCTTTTCTCCCCCTTTGTTCATTTATGTATCTGTGCTGGTTGTGTGGAAGTTCCCTTTTTTTTTTTGTTTTTTTTTGTTGGTTTTTTTTTCCTTCTTTCTTTTCTTTGTTTTATCTGTTTGTTCGTTTGTTGTTGTTTTTTGTGTTGGTGTGGGATGGGGGGGGGGGGGGGTGATGGTGTATGTTCTCTTATTTTTTTCTCTCTTTTTCTTCCTATCTTCTTCCTATCCTCTTTTTTCTTCTCTTATCTTTCCTCTTTCTTTTTAATTTAATTCTTTCTCTCGGAAGGAAATTGGAAAAGGATTTCTTGAAAATTGTTTGTAACGAAATGGGTAACTTAAATAAATGAATCTTATTCTTCTTGAAATATGTATTTCTATTCGCAAATATATGTTATATGAAAGTTTGTTTGTATTATTGTTTGAAATGTGAAACTGCAGTTAGCAGTTATATTTATGTGAATATTCTTTTGGGTTATATGAAAGGTTTCAAATTATGTTCAATTTTCTTTATGAGAGAAAATGATAAAAAAACTTATGAAAAAAAAAAATTAAAGGGCTGGTCACATTGGTCCGATAAAGATAACGATAAATTGTTGCCAAATCGTCCAAGCGTTGTTTATGTGGAATATGAATAGGAATTCTTGGTGGTAGGTCAGACTTTGCCAATATATGGTAATGAGCCTCCCTCTCCCGATTCTATCGTCTTGGTTGAACCAATTATTTCAGGACAAAGCTCACCGATATCTTCTGAGAGCCAATTGTTTTTGCTCCTTCGAGGTGACGATAGTTCAGAAGAATCATGTGGGCAGTGTTCATCGTGCTTGATTGACAGAACCCCACTGATTTTATGGGTCAGGTGTGACCACTTTTAACCGTCCTCCTTATAGGTAGATTTTATATGCGCATACATTATCGTTATCGGACAAATGTGACCAGCCCTTAACAGTGTTGTTAATCTTGTACAATGAAACCTGTGCTACGATACAATTTCCCGGTATATCCTCCGTTCGTTGCATCACAGGTTACATTGCATAAGATGAACAACACATTGGATTTTGATATGCAAATTATGCAAATTGCTCAAGGTTGCCCCTTGGGAAACAAAGCTGAAATTGTTCAGGGACTACCCAGGTGGAGATGCAAAACTCCTTGTCTCCCTTCCACCTCCCTGGTCCAAGGATGGAAGCAACGAGCGAGGATCGAACTCAAGACCTCTCGTATGAGAGTTAAGAGCCCTCACCAATATACCACAGTGCCCCCACTGGACTTCTTGACTTGTTCTCCATAATAATGCGATGCGGCATAGAACCAGAATTGGTGATATACATGTAGGATTATATTTACGCTGATCTTATATTCTCTTATCGAAATCAAAATTGATGATATATGTTTTTTATTATTTGTTATCGAGACCTGTTCTTTCAAGTTTTAAAAATAGATTGAACGCTCCTTTCTAAATCACCCCCGCACTCAGTACACTGTAGGAGTCAATCAATTGCTCTTTTAATGACTCCGGCATCTATTACTCACATTAACCCTTTATTTCATGACTTGAAATTCCAAAGATTTTGAGATATTGTCACATACCAACATTATGTTTTCATGTACACGTATAAGTTTATATACAAACATCCCCGAATAGTTTTGTTATCTGCTTGATTGTAATCGTGATATGCATAATTATCCAACAAGGTTTGAGAGAGACATCCATATTCATAGACATAAAACAGTTTCGTTTCAATGAAATATTCACTTTTCTGGTCCCAAACTCTGGGAAAAACTTAAATGAATGTTAAAACATGCCCTTCATTCCCTATATTTCTCGTATAGTATAAAAGAAATGGTTTTTCAAACAATATAGTCCTTAATTAGCATATAATTTTATCAGATTTCTCCCCCCCCCCTTTTTTCGCTTTAAAAAAAATATCTTTTATTACCTGTTAGATATTCCATGCATATAATTATGTGACAATCATACATGGCTATCCACACACAATTCTTGTGCTTTCAAGGTATATTGCCTCCTTCCACCGCGTATGTAAAATGTAAACATTGATTTTGTATTCTTTTGATTAAATGAAGGAAATAAATGTGTTTTCAATTGAATTGATTTCATTCGAATTGAAGTGTGGGATTCACATACAAACTTTAGAGAAAATATAGCAAAAACCCGAATATTTTAAAACAAATACTAGTATCAGGACACAAAGAGGTCAATAAGCAACATTACAATCAGCTTTTCTAAGCAGTAAAATGTAAGGAAAAAATTGTCTAAAGAGTCCTGGAATCATAATTGTCTCATATCCCCCAAAGCGGGACGATAATCAAATGAAATGGAGACAATAAAGAAATGATATATTGTCTACGATATGTTTTCCTAATTCACATTTACGTGTCCATAAATAATAAGCCCCCCCCCCCACACACACACACACTTCCGTCATTTTCCTGGAAAACCCACATGGAAAACCCCGTCGAATACATGAACAAACGTCAAGGTCTAGTTGTTAGATTTTTAAAAAATTCGTTATGTGATAAAGATCACTACTGCTATGAGACAACAATGACAGTAGCTTCTCAGTTATTGTTCAGTGACAAAAATATTCAAAATTCAAAATGATGTAACACATAACAAATTTAAAATTCGAATTGCTCTTCGTATTTCTGTTTCGTCAATTCTGCATGGTCTCTTGACAGCGTTCCGTACCCCCATCGTCAAATTACATATACACATTTAAAAAGGCTCTATTTTAATCCTTATAATGATTCAACAGCAACACATTCCGGAAAGCAGTGATATTGAAAATAGAGAGTGCAACAATTTTGCACTCTTATTAGTCATGGCCAAAGGAACCTTAAAGGTACGACACTGAACAATTTTCCTGCACCCTTTGCACATTGGTCCGATAAAGATAACGATAAATTGTTGCCAAATCGTCCAAGCGTTGTTTATGTGGAATATGAATAGGAATTCTTGGTGGTAGGTCAGACTTTGCCAATATATGGTAATGAGCCTCCCTCTCCCGATTCTATCGTCTTGGTTGAACCAATTATTTCAGGACAAAGCTCACCGATATCTTCTGAGAGCCAATTGTTTTTGCTCCTTCGAGGTGACGATAGTTCAGAAGAATCATGTGGGCAGTGTTCATCGTGCTTGATTGACAGAACCCCACTGATTTTATGGGTTAGGTGTGACCACTTTTAACCGTCCTCCTTATAGGTAGATTTTATATGCGCATACATTATCGTTATCGGACAAATGTGACCAGCCCTTAACAGTGGTGTTAATCTTGTACAATGAAACCTGTGCTACGATACAATTTCCCGGTATATCCTCCGTTCGTTGCATCACAGGTTACATTGCATAAGATGAACAACACATTGGATTTTGATATGCAAATTATGCAAATTGCTCAAGGTTGCCCCTTGGGAAACAAAGCTGAACTTGTTCAGGGACTACCCAGGTGGAGATGCAAAACTCCTTGTCTCCCTTCCACCTCCCTGGTCCAAGGATGGAAGCAACGAGCGAGGATCGAACCTAAGACCTCTCGTATGAGAGTTAAGAGCCCTCACCAATATACCACAGTGCCCCCACAGGACTTCTTGACTTGTTCTCCATAATAATGCGATGCGGCATAGAACCAGAATTGGTGATATACATGTAGGCTTATATTTACGCTGATCTTATATTCTCTTATCGAAATCAAATTTGACGATATGTGTTTTTTATTATTTGTTATCGAGACCTGGGGGGTGATTCACTAACAGCTAAAATTAATCCCAAATAAGTAAAAATCAATTTTAGGAACAATATCCATCCTAAGAGCGATATCGCTTTTAGTGACTGATTCACTAAGGTATTTGGGGTTGATTCCAGCCTCTGAATTGATTTTAAGGATGTACCGTTTTTGGCGAATTCTCATTCAACTTCCGGGACCTGTGTACTTCCGGTGTATACGGATGCTAAGTTACAGTAACCGCGGTACACACTTCAGGAATTTTTCTTCAAACTTATCTAATAAAAGTTAAGGTAATCGTAGAATTGTCATGGCGAGCGTTTCTCAAGACTTTAAGAATATGACCGTTCTGCAGCTGAAAGCTTTTCTGACAGAAAGAGGCATTCCATGCAACGGAAAACGCAAACTCGAATTGGAATTGCTAATACGGAGAGCCGCTGAATGTTACAGCGTTATTGAGCCTTGCGACCGCGAGGCGTCCGGCAAAAAGCGACGACGGGTGCCCGCTGCGGACGGCTCTGTTCGAGACTTAAATGACAAAGCCGTATCTTGGAAAGCTGATTTGAGAGGTTATGCACGGCCGCCGGGTCATTCACCGACCGGTCAGATTCCGGAAGTAACTAGGTCACAAAAGCTGTCCCACATTGCATAGCAAACGCACCCCGATACCTGCATCCGGGCATTTTTACCCTATTGGCGATCGCTCGAATTGATTTTAAGGTTGGGAGCATAGCCCTAGCCATAGGCCCTAGCCCTGTGTATCCAGTCGATGCGTGCGCGCAATTAATGCAGTAGCTAGGTAACGCGCACTAGCTACGCGCTAAGTAGAGAATTAGGTCGGGTGACTGAGGGGCGGTGACTGAAATTTGAGTACGTTGATTGGTTGGAATGAGTGCGCTCGTAAATATTCATTTGCGCTCATATATATTCATGATAAAATTGATTCCATCCTAAAAGCGATTTAGTGAATCAGTAAGGTGGAATTAATTTTAAGCTGGGAATGAAATCAATCCCGAAAATTGATTTTAGGAATGATATTGATCCCAGTTAGTGAATCACCCCCCTGTTCTTTCAAGTTTTAAAAATAGATTGAACGCTCCTTTCTAAATCACCCCCGCACTCAGTACACTGTAGGAGTCAATCAATTGCTCTTTTAATGACTACGGCATCTATTACTCACATTAACCCTTTATTTCATGACTTGAAATTCCAAAGATTTTGAGATATTGTCACATACCAACATTATGTTTTCATGTACACGTATAAGTTTATATACAAACATCCCCGAATAGTTTTGTAATCTGCTTGATTGTAATCGTGATATGCATAATTATCCAACAAGGTTTGAGAGAGACATCCATATTCATAGACATAAAACAGTTTCGTTTCAATGAAATATTCACTTTTCTGGTCCCATACTCTGGGAAAAACTTAAATGAATGTTAAAACATGCCCTTCATTCCCTATATTACTCGTATAGTATAAAAGAAATGGTTTTTCAAACAATATAGTCCTTAATTAGCATATAATTTTATCAGATTTCTCCCCCCCCCCTTTTTTCGCTTTAAAAAAAATATCTTTTATTACCTGTTAGATATTCCATGCATATAATTATGTGACAATCATACATGGCTATCCACACACAATTCTTGTGCTTTCAAGGTATATTGCCTCCTTCCACCGCGTATGTAAAATGTAAACATTGATTTTGTATTCTTTTGATTAAATGAAGGAAATAAATGTGTTTTCAATTGAATTGATTTCATTCGAATTGAAGTGTGGGATTCACATACAAACTTTAGAGAAAATATAGCAAAAACCCGAATATTTTAAAACAAATACTAGTATCAGGACACAAAGAGGTCAATAAGCAACATTACAATCAGCTTTTCTAAGCAGTAAAATGTAAGGAAAAAAATAGTCTAAAGAGTCCTGGAATCATAATTGTCTCATATCCCCCAAAGCGGGACGATAATCAAATCAAATGCAGACAATAAAGAAATGATATATTGTCTACGATATGTTTTCCTAATTCACATTTACGTGTCCATAAATAATAAGCCCCCCCCCCACACACACACACACACACTTTCGTCATTTTCCTGGGAAACCCACATGGAAAACCCCGCCGAATACATGAACAAACGTCAAGGTCTAGTTGTTAGATTTTAAAAAAATTCGTTATGTGATAAAGATCACTACTGCTATGAGACAACAATTAGTGTAGCTTCTCAGTTATTGTTCAGTGACAAAAATATTCAAAATTCAAAATGATGTAACACTAACAAATTTAAAATTCGAATTGCTCTTCGTATTTCTGTTTCGTCAATTCTGCATGGTCTCTTGACAGCGTTCCGTACCCCCATCGTCAAATTACATATACACATTTAAAAAGGCTCTATTTTAATCCTTATAATGATTCAACAGCAACACATTCCGGAAAGCAGTGATATTGAAAAGAGAGAGTGCAACAATTTTGCACTCTTATTAGTCATGGCCAAAGGAACCTTAAAGGTACGACACTGAACAATTTTCCTGCACCCTTTGAAAAGATTTATTTGTATTCCGTTAAGGGCAGAGACAGCCATTTAAAGATGCATCGATTTTTTTTTTCACAGTAATTCATGTTCAAACTCTCACAAGGTATTGGATTCCAAAACAAACTTTTCACCATACAGCAAGTAAATGTATTTAAAGCTTAAAATTCGGATACAGTTTTTTCTCTGAGACATCCGTTGTTGTCTCTCAGACATCCGTTGAATATATTCTGTGTATATTAAGACCCTTTGAGTGTCTCATGTATTTGAGGAAAATGTTTTATTTTTCAAAACTACATTCAATAGAGGGTAATTAAAAATGAAAATAGCACTGCAGCTATCTTACGGTGTCAAAACACCAGAACTTAAAAGTTTTTGAATATTTTCCCTTCATTATTTTGAGATTCTTTTCCTTAACAGACTATTTATCATTTACAAGAGTTATTTGAAAAGCGCATATTTAAGGATGAAATTGTCTTAAAATGCACCCTATCAATACAAAATGAAGTTAAATTTTTCATTTTAATGAAGTTAAATGTGCGCAAAAAAAGGCGCAGATTTAAGGACGAAATTGTCTTAAAATGCACCCTATCAACACAAAATGAAGTGAAATATTATACCCGCAATGAAGGAGCTGCTAGTTTATGATTAGGACTGGAACTTTTTGAAAAAATTTGATATGCATGGAAATATAGGTTAACCCCCAACTGCAATGCGTGTAACCATGGTCGTAAATAATAATGTTCCAATCTGTTAAAAAAGGAGGAAAAAATATTATGATAGGCTATGATCAGGTATTTCGTAATACATTAACTACGCGAAGGTACTAGAAGGGTTATTGCGACATCCTTTCGCACCGATTTACAGAATATAGGACTTTATGTTTATTGTTGTTCCTTTGTGTAGATCATACCCCTGAATTTATTCGATATAAATACCTATTTACTTTAAAAATTATGAAAGACTGAATGCATCGTCTTTCTTATATTTTTTAAATCTAGAAAAATATGGAAATAATGTTTGTCTTTTGACTAACAACATATTGCTATACAGTTTTCATGAGACAAGGCACTAGGTATTCATCACTTTGCTTCAACAAGAGAATATTTGGCCTATCATAACACTGTACCAAAGCCGTTATATATCACATACATGTCGAGAATAATTTTGGTCTACAGAAAAGGTGAAAGGCAATATGGCAAACGTGGAGAAACTGTGTGCTTGCATTGTGTAAATTGGAAGGAATTATGCCAATGTATCGCTATCGGGTCGGCCTGGAATTGCTCGTCTCGATATATCTTCTGCTCGAAAAATAGTTGGTGCGAGCATTGCTGATCTTCGTGGCATTTTTCAAATCCATGAAAGAATTACTGTGCGAGTCATCCCGATGTCTGAAGGGGCCCTGTCAAAGATTCCTGCACATGCCCGGCAGGAAGTGAGGATGAACTGCCAATGGGATGTCAAGTTCTTCAAGAAAGACATCAATCCAGAGCCGCATCCAGCTCAATACAACGTTCCCGAACGGCTTTTTGCAGAAAGTGGCACCTCCTGTGGCCTGCCACGAGATGTCATGGGACGGATCATCTCTGCACTCCTCCAAATCACATCTACACTAAAAAACATCAGTTTGTCTACGCTTCTCCCTCTCGTCAAGTCAAATTTCAAGGTCAAAGACATCCCGAATATCCGTCAGTATTTAGCGACAGAGGGTGAGCTCAAGAACATTATCAGAAGTCAACCCCAGTACTTCAACATTTCAGGAAACAATGTGCACCGATATTCCTGGTTTAACGAAGAGGTTTTGAACGAAGTTATTTCCAAGAAAGCCTTGGAAATTTATCCTAACACTGCAAAGAAGTGTAGCAAAACTACTGGCCAGACGGCTTCTGGATCTTCGGGTGGTGAACCAGCTGATTATAAAGGTAATTACACGTTTGGCCAGTTGTACTTTTGTCTAAAAATGTCAGAGGTCAAAATGCCGGTTACATGTCGTTTTTCCGAAGGTTCATATTTCCGAACATGTAATAGAACTCTACATCATTTTTCGGAATTGCGAACCGACCGAATACTGAACATATTTCATTTCAAGAATCATTAAGCCTTTTTAATTTTCGGAATTATGAACCTCTGGAGTAATGCAACAAATGTTGGGAATTATGAATCCCGTGGTTTGGAAATGTTGTGTTTCGGAAATATGAGCCTTCGGATAAACGAGTATCCCCCAAATGCCACCGGCAGAAATGTCTGAGGTAAAAGTTATCAATCCACAAGTGGAATGACAATTCTATCACAGTAGTACATTAAGAATTCATTGAAGTTTGTATGTCATGCTTGAATCATAACAGAGGATAGACTTTAAATCTCAATAGTGAGTCAAACTCAAAGAACCTCATTGTCAAAATTTTTAATGAAAAATATATATCAATGGATATTGAAAGTGTTGCTATGAAATTTAAAACGTGTGATGAATTATTCTATTATAAAGGCGAGTATAATTCTGGAGGGACAACCCCCAGCAGGCGCGCTTAACTTGAAATTCTTGGAAAACAAACTACACTCAAACGCCCGCTTCTATCCAGTCAAGTCGAAAGATTAGGGAGGATGGGGGGGGGGGGGGGGGGTGTGAAAGGGAAATATGTGTATTTAGAAAATTGATATTTGTGGGGTTATCGTAATCTTAATTCAATTTTGCAAGTACAAAAGTTCCATGGTGAAACAAAGCAACGATGAAACAGAATTTATGATGTAAATGTTAACGTTAATATATCTGGAATTCCATTGAAAAGAGTACATACGTGTAAACATCTCAGAGTGATAATTGATGAAAATCTTTAACGGGGCTTGTGCCTGACTCTATGAAAATAGCCAAAGTTCTTCCTATATTAAAAAAGGGTGATTCATTTGAAGTCCGTAATTTACCACCCGGGGGGCGTTTCATGAAAGGACTTGTCAGATATTTTATCCGACAAATTTGCTCTCAGCCAATCAGATGCAAGGATTTCAGTAGCTTATAACAGTTGTCGGATGAAATATCCGACCACTTCCTTTCATGAAACGCTCCCCAGATATCCCTTTTAACAAGTTTTTCAAAGATACTAAAAACAATTATCTACAAGAGACTAATCTCATTCATTGACTGACATTTTGAGCAGCATGCAATATGGCTTTTATAGAGAAAAATACAGCACGACACATGCTGTATTAACTCTCATCGAAAAGGTAACTAAAGCATGTGATAACAACTCACACACAATCAAATTATTCCTGGACTTCTACAAGGCCTTCGACATATAGACCACGCAATTCTTTTACATAAATGATCATTACCGAATCAGAGGCAAGGCTTTGTGGTGGTTCGGGAATTTCCTTACAAACAGAAAACAATTTGTCTCTATCAATAACTATACGGATCTATTCAAAAGGTAATCAATTGTAAGGTACCCAAGGTTCCATTCTAGGTCCCTTACTTTTTACGACTTTTATAGATCGTCTCATGTATTATCTTTTTTATCTTTCGCGGACGACTCAAATATTTTCTTTTCGCGTCGAGATCCACACCAGCTAGTACAAACAATAAAAACTGAGTTAAAAAGATAGCTCATTGGATTAGATCAAAAAGACTTTTTTAAAATCTTGACTAAACCAATTTCATGCTTTTCAGCAATACATTACATACATTACCGGGAACTGTTATCATGAACAACCACTTTATAAGCAAAGTTGAAATGACCAGATTTCTAGGTGTGACGATCGATGATAAACTTTCATGGAAACCACATACATAACCTTTGCAAAAAAAAAAGTATCCAGATATATTGGTATCATAAATAAACTAAAACACCTTTTCTCTTGAAAGACCCTCCATACATTATACCGCACTCTTGTTTTATCTCTCTTAAAACTATAGTATTCTTGCTTGGGTAACTGTATTAAAACTAACCTAAACAGACTTTTTCTTTTACAAAAAAGAGTAATGAGAATCATTTTCAACAAGATTTACCGGGCACACACCAATTTATTATTCCTTGAATGTAAGTCCCCCAAAATATACGATTTATACTCCTACGATATTATAAGTTTTGAGCTCCAAATTGAAAAAAAATGTCCTACCATAAGCACTATTGCAAATGTTTCTTAAAAACAATCCCCATATTCTCGAAAGTTGCCAACCTTTAAGCCCCCGCCTAGGTGAGTAGATTTAGGCCAATGGAGAGCCAAATTTCACTCACTTTTAATCCTACAAAATCACCTTAGACTCCTTCTACTTCTGGAACTAAATGCAAATACACAAACCTCACGATATAATTGATTTTTGACGTTAATTTCATTCCAGGAATAATTTTTTTCCTTCATTTTGTTACATGAATGTCATAATTTATACGAGACTTAGGGGTTGACGAGTGGCCTTCCATAAATCAGTCAGGCCACTTTCAAGAATACAGGCCAATGACATTAACGGATATCCAACCAGACAGTCAAATCTCTTTCCCCCTGACACCTTCCACGTAGAAAAAACTTGTTTCACAAAAAACATTAACATATATATATATATATATATATATATGTGTGTGTGTGTGTGTGTGTGTGTGTGTGTGGGTGTGTGTGGGTGTGTGTGTGTGTGTGTGTGTATCTGCAGTACTGTTCACAACCCCAATTTTCTTGTTCTTTTTCCCCATCTCTTTTTTAAAACTTAAATCAATAAATAATAATTTTTAAAATAATCGTACAAATACACGAGATGGTGTACTTGAAGAACAGCCCATATGATAAGGAAAGAGAGAAAACAAAGAAGATTGAAGGATAAAAGCAAAGAATAATATAAGGAAAGATAGAAAGAAGAGAAGATAGAAGGGGGAAATAAAGAATTAAAAAATGAAGATACAAAGAGGAAATGAAAGAAGGACAAAAACAAAAAATAACATAAGGAAATTTAGAAAAAAAAACAGAAGGTAGAAGGGAAAACAAAGAATAAGAAAATGAAAATAGAAAGAGGAAATGACCGAAGAATAAAAACAAAGAATAACATACGGAAGGATAGAAAGACAAGAAGATAGAAGGATAAAACAAAAAATAACATAAGGAAAGATAGAAAGAACAGAAAATAGAAGGATGAAAGCAAAGAACATGAGGAAAGATAGAAAGAGAAGAAGATAGAAGGAAAACAACATAAGGAAAGATTCTCTTTGTTTTTACCCTTCTATCTTCTTCTCTTTCTATCTTTCCTTATGTTATTTTTTGTTTTTATGCTATCGTTTTTATCCTGTACTGACGTAAGGACCGCGTCAGAGTCTTGTACGGTCTTAAAAGAGGGATGTCGTTTAAAAGTGATTGCAAAATGAATAGGGCACAGGGGCGGCGCTACGGGGGGGGGGGCAGAGGGGGCGACCGCCCCACCTATGATTTTTTTCAAGTAGTGAAAAAAGAAAAAAAAAAGAAGAAAAGGAGGAAGAAAAGGGAAGAAAAGGGAAGAAAAAAAGAAAGAGGAGTATTAAAAAGAGAGGTCTTAAACATATAACTCTATATTACCCCTGTTCTTTAATGGAGAAAAATATGACGTCATCTTTAGGTCGTCTTGCCCCTCCTATCAAAATACCCTGGCGCCGCCCCTACATACAATACATTTAATACCTGGGTTAATTGTCTTCACATGCTCGATTAGCGCAAGTAATGACGCAATCGAAATGACGCCTTTTGTGAGCTGGGCCTAAGCGCTGCGTATGATTATTCTAAACACTGAAAGATATGAACCTGCCAAAAGATAACTTTTTAAACATAATTCTTCATTATAAAGACGTGCTTAGCCGAACTCAAGTCATCGAATCTGTGGAGGAATGCAAGCGAGCTCTTGAGCCAATCCTGGATAAGTCAAAAAGGGAGACTGTTGTAATTGGAATGGACTGTGAAGGTGTTAATCTGGGTAAGTAACCACGAACATGACAAAGGCATCATATAAACCAAAAAGTAATACATATAATTTTACAGATTTTCATTTTAATGTAATTTCTGAAAGATAATGAATGAACAGAGAATGGAGTCGGAAAAAAATCAACTAGAGAGCAACTAAGTTTATCATTGTCATTTGGTTATTCTGATAACAAACCTGATGGCCTGAACATAGTTCTGACATTTGCCCCAACGACAGGTGCCCCAGGCTTTATTTCGACAATAGTGGCGTATCTACGGGGGGGGGGGGGGGGGGGCGGCACGTGCCCCTGCCGGCACTTGAAGGGCGCACAAAATGCAAAAGAGAGAAAGAAACAGAGGAGAAAATGAAGAAGAATTATGATAATTAAAGATTATGCACCTCAAATCCGCAGTGTAAATGCATTATAGAAATATATATATATATATATATATATATATATATATATATATATATATATATATATAGATATATATATATAATGTGATGATGTTGAGTCTACTTTTACCATTCGCTTTGGTTTGGGTAATATAGAACAAAGTGGGATGAATTCAAACCAAAGATGACGCAGGATACTCCGGAAATTTAAGCTTTCGTCTTTCGACTTCTTCAGAAATTTATTCTGAAACAGTTATAAAGAGAACTTATAACTCTTTATAACTGTTTCAGAATAAATTTCTGAAGAAGTCGAAAGACGAAAGCTTAAATTTCCGGAGTATCCTGCGTCATCTTTGGTTTGAAATCATCCCACTATATATATATATTTTTTTTTTTTTAGGGGGGGGGGGGTGAAATGCATTTTTTTTCTGAAGCTCTGTTGCTTTGCTTCCTCGCATATGTTGTTCCAGGATCTCGTAATTTTGCACCCCAGTATATGATACAGTTCATAATGGTGCTTTTAAAGGGTTCAACATTTTAAAGATTAAATGTAATTCTCATTTTTTGCTGGCTGTCATTTAAGTTTCATCAGCCTCTTGTTAAATATTGCGCCGGTGCGCCCCCAATATAGGATATAGTGTATCAAATTTACAAAGGTTAAACATTTGAAAAAAAATCTCTTTTCCTTGCTAAATTGCTCGAATATTTCTCAAGGGATTTCGTTAATTTTACGCCTCAGTTAAGAAGGAAGTGAATAGAAAACGGTTTATCAGTGATCAAAATGCGAATCTCTTGGGGGGGGGGGGGGTTAAAAATTCAAAAAATGGCTCGGTCGGACACTTCGTCTTGTGACGTAGCTCTACACCGGAAAAAAAAAGAGACATTTATCGATCGCAATCACCGTAATTATCTTCAACTTCAGAATTCACCACTTAAGTATCCTTGACTTACGCTACGCCATAATTTTTTTTTGTTTTTTTGAGAACATTCCCAGAAAATTTTTGTCTTTTTGGACCCACCTCTGCTGATAGTATTTTCATTCTTGAAAGTTAAGTCATGTTTATATTGTAATCATCTACATTCAGCAGATTTATTTTCCTGCGGGGGTTGATTTTGTAAAGAGAATACCTATTTTGATTTTGCATATTTATTTGTTAGATTTACCCTGAATAAAGTTTATTCAAACTTTATTTTCTTATTAACAAAAAAAAAATCTTTTGTGGGTAGTCAAACAACCTTTTTTAGACAACTAATTCAAACACTTTTCTATTGCAATATCATCTTTAATTTACTTTTAGGGTGATAAACACATATACACCGTGACACGGTCGCTTTGGCTCCCTCGCTTGATAAGTTTAGGCAGGTGGGTGGAGGAGGGGCAACTTCATTGTTTGCCCCGGGCGCCATAATCCCTCGATATGCCCCTGTTCGACAAAGATGTAGGGTTTCGCCTTGAGTTGGAATAGAGTTTTAGTTTAGGTTTATGGTCAGGGGTTCTGAGTCTCTGGCTTAAAGCTCATGTACAGTTTTAGTGGCAAAAAGGGAATTTTAAAGAAACATGTTCTCCTTGTATCAAAAGATGTTTTTAATAGGCCAGGAGCCTGTCCCGAAATAGTCACCCCATTTTACTCATAAGATTTGACCCCGTAAAGTTACTTAGACCATCTATATAAGTCACTGACAAAAAGGTTGTCAGCCTGTCCGTAGCCGCCGGGTTTAGCCCCCAAAGCCCCCAAATGAGACCCCAAAGTCGGGTCGATTTCACCCCATCTCCCCCATGCACCAAATTTGTCAGTAGGAAGTAGTATGACTGGACACTACAAAACACAAAAAACTGACAAAAATCTCCGGGCTATATATATATATATATATATATATATATATAGAGCCCTGGAAAAAAAATTATTAAACCAGCTCCTAATAAAGGCCTATATGGCAAGTGTTGGCTACATCAGTAATTGAATTTTCAGAATGATTTCTACTAGCTAACTCATGAGTGGATAAAACCCCCCCAAAACAATTAGCTCGTGTAATAACTAATCCCTAGGACAATTACCGCCAGGGTAATTGCCCCTAGGACAATTAACCCCGGACAATTTTCGCTGAAGGACAATTACTTCTAAGGGCACCCCAACGGATAGAACTTTCAGAACAACTAACAGAATGTAAATATCCTAGATGCTAACTGTCCTCAGGGATATTCTCCAGGGGTAGGGGTTTTGGAAAAAATGTCCTGACAGAAGTGGTCTGGGGATTGTCCAGGGGGTATGCCTGATTTTTTTCGTAAAGCCATGTCCATTCCTTTGGGGGCAGTTTGTTCAGTTCTTGGTGGAAAATTGCTACATTTGATGATAGCAGCCATGCCTTGTGGCATTCTCTCAACAAGGTGTTGCCCTTTTTTCCCCTCACAGCAGCTCATTCATGCTGCAAGAATTGTTGTTGTTGTTGTTTGTTTCATGAAATTATTATTATTTTGTTATTTTTTATTTTTGAATACCTTTAATTATTATGTCACACGCACTGGTCTCAGTAGAATAATGAGAAGGCAATGGTGCTCAGACCAAGAGTAGTAAACTTGAATTCATTCTCTCAGACATTTATAGTCTATTAGGTGGTCCAAAAACTCTTTCTCGTGTGAAAAAAGGGCTGTTATAATTGTCTGGGGAAATTTGTCCGGGACAACTTGTCCTGGCTGTTGTCGTCCTGGTAGTAACTGTCCTTGGGTAAAAAGTCATAGGGGTAATCGTTCTAGTTACTAGTAGTCCATTAATTATGCATTAGCTGTTGATAATCATTTCCTACTTCCATAGACAGTGGACTTTACACTACTCATATACCCCAAAATGGAGATAGTTTAATAATTTTTTCCAGGGCTGTATATATATATATATATATATATATATATATATATATATATATAATTTTATTGCCTAGATAGTTTAGCTTAGCTTATGAGTCGTACAGCCTGTTTCACCTTCGGGTGAAACAGGCTGTTTGACTCATAAGCTAAACTATCCAGCCAATAAAATTATACACAGCTCCTCCAGTTGAGCACTTTTAGAAACTGCAGTGTATTGTACATTACTGTACATTACTTATATATATATATATATATATATATATATACATATATATATACATATATATATACATATATATATACATATATATATATATATATATATATATATATATATATATATATTCCAGTCAACCTACAGCAACTTAACAGAATATGCTAGTACATTAGTGACATAATTAAACATCCAATCTCAACGCTTCATTGAACATGGTGGCCATTTTTAAGTAATAATAATATTCCGCTTTTATATAGCGCCTAATACATCGGAGATGTCTCTAAGCGCTTTTACAGATATATTATTACCTCGGTCGTCGGATTCTGGCTTGCCCGCACACAATGTATGCACATTCTCCACTCCATGGGGAGTATTCCAGCAATGGGCCATGGCGCTCACATTGCTAAGCAAACGACATTAACTTTCGCATCCTACCGGGTACCCATTTAACACCTGGGTGGAGAGTGGCAAATGTAGATTAACGTCTTGCCAAAGGACGCTAGTGCTGCGGTGGGATTTGAACCCCGGACCTCGTGGTTCAAAGTCCGGGGACTTATCCACTGATCCACAACACCTCACACAATTCAAAGTGGCCGCCACAAATACATTTTTCCCCTACGTCGGCTTCTTTTCAACGTAGAAACTTAATGAAATATGCTACTCCTACGTTTCTTGGGTCGAGAAAACAATCTGTGACATTACTAGACTTCTACTCCCAACGCTTCATCGCATTTGGCGGCCATTTTTCAATTTTCAAATTGGCCGCCATGAAATATCATATTGCCCTATCTCTGCTTCAAGGCAATCTCTAAACTTATTGGAATATTCTAATACTATGTTTCCAGGGTCAGGAAAAACATTGGTGACGTCATTAGACTTCCCATCTCAACACTTCATGTGGCTTCCATCTTGGATTTTCAAAATGACCGACATTAAATACATATTCTGCCCTTTCTCTGTGGTCAGTATAAAAACTACATGGAATATGATTAGCCTATGTTTCCTTGATAAGGGAAATATTTGGTGCTATCACAAAATTATACTTGAGTCTTCCTTCACTTTAAGCCTTTGGGGCGGCTAGGGGTCCTCAGACAAATTTCACTGCGTCTCTAAACTGAAACAGTGCCACGTTCTGGTTTTTGTCCTTGAATACTTGCACATATTTTGACACCAAGTTTAGAAAACTTATACAGTCATACTATATTTTGGTTTCTAATTTTCTTCTCTTCAGGTAAGAATTTATTTTTTGGGGTAATTAGAATTTAAAAAAAAACAGCAATTCCATTTTATTTCTTTGTAGATCATTTGTACTTTTTTCTTCTTTTACTATCCATTTTCTGTCTGAATATTGATTTAGAAAAAAAGATCCTCTAATAACAGACCTATAAAGCAAGAAATATGGTTGAAATACAATTGAATGCACATGAAATAAAGTCACTTTTAACGCCTTTTGTTTTTCAGTCTACTAACTTTCTCATCGACTAACATCACTGGTCAATTCCCCCCCCCCCTCCCCCGGATAACTACCCCCTGAATTAAGTACTAAGTACAGTTCTTTAGCTGTATTATTGTAACCTACTAATCAATTGGGCCTATACTCTATCAAACTAGAGATAGACTGCCTGTTCTAATATGTCGACCAGCATGTGCAAACTAAATAAATGTACTTTATAGTATACAGCAAATTATTACATACTTTACTTGTCCCAAAGACGTTTTAGGGTAATCCAATTAGGCTACATGTATACAATTACAATTGTACATGTATGATCACGCCATTACAGCACAGGCGGCTTACAACCTTTAAAATGTTTATTTCCTGCATGTCATATTGTTCTTCAACTTTATTTACTTTTATTTCTGCTTTTTTAAATAGTAAAGCTTGATAACATAAATAAGAAGAAATAAAGATATACAAATAGAATAAGAAATATTGCGTTTTAACCACTTTGTACAAAAACAGAGAAAAAATCTCGAAAGGTCACATTTTTTTTGCTTTCATTTCTGCTATTTGAGGTACTATAGTAAATAGTAAAGCATATAGTAAGACAATTTTAAAAAAAATAAGATAAACAGTGGTAGCAAGAAATATTGTGTTAAACCAATTTTTACTCAAAACAGGAAATGTCTCAAAAAGTCACCTAAGTTTAGAAGGATCTTTCGTGGCAAAAGATTTTTGCAATGCTGAATGAAGATGAAGAATGTCAAAATTTAGAGAGGCGTGAAATGCGCTGATTGAGACCAACGATGAACTTTGTCTACAACTGAGCGGGGGTGGGGGGGGGGGGTGCTGACGCCTCTTGCCCGAATGTAAACTTTACTTTCAGCCCCTAGCCCCCACCCCTACCCACCTCGTAAGACTATGCTCGTTTTAATATTGAAAGTGCTTGGAAATGTTATAGGGGACCCAATTTGGGGGGGGGGGGGGTCAACCAGACTTGGATTGATGTTAAAGACTGTTTGGTATGAATATGTTCAGGGGCCCCCTCTGTACAACTGAGGGGGGGGGGGGGGGTGCGGGCGCACGTTTTGAACCCCACCACAAAGTATCTACATGTTTTAGAGTGTAAATATTGTCTATCACGTGAATACAGGTCCCATATTATTTCACTAATAGCCTGAATTGCTTCCTTTTACCAATAATACTTGTAGGTATTGTTTTAAGTTAAACTTTAGAGGGGTAGGGGGAGGGGTGTGAAGAATGGTAAGGCATTGAAAGATATTTTTCCAGTAACCATGAGATTTTAAATGATTTGTCAAGGCTTACTGATTTTCTTACCATTATGCAAAGTACTTTATGAATATTACTTTTGTACCAATTTGTCTCGTTTTAAAAGTAGAAAGGGAAAGGGGAAGGCATGGACATGTAGGGGATAAAAGTTCTGTACCCTATAATCTAGTATATACTTGTGTTGGAGTGTGAATCATGATTATCACTTGAAAACAGGTCTCCTCATATATATTATTGGACAGTTGGCCTTATTGATTTCTCAACACACATCATCGGTTATTAGGCACATTTGTATCATAGCAACGGGAGCTAATAAACAATTCTATATCACTAAAATATGATCGTACTGATTCATCTGACATCACACATCCTATTAAAATATTAATCTGCATGACAATAGCATGTACTACCGAAATTATCCATTTCACGTCTCCCAATGTTACCACTGTAGGGAGAAGGCAGCACTTAGTAACCACTTTTGTTATCGATTCTCTACTTTAGCTAATATCAAAGTGTCAACTTTAGAGCGCTATAAATGTTTTGTTTGATAAGCAATTAACTTGTAATTTTTATATGGTATTAACCGTACATATGGAAAGTTTTCTGAAAAGTTTGAACTAATTAGTGAAAATAACTTTTGAAATAATGAGAAATACGTATTTTGAAGAAATTGATATTTTGTAAAAATTATGTAAACAATCACATTCTTGGCCCAAAATTGTATCGCAAATCATCACCAAACCCACTAAATGTGGTATCATGTTGTAGAAAATTTAATTCCCTTTAATATGATGATAAATACATGGTAAGATGAGGTTCTGTTTAAAAAATATCTTCAAATTCGTTCAATAAGAGTTACACATAGCGGCCACTTTGAAAATCCAAAATGGCCGCTATGCCGGTGATTTGTGCAAATGCCAACATCAATTTTTGAATTTCCCATGTTCTAACGATTATAAAAATGTATAGTTTTGCTAATCTCCAAAAATTTTGAACGAAAGCCCATTTTCTTACATAGTGAACCAGACTATATTGGGAGTTGGTCAAACTTGAGTCAAGTCATAACTTTTACTCAGTATCGGGGAGTGGGGCTGTTATCTGGAAGGAGTGATGTTGTGAGTAAGAAGACCATGAAGTGACCACTGCGTCATAGCGTTAGTTGGAAGTTGTATGAGTAAAGTTTCTGACGAAGTGTGAAGTTTGTAAACATTTAAGCTTCATGTTTATTTCCTGTCGAGGTATTGATAAAGTATTGATAACTTATCGATAAATGTAAAATTGGTCTTATTATGACATAACATTAAGTCAATAATTATTCGTTCTTTTCACTATTTGTTGACTTCTAAATACCTTCATCTTTGTTTGATGTCCAACATGTTCAACTGTTTCCAACATCACTTAATAGGTCAAATTTTGTGCATATTTTTTACTTATTGATATTTGATGTGCCCATATCTATGGAAAAAACATCATTGTTATATATTGTTGTTATTGTATTCATTTTATGTTATGCACTACAGTATTATGTTAATATGATTGTAAACAGTCAGTAGAATCTGAAATCTGATGTACAAACTTATTACATTGTCACTGAACTGATATGTATCCTGTATGCTTATATTGAAATAGAAAAATAAATAAATAAAAAATACATTCAAAAATGACAAAATGGGAAATCAGCACTGCAACAATCAATATTTCAATATCCTACAAATGACTGCATTGCTTTTAACACTTTCTTAACCAATAATATCTTTGTCTTCTTCCAATCTTGTAAATTGAGGTGATCCATAACTGCAAAAGCAACACATACTCCATGTACCGTGGGTTTGGTGTGACACTCAGGAACGTGTTTGACACGTCGGTAAGCGTCCACTTATAGTTTATAATCGTATATAATTCTATAATTCTATATATATATATATATATATGTGTGGGTGTGTGTGTGTGTGTGTAGGAAAAAAACAGATTAATAAACAATTCCTAAGCTAAAGGAAAGAGTTTCGGCCACGTGGTTAAGCGGGAAATAGTGAAGTGATTTACCAACGCAGTGCGGTTTTTTTTTATTGTCTTCAGTATTTTTAATGATATTCCAAGGCAGGACCCTCGGACTCCGTTGAAACATTCTTTATATTAATGAATGTATGAGTGTGCTGTATAAATCAACGCATATTAACTCACCTCATATCACAAGTAATTGAATTTTAATTCAAATATGGCAATCCTTGTTAAAGATTGCTTTCCTTCATCAATACTATGTGCAGCCAGCCTTCAGTAATACATATTTCCTTCCTCCCAGAT
This sequence comes from Heliocidaris tuberculata, assembly GCA_025618425.1. Classification (NCBI taxonomy): domain Eukaryota; kingdom Metazoa; phylum Echinodermata; class Echinoidea; order Camarodonta; family Echinometridae; genus Heliocidaris; species Heliocidaris tuberculata. The sequence continues at coordinate 17,934,766 of CM046848.1, forward strand.
TGCGATGTGCACTTTGATGGAGCAAATGAACAGAACTCACTCCTACCGAAGCGGCTTCAACGCTCTCTGTGAGCTCCTTGGAGAGGGCGCTTCTCACAAAGACTATCAAAGAGATTCGATCATACCAGTATGCCCTCCGAAGGATGAAGAGGATGCTTCCCACAAAAGATTTCTGGAAGCGCCGACCTTTAACAGAAGAAATGATCTACTACGCCGCGTCCGATGCGTTATGTTTGGTTCCCAACGTCTACCTGAAACTCAACGGGTATGTTTCAACATTATTCAGTTTCATTACGATTCAATTCAACAGTTATTACGCATATAAGATCAAATGTTTAGATCATAGATATATAAAAGCACGTGATAAATATAACCAAGACAAAGCTCTCATAAAATCAAACATTGATAGCATAAAATAAACATACATATAAAACAAACATTAAAAACTGGATAAATAAGAAGTACGTAGAGAACAGAAAGAAGTAATGCCAGAGACACTTAGGGAAAACAAAGAGACCTATGACTGTATGAAAATGTATAATAGCTGTGTTGTTTAAGATGGATAAAAAATAATTATTCAAGCGACTTCAGCCAGTGAAAGCAACAATAATAAGTACCCCCCCTAATCAAAATGACGTAACTTTTTAACGAAAATGTTTTGAGCAAAATAACTTGGCAAGAGTATTCTTACCCTTACTGACTAACTTCGCTGTTAAAATGAGATTGATCCATCGAGTCATGCATGAGTGGGCAAACATGTCACTTTTCAAAAGTCACAAGGGTCATTTTTTATGATGTATTAACAGTACATTTTAGCATTTCTTGCGCGATTTTTAAAGTGTGCTCACTCAACCATGAGACGATGACAACCTCCTATGTTCACACAACATGTGATGATACATTTTGGTAAAAATATCTGGAGTTATTTTTTTTCAATAAGCTGAATGGATTTTGCAATTTCAAATTCACGAGGGTTGAATTTATAAAAAAAAATTGTGCTCACCCAACCATAATAATGAGAAAAGTGTCAGGATAGGTGTGAGGGGGTCAAAGAATGGATGATAAACAACAACAACACATAAATAATTATGCTCCAGAAACCGAATTCGCTATAATCTTGTTTCACAGAATCCCAAAAATGACCCGTGTGACTTTTGAAAAGTGACAATTTTGTCTCTGTTTGCTCACTCATGCATGACTCAATGGATCAATCTCATTTTCACAAAAAAGTTAGTCAATAAGTGTAGGAACACTCCTGCCAAGTTATTTTGCTCAAAACATTTTCGTTAAAAAGTTACGTCATTTTGATTAGGGGGGGGGGGTACTTATTATTGTTGTGTTTATAAAACTAGCAGAAGGTTAGCATTTGTCAGCAAACAAAAGGAAGGACGTTCTTCTTTGCCAAAAATGATTCCCCAGGACTAGCAATTACTTGGAAAGTTTGAAAGTTTGGTTTATTTTACCTGACTACTAAGAAAGCATGTGTATGCTTGTAAGTAAGCAACCAGGGGACCGACGGCTTTGAGTCCTCTCCGAGGGACTTGGTAATGAGGATGAATGGTTTACTATAGGGCACTAGCACATCCACTTGGTTTCGAACCCGGGTCCTCCCAGCTACGAGAGACCACCACTCTACCACTGAGCCATCGGGCTTTAGGTTTTATCATCAAGCATTTGCCAAGATTTTCAAGATCCTCTCATAGTAGCTTGGCCTTTTACTTGACTTTTATTTATTTATTTATTAGAGAAGATCAACCGTTGTTTTTGCATCTTCACTTCTTTCATTTTCTCTTTGAGTATATTCGAAATATTGTAATTCAACTGCACTTACAGGGGGAAAAACCGGAATCAGTTTAATCAATCATAAACAATTTTGTCATTGATTGTTGTTGAAAACCCTTTCGACTGTATGGACACCTCAGGGCACTACAATTATTCAAGTTCCCTCCCTAGCAGTGCTTCGTCGCACATTATGAATAAAACTATTGTTCCGTAGATACGGCCCATTGATTCATATCTTTATGAATGTCACTCCTATATTTGTATGCTTTCGTTCTAGAATTCGCTAAAAATAAAGCCCAACCTCACCATTTATTATTATTATTATTATCATTAGCATCATTATTATATATACATGTATGTGCATTATAGCTTCTTAGATTTGGATCCAATCACTATTTTCTTTTAAAATTGTACAGCTTTGGTGAAATCATGCTCATACATCTGCCTTAATTCGGCATATGGTAAAGTGAACATTATTATGAGCTTGTTTTTTTTTACTTTGATTTGGCACTCGCGTTATATACTTTGCAGAATGCTAACACCACTGTGGCGGGACTTTTTCACTTGGTCTTGCAAAGACACCATGGAAAGCATCCAAAAACAGCAGAGAAAGGCTAAAGACAGTGGGAAGCCAAGGCAACCTAGGAGGCAACCAGAGGGCAACCAAGGCAACAGACAGAGGGCATCAGGAAGCAGACCCAGCTCTAGCACCATGAGCACGGGACAGTCTACTTCGGGATATGGATATAGTCCTCAGTCTTCCGCCGCTTTCCCCTGTGTCAAATTCCAACACTTTGATTATGGATATAGTCCTCAGGCTTCCGACAATGACTACGATGACGAAGATGATGATTATCTTTTTGACTGGGGTCATTTTGATGATTTCGAATACCCGTAACTTGAGATCGCAGAATGAACAATGACAAAATAATTATAATGTAATAAATATTTTGATTTCTATAAAAATGTTTGTTTTACATAGACTGCGTTGCCTTGAAAATCACGATTAACATTTGATAAATTTGGGTTTACTCTGAAAATACAACGTTCCTATATTGACCACTAAATGTATTTCAAGTAATTTTTATACGATATAATCTATTATCATCCACAGAAGAAATTTACCTTACACTGTATTACATAAATATAAATATCTTATATTTGATTTTTCTTTAGTTTTATTTTCATTCACATGCATCATGCTTATATCATCAACATACTTAAATAATATTTTAGTAACGTTTTCAATGTCATATCCCTACCGGAAAGAACACAGTGTCCCACAGTGTGTTAACAGTGTGAAATCATCTACACACTGTTAAATTCAAGCGTTTAAACATTGTGAAACACATCTTTACAGAGTCGACTATGTGGACACTCTGTGAACACACTGTGGAACCCTGTGTTCTTTCCGGCTGGGATATAATGTACAATAAGAAATGTGGGCTTTATTCGAAGCTTGATGGAGGCGTACCAAATGAGAAATAGGAGAAATAGTATTGGAAAAAAAATGCAAGAGGGAGAGAGAGAGAGGGGAGAGAGGATAATACTTTAGAGATTATATTCTTTATATGTGTATAAAGACAGATACATTCTAGCATTTCCAGCATGCCTGTAAAGGCCACCGCACACCTCCCGATCGGTCTGCGATCCGATTTCAGAAGAAAATGTAATATCATTTGACAAATCATTCAAAACCGAAAAACATTTTGATTGAGGGTCTGAATAGTTATACAGATAGTAAAATCGATAATACGGCCTTTGCCGAGTGTTCTAGTCGGTGGAATGGCCAAATCGGCTCCGAGTCGTAATGACGTCACAAAAATCGTACGACTCTGCCTACGATTTGAAACTAATTTTGCCCTTATTTCCTGTAGAAAGCTGACAGCTCACTGAAACCCTATGTTTAGTATTCATATTACTTTTCAGAACCTGAATAGATTTCATTTGTTAAAATGCCAATATTTAATGCCATAGCGATTTATGTCACAAATCGGATCGCAGACCGATCGTAAGGTGTGCGGTGGCCTTAAGTCGCAGAAAGGCTAATGTGATGGAGGCCTGCACAAAATCCCACACTTGACAATTTCAGAACATCTGGGCCCCGTTGCATAAAACTTACCATTTACGGTAAGTTTGCCATCAATGGTAACTCCCATGGAAACCTTGATTTTGATTGGCTCTTGAGTGATGTTACCATGGTAGTTACCATTGATAGCAGAGTTACCATTAATGTTAAGTTTTATGCAACGGGGCCCTGGTTATAAGTCTTCAAAATGTTCCCTTGGCAAGTGGCAGTATCACAAGAGAGATGACTCCAGAGCTTGGCCAAATGCTCTTCTTGAACTCTTACCTCCTGTGAGAAAAGTTCATAATTATGTATAAGAAATAAAACCTTTATTAAAAAACTAAAACTTTGTAAATTTAAATTTGCAGGAATAGAAGTACAGGGGCGTACCCTAGTACTCCTATTTACAGAGTATACAATGACAAAGAAAAACTCAAAATACTTTCGGTAAAAAAAAAAAAAAAAAAAAAAAAAATATATATATATATATATCTTCATAGTGGCGGATACCCCCCCCCCCCCCCATCCTCCCTCCCATCCCCTGCAAAACACATTCTGGCATATCTTAAGTACATAGAAGACAATTATTGTTATCCTCCGCCCCCAAAGCCGACACAAATTTTAAAGACCAAGAAAAAGGAACCTGAAAATATTATTAGAGAATTTTTTTCTGCTTTTCAGAGATTACTCTAACTTGTGTACCCCTCCCAAGTGCAAGAGAACGCTAGATCCACCACTGCTCAAATCACGAAAGTAGTTTCCGATTCTTATTAGGGTGTTTATCTGCAATAAACCAAGAAATTAACTGAGCTGTATCGTGGATTTTTTTATGTCGTTTGTATGATGGAGAGCCTTATGTCTGCGCACCTAAGATGTGACCTGAAAATGAACAAGAATTTCTCCAATATTCCTCTAATGCTTAATCTTATATTATTCCTGATATTCTAAAGAGTAAGTTTGCAAGAAATCTCATCAAAATTAGAACAAGAACGCTGCCATTTTCACAAGAAACGTGGATATTTTATGTCGTTTGTATGATGGAGAGCCTTATGTCTGCGGAACTAAATTTGACCTGAAAATGAACAAGAATTTCTCCAATATTCCTCTAATGCTTAATCTTGTATTATTCCTATTATTCTAAAGAGTAAGTTTGCAAGAAATCTCATCAAAATTAGAACAAGAACACTGCCATTTTCGCAAGAAACGGCCGCCGTGTCATTTCAAAGTAGTGGGTAGTGTGTACATTATGGGGATTATACAATTATCAGTTTCATATAGGTTACTATGCTTTTCCGTGCTTAAATCCATATCCTTTTTTTTTTTTTTTTTTTTTGCACTTAAGTATCCTTCGCTGATTATTCATTTACATTCAATGAAAATTTTGAAAATTTTGATAATACATGTAGTTGTTTTATTTACACTTATCTTCAACTGTTTCTTGTTCATTCTCAAAACCTTGTAAGACTTATATTGTATTACTCTCTGGAGCCTACAACCAACAAGCTTTTCTTTTATAGGCTCCTTCATATCCCCATTTCCAGTTTTGTTAGATTTCTTTTCTTCCAGTAATGACAAGTAATCCACAGTGATACAATATATTTTTTATGTACTTATGTTTATTAAGTAAACATTTTATCATTATTATTTCTTGTAAACAAACCGACAATATGTATTAAAAATGAAATGTGAATATGAAATAAAGTGAACTTGAATAGAACTGAATTGAAAAGACAACGGTGCCCATGTCTGCGCACTAATTCATTTTACACGCAGTTCGGGAGTTTTGACGTGAAAGACAACGTTTTGAAGATATTTTTTTTTTGTGAATGAAATATCTGGAATAAGACCTTTTTCATAATTTTAAGTATTTTTTTGCATGAATATCGACTGCTATAATAAAGATGAAAAGTTTGTGTTCGTTGCGTGTTTTGTTTTATCAGAATCGCGCAGTTACGCGTGTGCACAGACTTGGGGACTCTAGCCATACATAATATATATATACTCTTTAGGATCATACATTATCATGATTATTACATGTGAAATGAGGTTGTCCGACACATGTACCATGTGATTCGGTTAAAAGTAAAACCATACGACGCCAAACAATTGCTTCGATTGTTATGGAAGTGATGATTATATGAATGTTTGTGTTTTGTGCATTATGGTAAATGCCCTAACTTACCTTTTTTCACTTGTGTGATAATAAGGAAAACGTTTATGTCAACTGCATTTTTTTTAAATTTCAAAAGAGACAATTTATTGTTTATCGTTTGACAGCTTTTTATCTCGATCATAATCATCATCACAATATCGCCTCTCTCTTTCTCGATCATAATCATCATAACAATATCGCCTCTCTCTTTCTCTTTCTCGATCATAATCATCATAACGATATCGCCTCTCTCTTTCTCCCTCTTTCTCGATCATAATCATAACAATATCTCCTCTCTCTTTCTCGATCATAATCATCATAACAATATCGCCTCTATCTTTCTCTTTCTCGATCATAATCATCATAACGATATCGCCTCTCTCTTTCTCTCTCTTTCTCGATCATAATCATAACAATATCGCCTCTCTCTTTCTCTTTCTCGATCATAATCATCATAACAATATCGCCTCTCCCTTTCTCTTTCTCGATCATAATCATCATAACACTATCGCCTCTCTCTTTCTCTTTCTCGATCATAATCATCATAACAATATCGCCTCTCTCTTTCTCGATCATAATCATCATAACAATATCGCCTATCTCTTTTTCGATCATAATCATCATAGCAATATCGCCTCTCTCTTTCTCTCTCTTTCTCGATCATAATCATAACAATATCGCCTCTCTCTTTCTCTTTCTCGATCATAATCATCATAACAATATCGTCTCTCTCTTTCTCTTTCTCGATCATAATCATCATAACAATATCGCCTCTCTCTTTCTCTTTCTCGATCATCATCATCATAACAATATCGCCTCTCTCTTTCTCTTTCTCGATCATAATCATCATAACAATATCGTCTCTCTCTTTCTCTCTCTCGATCATAATCATCATAACAATATCGCCTCTCTCTTTCTCTTTCTCGATCATCATCATCATAACAATATCGCCTCTCTCTTTCTCTTTCTCGATCATAATCATCATAACAATATCGCCTCTCTCTTTCTCTTTCTCGATCATCATCATCGTAACAATATCGCCTCTCTCTTTCTCTTTCTCGATCATAATCATCATAACAATATCGCCTCTCTCTTTCTCTTTCTCGATCATAATCATCTTAACAATATCGCCTCCCTCTTTCTCTTTCTCGATCATAATCATCATAACAATATCGTCTCTCTCTTTCTCTTTCTCGATCATAATCATCATAACAATATCGCCTCTCTCTTTCTCTTTCTCGATCATCATCATCATAACAATATCGCCTCTCTCTTTCTCTTTCTCGATCATAATCATCATAACAATATCGCCTCTCTCTTTCTCTTTCTCGATCATAATCATCTTAATAATATCGCCTCCCTCTTTCTCTTTCTCGATCATAATCATCATAACAATATCGCCTCTCTCTTTCTCTCTCTTTCTCGATCATAATCATCATAACAATATCGCCTCTCTCTTTCTCTTTCTCGATCATCATCATCTTAACAATATCGCCTCTCTCTTTCTCTCTCTTTCTCGATCATAATCATCATAACAATATCGCCTCTCTCTTTCTCGATCATCATCATCTTAACAATATCGCCTCTCTCTTTCTCTCTCTTTCTCGATCATAACCATCATAACAATATCGCCTCTCTCTTTCTCGATCATCATCATAACAATATCGCCTGTCTCTTTCTCGATCATCATGATAATCACAATATCGCCTCTCTCTTTCTCTCTCTTTCTCGATCATCATCATCATCACTATCATCATCATCTCTAATATCATCGCTCTTATCTCTCCCAGCTTCCCCTTCTCTTTCTCTCCCTCTCTATCTCTCTCACCGACTCTCTCTCTCCCCTTCCTATCTCGACCATCATCATTATCATCAAAGTACCATCGCCCTTATCTCTCCCATCTTTCCTGCGCTCTCTCGATCATATCATAATCATCATCGTTATTATACCAATATAATCACCATGATCACGAACGCAATCATTTCGTTGTTATCAATCATAATTATTCACAAACGCCCCGCAGAAATTGTGAATATAATGACATATTGTTATTTTAATACACATTTCGTAGACGTTTGTGCCGACGAAACCGAAGTGTGTAATAAAGCATTCATAACTATATAGATATTTCTTTAATCATATAAACAGTACAGACAGAATCTTAATAACAATAACTAACCTCACAAAAACAAGGTCGGCTATCATCTTGCAAAATATATTTACATTTTTTTGTTTGGACCGTTTTCACGACTTAAAGTAAACTTCATTGTATAGTAGGCCCATGTGTTTTTTAATGGATGACAGAGTGGATGGATGATTGAATAAATGAATGAGTGGATGGATAAATGAATGATTGCATAAATAAAACAAAATAATTAATCCAGTACCATTTCTGACATTTTCCAAGTTGCATTCAAAATAATGTTTACAATCTATTTCACACTATAAAAACGTAAACGTTGATAGAGGAAACTTTAGTGGAGAGGGCATTTGATAACAAATGATTGTTCCCTCCCCCAAACCGTTTGGCAATATTAATTTGACCAACCAGTAATTGCCCGACTAATTTTACCAACAATGGGACGAAAGTTTACAACTAGTAGGTAAAAACTCAACGCTATTTTAACAAGTATTGATGCTTAGATTGGTGTCCCTGCGCACCATCTATATACCGAGCGTTCTCTGCATTTACATTTCGCACAACAGGGTAAAGTGCGTTATTGTTTTATAAAATAGCGACACATGAAAATCAAAACAAACGAAAGTCTACATCTAACTTTAGAGTTTCCGAAAGTTCTGTAAATTCTAGAAAATGAGAAGATAAGACCTCTTCTAAGGCTCTACGCTGGTCACTGCTACTGGATCATAGAGCGTGCAATATCACTTTTCTTTGCGCACCTTTTTTTTATTTTGCACTCCCCTGCACTGCGCGAAAAAAAGTTGCATGTCATGCGACGCGTTTTGACCAATCACGATGCTTACAATGATAGAGCTATTTTATAACACTTTTTATACAACTTCCAAGAATGTTCTGTAATCTGAATGGTTCAAATCGGGTCGCATGACATTCAGTGGACTGCACTGTAGCATCCATTTGCATTGGAGTGCAGAAAACGTACTTTACCAGATGCACTATACCTGCACTCGCTGGAGTGCAGGTATAGTGCATTTAGAATACAATTCAGTTTTGATTCATTGGCTTTTGGGGGGGGGGGCAGCTCAGTAGAAGGGGAAAGTTGTATAAAACAAACAATACACGTTTGCTTGTGCATTTGTGGGCCGAAATAATGCACTCAGTGATCGATTTGCCAACTGGACATACCGCACTCGGTCATGCGAACCTCGGTGCGGTATATCCAGTAGTTCAGATTCTGAACGATTTTATTTTAGCAACTCGCCCGTACAAATTCGGGTCACCCCATCTCTCGGCCTGGCAGCAGTAGTGGGATATCTCGCATTGTGGAGATTGCTCTTAAAATAAAATCGTTCAGAATCTGAACTATATATCCAGGGGCTCTTTTCACACACCGTGCATTATTTGGCCCTGAATGCACTCGCTACCGTGCATCATCTGTATATTGTCGTGCGTTATCAGTTTTTGATGGGAACTTTCTTGCACGGTCATGACGCGTAGGGTAGAAAAATGCACGGTAACGTGGTTTCATATTTACGACCAATTAGAATGCCTACATTCTACAACCTGCTTTATAAAAGAAGATATGCATATCGAGAAATGAAGAGCATGTTAATTACTTGGTATGGGGGTCGCTTTAAAATGTTCCTATTCTGGCACATGAAACAAAATTTCAAAGCAGTAAAAAATGTTGAGTCTTCTGAGATTTAGAACAAACTAGTAGTAGTCCTCGTCGTCGTCATCATCATCGTCATCCTCACTATCATCACCATCATCATCGTCCTCATCGTCAGTATCATCGGAATCATCATCATCATCGTCGTCGTCACTATCATCTTTATCGTCATCATCATTGTCATCGCAACCCAAGCTGTAAAAAATGGGCCTGCTTCCCGATGCTACCTGGCTGTTGCCTCGGTAACCCCATTGCTGTCGGGGTTTTTGGATGTTTTCCATGGTGTCTTTGCAAGACCACGTGAAAAGATCCCGCCAGAGTGGTGTCAGCATTCTGCAGGTCAGTGCGATACAAATAAAGTCACAATCTAAGCAATTATGGTATGGACAATCTAGCAAAATTTATCTGAGATATGTGTGTGTCCAGACACTTGCATAGCTACAGGGGCATAGTAGAGGCAACTGCCCTCAGTTTCAGTTTCAGTTTATTGTTTCATATCTCACATTTTGCAATGTTTCCACAATATGAATTGTACAAAATTAAATATGAATGGTACAACAAGATGAATAGTACAAACAAACATGAATTCTATTGTCAGAGAATATTACAACAATAATTCACAGTACTAATTGAATAGATTATCATCATCTGTAATGCTTGTAATGCTTGTGGGAAGACAGGCATGGTAGCTTTAAAATTTTGCCCATGCCCACAAAATTTGTGATTTATCTTCAAAAAAGTGAAAGAAATACAACATTTAAATGGTAAAAATATTCATTTTTTGTATTTCTGCATTAAATAGCAATGTGATCATTCATAGCATCGACAATCAACACAAAAACTGATTTCAGTCTTAAATGAATTACGACTTCAAGGGTGAGAAAAGAATGGCAAGATAGGAAGGTTCAATTGGAAATAAAAACATGTTATTCTTGAAGAAGAAGAAGAAGAAAAAAGAAGATTGTCAAAGTTTGAAAGACATGCCACGAGAGCGAATAACTTGAAACATACCCTTTGAGTCTCAGGTAGACGTTTGGAATCAAACACAACGCATCAGACGAGGCATAGTAGATCATCTCTTCTGTGAAAGGTCGGATCTTCCAAAAATCTGGCGTTTCAAGCATTTTCTTCACAAATTCATCATCTTTGTGAGAGGCACTCTCTCCAAGGAGCTCACAGAGAGCTTTGAAGCCCATTCTGTACGATCTGTTCCTATTCAATTGCTCCATCACAGTACGCATTGCAATCTACATGGACATGATACCAAGTTCATATGATTTTCCTAATTTTGATTGCCTATACATCCTCATCACATCAAGATTTTAAAATTGGAATGGATGTGACCTCAATATCATACAATTTGCTCGTGACACAAAATGCGATAATTATAGAATGCAATACATAGAACTATCACTACCAGGGGCGCGCGGTGATCGGGGGGGGGGGGGGGTAGACACGTTCCCCCCCAGAATTTCGAAGACTGAAAAAAGAAATGTATAGCAAATAGTCAGTAAAAGCTGCAATACCATGTTTAGGATATTAAGTGCTCTAAAATGCACAGTTTCACCATTCAATATAGGACTTTTTCTAGCTCGGTCGCTACACTCCCTTGCATACTAATACTTTAAAACTTCACAATATTGCAGAATCTCTAGATTGTATCATTTAAGCAGAGATTCCCCTGTGTTTTACAATAGACAATGTCAACTCCAGCTAGGACCTACTGCAGGGTCAGGAATTCAGGGGTACGGGGACGCCTCTCCTTGGAAATATTCGAGGGGGTTGTTCCCCCCCCCCCCGAAAATGAGAGAGATAAAAAAAATAAAAAAAAAGAGTTTGATTTGCCTGTTTGCAAAAGTGCTCTAAAAAGCTGTTCCAAACCGAAAAATTTTCTCCCTCGGTCGCTATGTCTATAACCTCGGAATATTTATGTACCAATTGTCCAAAAATGAAATATTTGCTGTAATTGCTAGTTTTGCCACACTTTTTGTAAGAAATAGCAGTATCCATCAATACCCCACCCGTGCTAAAATCCATACTCTTTATTTGCAATTGTAGTTTAAGCTTCTACCAACCTTAAATTTTTTTTTGTTAGCTATTTCGTCTACTCCTGTGGACTTTCTCAAGCCAAGTGATCAGTCACACTGTTTCCAATTGCTGTCTTTATTTGCACTTAAGCATCCTTTGCTAATTATTCATTCACATTTAATGAAACTTTTAATAATACATGTAGTTGTTTTACTTAAACTTATCTTCAACTGTTTCTTGTTCTTTCACACAATCCTGTAAGACTTATATTTTATTACTCTCTGGAGCCTATAACCAACAAGCTCTGCTTTTACTTTAGGCTCCTTCATATCCTCATTTCCAATTTTGTTAGTCATTCTTTTAAATTACGACAAGTAACCCAAACTGATACAGTATATTTGTATGTGCTTATGTTTATTACATTAGCCCTGTATTATTTTTTTTATCGTTATTAATTCTTGTAAACAAACCGACAATATATATTAAAAATGAAATGTGAATATGATATAAAAGTGAACTTGAACTTGAATTTGAACTATGCGACCTCGCAAAATAATAAACATAATATACTGGGGAATCCGTCGGAAAGCAAAGTTTTTTAAGTCCAAAATACAAAATCTTCTTCTTCTTCTTCTCCTTTTTTTTTTTTTGAGGGGGGGGGGGGGTAACCATCACAGACACCCCCTCAGTCACTAGTCTCGTCGTCTCCCCCCCCCCCCCACCGTGACAAGAAATCGTCGCCCCTGATCACTACATATCTATTCACTACCAAATTAGAATAGCCCCCCCCCCCTCCTTCGATCACTGGACCGACATTAGACATTACTGATTATTTAATTGGAGCAAATAATGGTGTACTTACAGACGTGTCAAACACGTTCTTGAGTCTCACATGAAACCCATGGTAAAGGGAGTACGTGTCGCTTTTGCAGTCATGGATCACCTGGATCGTGTTTTAAAAAAATATATTTTGAGAAGGGAACGTCTATTTTAAGTATAGACTAAATGAGCTTCATAAACTGAATTAGCACATGGCATCAGCATTAGTCAACAGTAGTTAATAATCATTTTTTTTGGTTGTTTTTTGTTGTTGAAGATTTACAATACTATAGTCATGACAGCAGATATATTTTAAGGGGTCGGTGCAAAAAACGTGCCAACCCGAAAGCGTTCTTTGTCAATATAAACACATTTGAATGATAGTAGTGTAACACCACTCACTGGAGCATTATAAGTTGAGTATGTTATTTGACCAACTTGTCGTTTGAATTTCTACATGAAAGTTTTATGACTTGTAGGGAAGTGGGTTACGATGCATGAAATTCATTTCCATGAAAGTGTGGGTTAGCACTTGTTTTACCTCCAGAACGTAGAACAGTAATTTTCACGAACGGTTTAATGAGGGAGGCTATACTTGCCTCTTCTTTATAAATACAAAACAAAAGAAGGATGGGAGGGAGAAAAATACTATTGTTTGGATTTATCATTCAGGTAAAGAGTTTTGTTTGATGGAAGACATAATCTCCCAGGACTGAGGGTCATCCTGAAATTTTGGCAATGTCTAATACTTCCCCGAATGCAGAGTTATCAATAAATCCATACACTCTGTTACCACGGTTACTAATCCTATGATATATATACCTTCAAGATCTTGTTATGTTCTAGAATCATCTTGAGACTGGAGTTTCCTTTGAGAAGCTGAGGATTCTTGAAAGCATCGAAGAGGAATGCCTTCCCTTCCCAGGTTGAGATCTGCACAAGAGTCAGGCATCCACTCTCTGTTCCTGTGAACGACGATATAATGGACTTTCAAATGACGTATGTTGTGTTGAAAAGCTTTACTGCTGTCCACTCCCATGTAATTTCAAACTCCAATATAGCAACAGGCATAATCAAAATCTTTAAAAGGACAGAAGTAGCGGAAATTGTGCCAGGAATAATTTATGTCCGTATGAAAAGATAATTAAAAATAACATCAAAGAAACAAACTTACTGACGGGTCATTTAGGCGAAAAATTCTTGCCAAGAAACTTTTGGATCCATTAGCTCACAGAGTTGGATGTTACTTCCAAACCCTCTCAACAAGCATGTGATATACAACTTGGGTTCACAAATTAATTATATTACGAGAATAACAAGTTTATTGAAATCTAAGTTTGCGATTTCCTTTCTCCCCCTTGAGTTTAGTGGTTCTACCAAAAAACGGCCAGATATTATAGTGAAAATAGCGGGGGAGGGAATAGGAATTTTCACAGAAGACGCTTTTACGATTATACAGGGCTAACCGCAATGAAGTAGTGGTAGTACTAGGTGTTAAAAATAGTCGACACATTTGATCGTTAATGACTCAAACCTTATGACTTGTATTCAATTCAGTTTAAGTTCAAATTAACATTTAATTTCTTCCACTGATTTTGACAACATTCAACATCTGTTTAAATGGTATGCATACAAATTTATTTAAAGTAACATGAATATAATCAAAGAAATGCGATACATGGAAGAAGGTGGAATTCCAATAAGCAGACGCTGGCAACAGGTACGCCTGAATATACAAATAAAATATAAATTAACATAATAGATTTGAATAAAGAATCGCTACTGGCGAGTGGATGAGAACATGATATGATACGTAAAACCTTGTTTTGCAGCGTACATAGCTTCTTAACATTAGTATTTGCCTATACTGCATTACAATAAGATAAGTATGGGATTTTCACGTGTCTATTAAATGAATTCACTCTGTCACATAATAATTCCTTGTTCTTCTTTTTATTATTTTTAGATGGGTTATGGAGATTTCTTCTACATAAAGTATTTTCATATTAAATCGTCTGAAGTAAATCGTCCGTCATCCATGGTTTTAATTTTCTATTTTAGGCGTTTCAAATGGAAAAATCCTATCATATAATCTGCGGAACTTTGCCATAAATTCATCATAGGCTTGACTTGCGCCCTATGAGCATGATGTCATCCCAACATCAATTTCTCATTTAATTATTATTCTCATTTAAAAAAAATCATATTATTTGATGAAAACATCCTACGAGGAGCACTGTCCGGCCAGGTCGTCTCTCGAGTAGATTTCACAGAGGTTACATGGAATATTTGTAAGTGATCAGAAAAATTGGAATAAAATTATCCGCTTGTAGAAGGTAAATGGATTCCATGGAAGCAGTAGACTCAGTTATGCTTGTAGGTCTTTGAATTAGTCGAAGAAAGAAGTTACTAAATATGCAATTTACAAAGTTTTTATTAGGTTATTTGAGGAATGCTTTGAAATATCTGTATTGAAATCACACATTAAATATATTGCTTTATTTTTTATTTGGAGAGTAGTAAGAAGTTTATCCAGCCTAACTTGTTACTGTCTAAGGACGGTGCCTTATATATTACACCTACAATAATATTTCTTGCAGAGTTGTGCTTAAGACTTGATCAGACTGAGGTTTTCATATTGTAAAGTTGATGGATACAAATTTTATTTGGAATAACTTCTGCAAAATTTCCTTAATCAGTATTCTTAATATGTATAAAGCTCTGAATATTTAATTAAATTTGCACTGAAAAAAAAACCCAAGGCTACAAAATCTGTGTGTATCAGTAATTAATTCGGAGCACATTATTGTCATTGTGTATTGCAGCTGGAATTCCAGAGCCTTTTTTTTTAAATCCAGGGTCATGTATCATTAATGACAATGAACAACAAAAGGCTTGCAGAAATCACAGGTGCGATGCACAATGTTATTGTTGTGTTCTGAGTTTAATTACCGATACATACAGATTTTGTGGCCTTGATTTTTCAAAACGTGAAAACCTAATATTCATAGCATCATTTAAGAATATTAATCAAGGAAATTTCACAGAACTTATAATTCCAAATAAGTTTTATATCCTTCAACTTTACAATATGAAAACTTTTATACAGTAATAACTTTTGAGTTATTAATGATCAAAAGTGTCAAATCTTTATTAACACCTAGTAGAAGTCGTAAAGTATCATCACTATTATTATTGTCATCATTAAATTTATCATTACTATTATTTTAACAGCAAACCATGCATTCTACCATAGCATTAAATTTTGTTTTGTTCCCTACCAAACTGAAAATAATGTGATTCTAAAATTTCATTCACTTACCTAATTTTACACCTTCACAATCTAATCCGATGACGACAGTCTCTCTGATGGACTTATTAAGGATCGGATCAAGAACTCGCTTGCACTCCTCCACAGATTCGATGATTTGGGTGCAGCTTAACACATCTTCAATGAAGGAAAAAAAACTTGTCCATAGGCAGGATAAGTAATAGTAATAATAATAGGCCCTATTAATAACGACAACAATGATAAAAATAATAATGACGATAGTAATTATGTTAAGAAGAAGAACAACAACAACCAAAAATAATAAGTATGAATGATTATTATTGCATAAATTATAAAGATAATAATCTTCATGATATTTATTGAAATGAAAGTAATAGTAATAATAATAATAATAATAATAATAATGATAATAACAATAATAATAATAATAATGATAATAATAATAATAATAATAATGATAATAATAATAATGATTATTATCATAATGAAGGGATGAAGGTTATGAAACAGAAAGGGAAAGGGCAATATAAAAAGAGGACTTGTGGAAAGCAATACAAAACAGGTAACCCCAGCTTACTGTATAAAGTTGGTTTCTGTTTTACTTTAATACTGACTGAGCTTTGTAGACCCTGTAGAGCCCACAAATGTAAAAATCTACCACAAATGAAAGAATAATCACAAATGCAAGAACATTACACCCGCAAATGTTAAAATAATCACAAATGTCATAACATGTCAACCACAAGTGTAAAAATAACCACAAATGTAAAAAAAATATTTGTTTTAACCACCAATGAAAAAACATTTCGCCTACAAATGTAAAAGTTTCCATTTTTACCACAAATGTCAAAACATATGTCAACAGCAAACGTAAAAGCTAACTGCTTGCATAATACACCTATGTAAGATCAGTATATTATGAGATATGTTTGTGTGTGTGTGTGTTGTGTATGGGTGTGTACGTGTATATTTTGCACTTGTGTGTGTGAGGTTTTCCTGAATATAAATATTCCTAAAATATTGAAAGACCCTTTAATACCACAAATGTCAAAACATGTCAACCGCAAATGAAATATTAATTGAACTGATGGTTTCCCTTTTTATGATCAGTGTACAGGGCGGGTCGAGGAGCTGATCATAAACTTCATTGGCAGGAAAAATTAAGATATTCAGGATAATATCTGTTTTATTCAAGAGGGCGCTTCATATAAATTGAATTTGAATTTAACTTTTGATTTTGTTCAAGCGATTTTTAAGTATGAGATACTTAATGGATGAACAAAAAAGTGAACGTTATAGTTTCAATCTAGTGATAACCAAATATAACACAAAAGTAAACTATAATGAATTTTTAGATTTGCAGTGGACAAGTTTCGAAATTCGTCGTAGAGGGTCTTTCAACATTTCAGGGATTTTAGTGGTCGGGAAAACCTCATACACACGCATTCACACCCCCACACACATACATCTCATAATATCCTGATCTTACATAGGTGCATTATGTAGGCAATGTGTTTTTACGTTTGCGGTTGACATGTTATGACATTTGTGGTTAAACGTATTTTTTACATTCGTTGCCGACATTTTTTACATTTTGTGGTTATTTTTATCCACTCATCATCTCTCATAGATAATATTTTTGTAAATAACCTTCATAATTTCGTATTCCCTGCTATATTGAACTGCGATGCGACCATAAGTAAGTGCGGTCAGTGAATAATGATAATCAATAAATTTCACATGGGTCTTTGTGATCTTTCTTTGGATGATATTATATCTAATGATTGTGGGATCTTGATGTTTTATATATTATAAGGGATAATGATCATTTTCCTTATTAAAAAAAAGAGTAGAAATCAACAATTCGAGGAAGAATGCTTGGTTTAATGGACAGTTGAAAATATTATGTAGAAAGAAAAACAAGATGTATAAAAGGGTATATAAGAGAGCCAGAAATCTTGCCAATAATGCTATACGTAAAGCTAAAAAGGATTATTATGAGTAAAGATTCTGTTCGCTCTGATCTTAGAGCCACTTGGACAACGATTAATGAAGTATCACAAAACAATTCAGACAAAACGAAACTAATATCTCTTGAAATTGATGGAAAGTTAATTGCAGATACTTCCCAGATTCCAGATACATTTAACAAACACTTTTTCAATGTTGGGAAGAATATAGGTGATTCCATCCCAACCCTTGATTTAGATCCATGTTATTACCTTTCAAGTTATTATCCAAACACTTTAGCCCATCTAAAGTTTTGAACATTTTTTAAAAATTTGAATAAAGGAAAGAGGCCCAGGATATGATGGATTTGATGTGAAATGTTAGAACGTTTATTTCATTTGATCCTAGTCCCAATAAAGCATATAATGCTAAAAAAAAAAATTATTTGCTTTGTCATTCTAACAAGGTTGCCAATATATAAAACTGGTAATAAGAATACTTGAAATAGCTATAGGTCTATCTCTGTTTTATCTGTGTTTAGTAAAAATTTTGAGAAACTCATTTATAAAAGGATGCTTTTTTTAACTGATAGATTTTCTATACTGGATAACAAACAATTTGGTTTTTATACTGGGCATTCGACATATATGGCGTTGCTTGAAATTATAAACCGTAATATGTGTGCTTTTGAAAACAATAAATTTGCTATGGGCATCTTCTGGGACCTTTCGAAGGCGTTTGATAATTTAGATCATGATATCCTTTGTTTTGCTTTAACTTCTTTGAAGAGTTACTTCAGTGATATAAAGCAATTTGTACAGATCAATAATGTAAAATCCACCACTCGGAACGTCTCTTGGTGTACATCAGGGTTCAATTTTTGCCCCTTGTTTTTTTTTTATATATATATATATATCAACAAAGTGCAATATATTAGTAAACTACTTTTACAAATAATTTTTGCAGACAATACGAACTTGTTTACGACTGCAAAAAGTTCGACTGAAATGGCGTAAAATATTAGACAACGAAATACCCAGAAATGATAAATGGTTTATGGCCAATAAATTAAGATCAATTTAAGTAAGGCTAATTATATGATATTCCCCCCCCCAAAAAAAAAAAGAAAAGAAAAAAAGACAAGAAAACTAAACAAAAAGCCTATGCATATATACTTTTAAATAATCAACAAATAAATGAATCCTCACAGACAAAATTCATTGGTGTTCCTGAGGACGAAAATAAAAGTCGGTCAAAACATACTGAGGACATCTGTTTTAAAATTTCACGTGCATTCGGTGTTCTATTCAGATTAAGACATTTTATACCGTTCAATATATTAATCAATTTGTATAATGCTTTTAATATTACCTTATATTTCTTATTGTACAATAGTCTCGAGCAATTGCTCTGATGGTTTAATTGAGAAATTATTTATACTTCAAAAAAATAACGATTCGCATCATCACAAGTTTTCATCCCAGAACTCCCAGTAAGGCACTATTCACGAAATAAAATATGTTAACAATTTATGTTATATTTCAACTACAAATTTTATTATTTATGTATCTGTTTTCTCCCACAAACTACCTGGGTTTAAATACTTTACTTTTGGTAATGTAACTGATTATGTTGCTGCATTAGCGATGATTTTACATAAAGACATGTTAAGTCATGCCTTAAATGGAATAGGAGACCAGCAAGCCGTGTCAATCAATATTGCTGATTTAGATATGAATGTAAATAAATTATGTTATGTGATAAGAATCAATACTGCTATGCATGGGACGGTGTTCACAGTATGCCTGTAAAGCTTCTCAGTTTATTATCCAACTGCACTGTATTACAAATAGTGTTTCATTAATGACTGATTCTTTTTGGAGTTGCCAATATAAGCATGTAATTTACAACACTAACCTATCTAAAACTCTAATTGCCTCTCATATTTCTCTTTCGGTACTTTCTTCATGGTCCCTTGACCTAGTTCCGTACCCACATTGTCAAATTATATGCACACGTTCAAAAATGCTCTGTTTTAATCCTGATAATGATCCAAAAGCACCATCAGGGATGCAGTAATATTGAAGAGATAGAGTGCAGCATATCGCACTCTTAGACATGACCAACGGAACCTTAAAAGTACAACATTGAACAATTATCCTGCACCCGTTGAAACGAGTTAATTGCTAGTTTTCAAGGGCAGACAGCCATTTAACGATACGTCGATTTTTTTTCAGTATAATTTAATGTTAAATCTCTCACAAGATATTAGATTCAAATGCAAACTTTTTACCATGTACAGCAAGTAAATGTAATTTTTTAAAGAGTTTTTGTTGTCTCTTAGACATCCCTTGAATATATCTGTATATTCACACCCTTTGAGGGTCTCATGTAATTGAGGGAAATTTTGTATCGTTTTAAACTATAAAGATTTTTAAGGGTTATTTTCAAAATAAAAATAGCATTGCAGCTATCCTAACCTGTAAAAACACATGAACTTGCACCATGATAAGAAGCACTACAGGTTATACTTTACTTGTATTTCTGAATATTTTCCCTTTATCATTTTGAGATTTTTTCTTAACAGATTATTTGTCATTTACGAAAGATATTTGACAAATGAATCCCTATATGCCAAAGGCTGAAATAAGGCGCACATTTAAGGATGAAAATGCCTAAAATGAACCCTATCAAGTTAAACATTGCACCCCTAATGAAGGAATTACTAGTTTCATTATTTGGACCGGAACTTTTTTTTCTTTTCTGTTTTTCTTGATATGCATAGAAATATAGGTTAACCCCACTGCGTAGCCTTGTCGTGAACAGTAATGTTCCTTTTTGTTAAAGAAAGAGGAAAAGTGATTAAAGCAGACTATGCTCAGGTATTTCGTAATACATTATAAAACACGAAGATACTAGAAGGGATATTGCGACATAATTTTATGATTATGGCAGGCTATGCTCAGGTATTTCGCAATACATTAACTATCCGAAGATACTAGAAGGGGTATTGTGACATAGTTATCGACATCTTTTCTCATCGATTTACAGAATATAGGATTCATGCTTATTTGTTGTTGTTTTTTCCTTTAAAAATGCAGATCTTATCCCTGAATTTATTTCAAATAATTGTCTATTTACTTTAAAATATAAAAGACGGAATACATCGTCTTTCTTATTTGTTAAAACAAAGAACAAAATATCGAGACAGTCTGTTGATTTATATGGCCTTGAATTTTGGCATACTATACCCCCAAATATCAAAGATTCTAGCTCACTTGCGTTATTCAAGAAAATATTCAAGTATCTCTTTTCAATTCTTAATTCCTGAAATGAATCTATTAAAACTACATGTATCTATATAACCCTATCGTAAATATTTTTCATTAACTTTTTGTTTTTCCATTTTATTTTGTTTTACTGTTTAGATTATCATTTTAATTTAATCTAGGAGCTAACCTCCAGCTTCTGCTGACTCCTCCACTCTGAAATTAATGTCGTTTTGATATATGTATGAGCATATATTGATGTGTATTTGCTTTTCATTTGTTTATCTTTTGCATTTGTTTATATTTTTGTTGGTGTTTGTTATCTTTTATGAGTGTAAATAAACGAAACAAATAGTCAATAATAATGATGATGATAATAATAACAATATAATAATAATTGATGAAAAGCGCCCATATGTCTATTACGCAACTGATCGTAAATAAGTTATCAAATATGATTTAATTTCAAGTTTCCCAAACTAGGAATTTATCTTATTTGGCCTTATATAGAAAAAAATTAAAGGGCATCGTTTAATGAAATGTCTTGTAAAAATTTGATTAAAAAATAGTTACCTTTCAAATCAACAGGATCACTAACAGCCGATCCCGCAGCTGCCGGTGTGGTCTGTTTGCTAGTCTTCCCTGCATTGCTAGAAGGGTATAAATCTAGGGCTCTCTTGGTAATGGCTGCATTGAAAACATCCTCGCTAAACCCACAACAGCGCTTCACCTTTCTTGATGAAATCGTGAAATATTGAGGAAAACTTCGGATTACTCTTTCAAGATCAGCTTTTGTCTCCAAATACTGATCAAGACCAAGGATCTCCTTAACCTTGAAATGTGATTTCACAAGAGGGAGAAGCTTCGACAGACTCATGTCATTGATCATAGTCATGATCTGTAGAAGCGCTGAGATGATCCTGCCGATGGTGTCCCGTGGCACACCAGTGGAGTTGCTCCTGTCTTTAAAATGTCGCTCGGGGACATTGAATTGAAAGGGTTGCGGCGCTGGTTCGATGTCTTTCCTGAAGAACTTCACTTCCCACTGGGCATTTCTCCTCACCGTCTGTCGAAACTGTACAGGAATCTTCGACAGAATCTCCTCAGACATGGGAACAATTCGAACCTTAAGTCGAGCATTGTTTTCAAGAATGTTGCGGAGATCAGCGATGTATGAACCCGTGACTCGACGAGCACACGACGTGTCAAGGCGGGCATTTCCTGACCGACCCGATACCGCTATATTAGCAAAATTTTTGTCGATTCGCACAATGCGACCCGACAATTCATCTTTGTCTGCCATATTCCTTTGATCCTGCACTGTTCCAAAGTCGGAATGAAATTATGGGCTGTGTCATGGGCATGGCTTCGTAATATAATTCTGTATGCTGCATCGAAGCTACTTGCGTTGTCACTCGATGACGGGGGATTCCCCGTACACAATAATCTAGCGGTGACACAATACAAGGATGATTTAAATTTTCCGACTCAAGAAAATTTTCAAAGATGTTCTATTAGATGTACATCATTCTGTCTGCAGTGTCAGACTCATTATAGATTAAAATCAAACAATATCGTTTAGCATAAGTTGATGATCATCACTTACGAACAAGACCATACCTTGAAAATTTTAAAGAGTGAAAGGATGAAAAAATATAGCACTTAATCTAAGTGCCGAATGTGTGCTGCAACATAGAAAGGGAAAAATATACTTCGTTGTGCAAGAGTTGGCATGTGCCTTGTATTGCTCTCATAAACATACTTTCTTATCTTAACCCTTTCAGGACAGGAATTATTCAAGGGCTAAATTGATCACATTTCGTTCTTCAAATTGGCAACAATAATATTTTTCTTTTAGTGCTAGATGGTTCTAATAGGTGTAATGTCCTTTAGAACAATAAACATGGTTAGTGATTTTATCGATACGTTGAAAAAATTGCCAATTTTGATGAAAAACAATGATTTTGAATCTCTCAATGTGTTGCCAATTTAAGGATTTTGAAGCTTATTCTCCTTTTTAAAATTCCTGACATCAAACGCAATTATGGTCATGTGACAAAAATGGACATAGCATGTGCAGAAATTTTTGCTCTTTCTACTCATACATCTGGTATATTTTTTAGAGCTCTGAATCAAAACTTACTAAGCCAAACCACAAAATGTGGTCAATTGTCTTGAAAGGGTTAAGAAAGTATAGTATAATAGTATAAGTATAATAATTATAAGACTGTATAATTATTATACAGTGCGTCCCCCCCAAAAAGTTAACAGTTGGAAAAAGTCTCCCAAAATCAATATTTCAGAATATTTTCCATAAATTTTCATTCCTGTTGACAGCTTAGGGTCTCTCCTATGCAATAATAATAATAATAATAATAATCTGACTAGTTATTAAGCTCGAGTGATCAAAAACCACTTTTGTGAAAGGGTGTAAATTTGTGACTTGACAAGAATTGGTATTTGTCCTGGCTGGTATGAATGAAGTTAAGAACCGATTAAAATTGACAGTTGCAAAAAGTATCTCCATTTAAATATTTCAAAATATTTTCAGGAAATGTTCATACCTGTGGGAAGCTTAGGATCTCTTCTATCATATGACACCAAAATATCTCACAACATTTTAAGCTTGAGTGAGCAGAAGCTATTTTTTTGTGAAAGGGTGCAAAATTCATACTTGAAAAATGTTTGTTTATGTTCTTGCTGGTATCAGCAAAGTTGAAAGTCATGAAAAGCTTTGAAATGTCATATTCTGATCATTAAAAGACAATTTATGAAAGAACAGACTTTGTTTACTGTATATCATGATATATCCCATCGAAACTTTATGGCTGAGTGAGCAAGCCAGGTGAAATTAAAAGATTCACCAAAAGTAACATTTTAAAACGCTTTAAGCCCCTTTCACAATTGATCTGCGACCGTTTGCGACCATTTGGTCGCACGACAGGCTGCAACAGGCTTCAATCGCCATCGATCTCATCAGGTCGCAGAAAGGCATTCACAAATGCAACAGCGGTCGTAAAACAAAAACGACTAGAAGAGACCGTTGCACGAGTAAGTCGCATTTGCTCGCATATGCTCGTGCGAGTGGTCTTGCGTTCACATGCGAGTGTTGCACGAGTGATTGCGAGTGGCTTGACGCCAATCACAATAGTCGCACGATCGATTGCATGGTCGTGCGAGTGGATGTGAGACCATGCGATCGCTCGTGCGATTGAATGAGACCGGTGCAAGTGGTCGTGAGAGTATTCGTGCGAGTGGCGTGGGGTATAAAAACCCCCTCGACAATTGACCGGTAGTCACTTTCAAGTTGGCCTTCTTAATATTCAAGATGCCAAAGAAGAAAGTTACAAAGAAAGGAAAATGGTTAGAGGAGGGTCCTGTTGCAGAGGATCATCTCCATAGTCCCCCTATATATACCCCCTAGGAATAGTCGCATACAGTCTCATACAGTCGTGCAACGGTAGTACAACGTTGTAAGATGTGCTGCGATCGGTCGTGCAACAGTCCCATGGTCTTAGCACAATCGCACCCATTCGCAAGACTGGTCGCTATAGGTCGCTAGCGCACGTGCGAGTGTTGCACGACCTGCAGCCCACCCACTGCGACTATTGAGTCGTGCGAACGCTCGCATCTAATAGTGCAACGTTGTGCAACACTCATACGAGAATCGCACGACTGGTCGTACGACCTAATGCGAGTGAATCGATCGCATCTGGTCGTGTCTGGATTTTGAGCATGTTCAAAGTTCAGATGCGACCAGTCACGACCAGGCCCCTAAAGCTCCGCCATTTTGTCAGAGACATTTGAACACGATTTGAACGCGCCCGAAGCGCCCATTAACATACTATGAATTATTCATTTCTTAAGATGCTCCCAACATCCGTACATGCTCTTCATACAACAGAAACAAAAACGCGGGTCAGCGCCGAGCATGCGCATTGAGAGAGGTCAAGTACACTTAATTTATTCATGTATGTTAATGTATTCATGATATGGATTTTGACGACTTACCAGTATTGGCCAATCAGTGCCTTCCATTTTTGATTAATTATAATAATCAACAATACAATTGAAATGATAAACAGTGAGAATGATAAACAGTGAGAAGCTACGTGCCGTACTTCAATTCACTGTTGAAAAATAAATATGAAATCAAACTTGGTTAAGCTGTGTCACAAGAAACGAATCCATATGTGGGAACTTCTGACAGTAATTAAAAAAAAAAAAATGTAATTATTTTTCTTTTTTGTTGTTGATTTTTTTTTTCTTTAGCAAACTTGGAATTGAACTCCAGGCCCCACCCCTAGGGCCAGACTTACCAGCTCTCTCTCTCCCCCCCCCCCCCCCCTCTTAAAAAGAATCACTAACTCATGCGGCAAGGGGGGGGGGAGAAATATTGGAAACTTTCTTTTCCCCTTTTTCTTCCCATCTCTCTATCTCACATCGTTGCCTTTCTCATTATCATATCATCTCACAAGTTATCTCTCTCATTATCTCTTAACTCTCTCTCTCTCTCTCTTTCTCTCTCACACTCTATTTCTCCCTCATGTCCTGTTTCATCACTCTATCTGCAGTTAGATTTGATTCATTGAAAAAAAAAGAAAAAGAAAAGAAATACATGTACTATTGGATTACTGCTAGTTGAATGTTCATAAAACCAATTTTAATTGCATAGCTTTTCACAATAATGTAATTTACCATGTTTGCAGTTTATGTGATGAAATCTACAATTATGATGCCCAGTCGATCTAAAACAGATTTGCTCACCTTCTGCTTGATTATTTCTCTACATGTTATCTTCGATCACAAACCGATTGTTGTTTTACCTTATGTTTTTTGCATCTTTTTCTTGCATCTATGTCATTTTTTCAATTGTGTATTCCATCATCCACTATTTTTAACACAACGTATATTTATAATGTATTTGTTCTACTAATATGAAAGGGCCCTATAAATATTATTCTAAACTTTTATAGAAATAAATCATATAATGCCCTACACGAACAAAAAGTACATTTTCATCACAAATGAATTATTAAAATCAAATGACCTCACCTGCTACATGGAAGTATTACATCTTTAAATCTTATTGCATTTGTTGATTTATTTGGAATTTTTGAACACATTATAGGTTCCTGTTATACTTCGGGGAGTTTATAAAATGATGACTTATGCAACATAGAATACTTGAAAATCCTGATGAAATCATCAGGATTTTTCATAACAAATTTACCCTAACTCAGTGCAGTATGCAGGATTTTCTAAGGGGGGGGGGGGGGCACACAAATGCAGGTCTGTCAACTTAAGGGAACTGCTTGAATGGAGATTCGTATTTTTTTCTTGTAGCAAGCCCTCCAAAAGTCGCTCAGTGGGGGGGGGGGGGGGTTGATTTCATGATTTCATGGGGTCCAGTTTTCCTCCATAATTCTCTGACAAACAAACAAAAGAAGTTCTGAAAGGGGGCACAATAAAAATAAAAATAAAAAAGGAGGGGGCACAATGTATACTGTTCTTTCAAAAAGGGGGGGGGGCACGGGCTGGAATTGCCTCCCTCCCTAAATCCACCACAGAGAAATTTTTATGAACCCGATAACCTTTTTTTTTTCGTCAAGAGTTGTCAGGTGGCAGTCTGCCCCTCTGCCCCCCCCCCCCCAAGCTACAGTAGTGCCCTAACTCCAAAACCACAAAGTCTGCATTGAAACGATGACCAACTAATGTACATTTCAGAGTCTTAAAGATTGTTGGTTGAAATTTGATCCACACATACCAAGGGCATAATTATTTTACTTGAAAATGAAAGATGGTTATGTTAATTTTCTCTACATACACGTAAGGCTCTAGAGCTAGATGAACTAACCTGGTTTTTTTCAATTTCTCAATACTGATTGTTTTTTACATTTAGTTTTATATCATATAAACAGTATTACAGACTTTCCCAAATTGATAATTTCAATCATCATATATAAGATCAGTTCATGGGATTAATTTTTTTTTTTTTTACATTTGTTGAGATGCACAATGGATCAAAGCATTACCTCATTGGGCCTGGCAATCACTTCAGTAATGTAAGACAAGCTAATACAGTAGGGCAATTCAAATCTGCACTAAAAACATACTCATTCAACTGATTAATATAATTATAACATTTCCGGCAGGTTTCCTACTTGTTTCTCTTTCTCACCCTTTCCTCAGTGCATTGAGACCTTTTTCAAAGGTATTATACGAAATATAAGAACTGTTCTATTATTGCTATCAGTATTATTATTATTATTATTATTATCATAAACATTAGGGGCCAGGCAATGTCCCTAGGCCATCTCGAAAAGGAAACCCTCAACTCAATAGGCCTAATGAGCTAAATACATCTACATGAAAGAATTGGCTGTATTAGAATTTATAAAGTGACATGTGGAGGGGCGGGTGAAGGTGTCACATGTGAAAAGCTTTAGATTCAGTATCCTTTTCCCTTAAATGAGCTTGTTACACTTCAGACTCTCCGGAATACGAAGGATTTGATCTGTTGTAGCAGCCATCAAAGATGAAGAGGTCAAGTTAAACTCCATGCATGTCTGTTGAATGAAATGAGAAAAGAATGGAATTAATCACGTTGAAATCACATGATATGCAAATCAATGAACACAGTGGCAGTTTGGGGGGGGGGGGCACTTCCGGCCTCCTCCCTTTTCAAAGAGCAGTGTACATTGTGGCCTCTCTTTTTAAAATTGTGCCCCCCCCCCCCCCCACTTGAAATAATAAGCTTCTTTCTTTTTTTTTTTTTCTTTTTTTTTTTGCTTGTCAGAGAATTTTGAAGGAAAACTGGACCCAACAAATCTGACAACCCCCTTTTTTTTTCTTCTTCTGAGATTTGTGCCCCCACCCCCTTTACAAAATCTATCTTTGTAAATGAACCAAGGACATCCTTTAGTACCTCAGTTGTGGGAGTGTATACAAAGAAACTTATTCATACAGCTGAGCCTACCTCTCTTAACTTCAGCAAGTCGGTAGTTCTTTCTTCCTCTCTAAATTGTCTTTACTCAAAGTGGGATATATGCCTTCAGCATCTATTGTTACTGAAGAAGAGAAGCATCATCCTGGAAAAATAAAATAGTTCATACATCACACAATAAGTATTTATACTCCATTCATGCTGGTCTCATTGATTCTCAAAGAGAATACAAGTAAGACATAGATTCCTTTCACAGATTCTATCTGAAATTGCAATGTCTTTCTTCAGAAATATTTCAAAATAAATTTAAGTACATAATTTTTTTTCATTTGATATTCTACTTGCTATTGTTTGTGTACATGTATTATTGAAAAGGGTTGAAGAACACTCTCAAAGGAAATAACATAATGTATTTACTTGTCAACACCTTTTAGATCCCATAAAACCCTCTTATATTTATTATATACTTCGGATAACATACATCTATCCTTGATACTATAAGTATTAGGTCAATCTATCATTCCATCTTTAAAATCTGTAACTCCTCAACTGGATCTTAACAGTCCCATTGAAATAACCAAGGAGCTGCCACTTTAATTGATTTCCAAGATTAGAGCTCTAGAACTAGAACTACTATACCTGTCATGCAATCAGGAAAATGAAAATAAAGTGGCATCTTAGCAGATTTACATTGCACTTCACCGTCATCTTCAATAGTTAGTGGTAGTAGTACGTTCAGCCATGCGTTGATGGGTAGATACATGTAGAACAAAACACTTGGTAGGTCTGCATATATTCTTCATTTCATGTCCATCTGAAAAAGAAAAAAAAATTGAAAATGATAATTGATGGTGATTCTCTTTATTACCTTTCAACAATATTTTTGGTCCTGCCTAAAAATGAAAATGACTAGCCCATTTGATTTTGATTTCCTTCCCTGCTACACTAAGTAAAAAAAACAACAAAAACAAACAAAACAAAACCAAAACACCCCCCCCAAAAAAAAAAACAAACAAAAAAACAAAAAAACATGCATGTCCCGACTTCTCCTAAAGTTCGTTTTCAAATTCAATCAAACTTTAACTTTTCGTTTAATTGGCTAAAAGCTAACAACACTAGACCTATAGAGGTTTATTCATTTTAACATTACAATGAGTTGAATCGGGCAGAACTAGAGTAAAAACTAGACCAGGACCCCCCCCCCCCCCCATTCATAATTCAATCACTGACCAGGCTTTCTTCCATTAGGCTAGTAATGTGCTTTGCCCTAGACTCTAGTGTCTAGGACTATGTCTAACTGTTACGATTAGATCTAGATCTACATGTACGTTAGACTAGATCTAGATCTAGATCTAGAAAAGATCTAGACTTAGACCACCGAGTAGGAGTCTAGATCAGATCTAGTCTATGTTATGTAGATTCTAGGACTTGCCAAGACAAGACCTAGGCCTACGTCAATGACTGGCTAGGCCTCGCATGCCCCCCTCCCTCCCAATATATATATAAATAAATAACCAATAATATATAGGCCCTACAAAAAAATAACCCCTCCAAAAAAAAAAAAAAAAAAAAAAAATCCTCAGTAGGCTTACATCTAACAAGTAACACTAACAGTCAGATCTTTGTGTAAGTTAGATAACAGAGGTCTAGGCCTACATCTATTCCAGACTAACTTGTTAGGTCTGTCAGATCTATAGCTTAACTAGATCTAGACTCTATGTCTACATCTAACTGAGATAACCGATTTGCCAAAGAATTTTTGAAATGCAGATCTACGATAGGTCTAAGTTACATTCTACTCTAACTTAGACATAAATCAAAATCATGGAACTTGCGAACTGCTGAAATCTTCACACCAGAGCTTGAAAAACTAAATTAATCTCGACAAGCCACCTGGTCCTATAGTTAATATGTTAATGTCACATTAGAGTCATATTAGATATTTTTCCGACTAAGTTTTGAAATTATGTGTTCCAACAGTTAGTTTGGATCACTGTCATTTACATTGATGGGGATGAAATTGTCTGGTAATGTATTTGATTTTATGACACGGTCCCGCCCGAAACTCCCGGTAAGCTGTCAAGAGTGGCAGGGGTGGTAATGGCAATCGAGCTGAAACATAAGCTCAGAACGATAGAAAATGTAATGAAAGTTTGACAACAGATTGCCCATATTTTCATAGCATACAGTACTTTCAAATACTTTCAAAATGTACAGAAATTCCAGGAGATCCCTCACTTTGGTAGTAATTCATATGATTGTTATTCTATTTATGAAATTTAAGCGTAATTATAGTTGTACTCACCGGTAAACTTTTCACAAGAAATTCACACTTCCTGCGGGTGACGTCATTACATTGACTTTACACACAGCGGAAGTGACGAAAAAGGTCATATTTGTTGTCGATTAATTATTTTGGATAATTGTAATATTCATGAGGTAAGGTCCAATCAGAGCTGAATATTGTCGGGATACGCAAAGCAAAAATAAATAATGCATGAAGTGAAATCGGATTTTTATGCTAATGGGGGCTTCGGGAGATATGAAATGTCTCTCAGGGGGCGGAGCCTAAATACGCTTAAATACGCTTAGATTAAATGGTGACGCTGTAGCTTATATGCAAATGAGGCAAATCCGCGCGTGCTACCTTTTCGTCTATACTATTTAATTTGTCTATGGTCACGACCGCCTCAGGTTCGTGCGACCGCCTGCAACGACTGCGAGTGGTCGCAAGACACCAAGCGATCGGTCGTGCAACACCCCGAAAAATCTGTTGCAGGCGGTCGCAAACTGGTCGCAGACCAATTGTGAAAGGGGCTTAACAAAGTAGTTAATTGTTCACTCAAGCAAAAAATGTTAAAGGGCTACATGTGTAAGGACATACAAAGAACAAAGTCTTTTATATCATGAATTGCCTTTTATGACCAGAATATAGAAATGTCTATAAGCCTTTTCACGAGTCAGCTTGGCTGATACAAGCCAGAGCCAATATCAATTCTTGTCAAGTCTGGGTTTTGCACCTTTTCACAAAATTGGCTTTTGCTCACTAAAGTGTAGAATATTGGTTGATATTTTGGTGTCATCTGATAGAAGAGACCCTATAGTATTGGGGTAACCTCGCTAGCCAGAAGGACCGCTATTCATAAGGACCACTTATTCATAAGGACCGCTATCCATAACGCGTGACTAAATGAATAGCGGATTTGTATAAATAGCGGTCCTTCTAAACAGCGAGCAAACCATAGACAAATTTCTTCGCTAATCATAAGGACCTCCATTCATAAGGACCACTATTCATAGCTATTCATAAGGACCGCTATTCATAACGCGTGTTAAATGAATAGCGGTCCTTATGAATAGCGAGCGGACCCAAAACTATCCACAGGTATTAAAATTTCCTTAGAACAGTTTGAAATATTTATTTGGGTAGACTTTTTCCAACTGTTAACTTTTTTCTGGGATCCACTGTAGACAGCAAAATCTGTCTAGTTGGAGGAGTCTTATAACATATTTTGACTCTCCACCAACACATGTATGTAGGAGAGAATAGAGGGATCCCTGAAGCCAGACGTAGTCAGGGTATAGCTAGAGGGGGCGGGGATGTGAGGGGGGGGGGGTATTAACTGATTACTTATACTATTTTTCAAAAAAAATATTGCTTGATGGGGAAGAAAGGTGAACATCTGTCGGCAAATTTGAAAATCCGACAACTGTTATGCAAATTTGAAATCTGAAAATTCATTTTTTTTTTCTTGTTGCAAAATTGGTCCAACACCTCCCCCCCCCCCCCCCCTCCCTCCCCCATTACCGTAAGCTTGGCCTGGCCGTAGTCTTAGCAGAGGCCGTTAACAAAATTTTTCCGTTTAGATATCCACATGCTTTGTATATGCATGGGTCTAAAAAGTGACAATATTACGTCAATAGCATTTTTGTTGATGATTACGTAAAAGCGGTTAACATCCACCAGGTTCTTTATCAAGGATTCAGACGGAGAGAAAAAAAAAACTTCCAGAAATTTGTAAAATTATTTTTAAAGCTAGGCAAACACGTGGAAACGAACAATTTTAAGAAATATTTCTCGTCTGTTTCTCTCTTTTCTTTATTATTTTGATCTCCATATTGATTTTTTCATTGATTATTCAATGCGATATAGAACAAAAATTGGTGATGAATTTACAGAACTTATCTTTTGTTATCTAGAGTTATAGAGGAAGAGAGAGGGAGAGAGAGTATCGAATTGTGTGTGACAATTCCTTTTCACACGCAAAAAATAAAATTAGAAAAAAAAAAATTAGGAAGAAATATTAATTTTTTTACTCAAAACGTATATTACATTAAATAAATTATGATTAGTGCTATTTCATTTGACCTTTTACATTACAACCCAAGTAACCTTAAGAACCCTTCAGCGTATCCACATTCATGAAATTGTTTCATTTATATGCTGTAGTCAATTAGGGTAAAGCGCCATGGTCTGACCGTGCTCAGAACCGCCAGGGCGGCAAAAAAAAAAAAAAAAAAAAAAAAAAAAAAAACATACACCCCCCTTTTCAGACTTTTCACCCTCGGTTGTGGATAAGTTGTGTTAAGGCTGGTTTGTCAGATTTTTTCAAATGCTTCCAGTGAAATAAAAGAAATCAGTCAGGTTGCACAACAACAAACAAAGCACCTTCAAATCACAATACTTAATATGAACTAAACTAAACGTAGGTCTTTTATTGTTATCATTATTATTATTATTATTATTATTATTATTACTACTACTACTATTATTATTATCATTATTATTGTTATCTTAATTTATTATTATCATTGATGTTATCATTATCATTATCATTATCACAATTTAATACTATTATTTCTGTTATTATTATTATCATTGTTATTATTGTTGTTATTATCACTGATATTATTATTATTATTAATAATAATATTGCTAGTATTATTTGATTCTTAATTTTGGTTTTTGTTATCATTATCATTGTTATTATCAGTATTTATATTATTATTATTATTATTATTATTATCTACATTATTATTATTATTATTTACATTATCATTACTATTATTATTAATAATAATATTGCTAGTATTATTTTATTCTTAATTGTGGTTTTTGTTATCATTATTATTGTTATTATCAGTATTTATATTATTATTATTATTATCTACATTATTATTATTATTATTATTTACATTATCATTACTATTATTATTATCATTATTACTGCTATTATTAAATATATTTCTTAATGCGCCGCCGTCACCCCACCGTTTCACGAATTGGTTGTGAAAACCACATGGAAAAACCCGCTGAATACATGGATAAAGGTCAAGGTCCAGTAGTTAAATTACAAACAATCTGTTATGTGATAAAGAGCGCTACTGCTATGGGACAGTGTTCACAGTATGCCTGTAAAGCTTCTCAGCTTATCATCCAGCTGCACTAGATTAGAAATGATATTTGATTAATGACTGATACATGTATGCAGTAGCCAATGCAATGTGAGCTTGTAGTTTATAACACAAACACCGGTATATTCTACGGGCCGCGGAACGTTTTTGGAAGGGGGTGGGTGGTTGAGAATGCGAAAGAGCATATTATTTTATTGCAATGCCGCGGTATGACAACCCCTCCCCCCGGTTGAGCGATCCCCTGTATTCTGCCTGCCCTTTGGCCGAGTTTCCATACCTCCATTGTCAGTTTACTCGCACACGTTTAAGAAGCAAATAAAAGGTGCGACATTGTGTCACACCCCCTCCCCATTCAAAATGTTCTAGCGACGCCCCTTTTTTTTATTATTTTTTAATCAAATAGTCGTATAATCTTTATAACATAATTGTATATAGTTTTTCGTTTAAGATATGTTTCTGTAATGAGTATCAAAGAAACCATGGCCTAAAAAGGGAGAAAGAAGAAAAAAGAGACACAGAGCGAAGGAGATGAAGAAAGAGAGTTGGAGAGAGTGAGAGAGAGTGAGTATTGAAATAAGTGTGTCTATCCCTTCCCCCGGACACATTTAAATAAAGAAAAGAAATTGAAAACTTTTACTCAAATTAAATATTATATTAAAAGAATTAAAAATCAACCCTCTTTATGTACTACTTCATTTTACCTTTTAAGTTAGTACCTAAGCACCGTTTTCACATTGTTTCATATATACACTGTAAAAAAATTACTGTAGGTATTTACAGTAAATTACTGGCAACCCGCTACACAGTAGATTACTGTATTTTTCACGGTAATGAACAGTAAACAGCGGTATATAACTGTAAAAATACAGTATTTAACTGTAAATGATGCAATATTTTACTGTGCAGCTGGGTTGCCAGTAATTTACTGTAAAAACCTACAGTAATATTTGAATACACCATTGTGTATATTTTATATATATATATATATATATATATATATATATATATATATATACACACACACAATGGTGTATTCAAATAAGGTAAAGCACGGTGCGTTCTGACCGTGCTAAGAACTGCCAGGGCTGCAAAAAAATATCACCTTCGGTTATGTATACATTGTGTTAAGACTATCTTGTCGGATTGTTTGAAATGCTTCCAGAGGGGGGAAAAATCAATCAGAGATAAATCAAGTCAAGTAGCACAAGACCAAATAAAGCCATTCAATCATAATACTTTCTATGAGCCTACAAAACGTTTATCATAATTATTATTATTATTGTTATTATTACTATTATTATTATTACTAGTATTAAAAGTATTGTTACTATTACAAGTAGTAGTAGTAGTATTAGTAGTAGTATAGTAGTATTAGTTAGTAGTAGTTGTAGAAGTAGTAGTAGAAGTATCAGTTTTTTAAAACTATTTTTATTATCATTGTTATTATTTGCAAGGGCTACAGAGTAGTAGAAATGGTATATCGTCTAAAATATGTTTTGCTCATTTACATTTCCATAATCATAAATCGTTACCTTTGTGTTTCGCCAGTTGCTGGGGAAAACCACATGAATAAAAAAACCCCACTGAATACATTGCAAATGTCAAGGTCAAGTAGTTAACCTGTTGACTACTGAATTCTCTCTTTCCTATAGGCTTAAAGGGCAATCCAACCTTGGTAATAAGATGATTTGTGTGAAAGCAGAAAAATAAGAAAGATAGTGAAAGTTTGAAAGAAATCGGACAAGGACTAAGAAAGTTATGGATGTTTGAAAAGTGAGATCACTACATCTATGCGAATCTCAAATTGGCAATTTGGTGAGTCAATTGTGACATTTTTGTGAACAAGCTCTCCCATTTGTCGTACATAAAAATATTATTAATTTGCGGTTTTCTTCGAGCCGCTTTTACCCTCGGGGCTGTACTCAAAATATATTGGAGATAGCATATCGTCATAGGTCTTCATGAATGAAAAGATCCTGCTGAGTAATGCATTTTGAAAATAAGTGACATTTCAGTCATTTTGTGTGTTAGAGCGAATGAGGGAGTTGTCCACAGCTACATCACAGTGACATTACCTATTCGGTCAATTTGAAATTCCCATAAGCATAGTGATTACAACTTTCAAAAATTCATAACTTTCTTATTGCTTGACTGATTTCGTTCAAACTTTCATCAATCTGTTTCTCTGATTTTTCCTCTTTCTTTCAAAGCAACTTTCTATTAAGGTTGGATTTTCCTTTAATACAGGAGCCACCTGTTTCCCGTAGGCAATGGATTAAACTACAAACATTCTGCTACGTAATAAATATCACTACTGCTAAAAAAAAAAATATGACCTATATATAAACTTAAGGTTTGAAAAAAGAGAAGCTTTTGTTGTCTCTGAGACACTCCTTGAATATGTTCTGCATATTCAGACCCTTTATATCATCTAATAAAGGGTAAACGTTCTTTTATTGTTGAAAACTACATTAATAAAGATAACATTTTAAAGGGGGTAATTAAAATAAAATAGCACTGCAACTATATTAAGCTGTCAAAACGAACGAAAAACACATGAACAAGATTTACGTAGTGATAATCGCAAATAATCATGTTCGCCAAATCTGATAGAGAAAGAGGGAAAGAGGTATTTCATTATACATTAACTAAACGCAGATACCATAAGGGGTATTGCGACATAGTTGTCGGCGTCCTTTCGCACCAATTTACAGAATATAGGATTTTCTGTTTGTTTCTTTTTTCTCTTTAAAATGAAAAACTTATCCCTGAACTTATTCGAAAGTAGATGCACATATTAATATAACTTAAAAATAAAAGACGGAAAACATCGTCTTTCTTCTTTTTTTTTAAATCAAGAATAAATTTGAAAATTAATAATATTTGTCTTTTATATCGTATTGTTTTACAGTCTATATGAGATAAGGAATGGGTTTTCCCCAATCTGCTTGAGTAAGAGATTAGCAGTTCTATATAACACTGTAGCAAAGCCGTGACATATCACATACATTTTGCGAATATTTTTTATCTACAGAAAAGGTAGAAGGCAATATGGCAAACAAGGAGGAATTGTCTGCTTGCATTGTGCAAATTGGTAGAAATTACGCCAATGTATCGGTATCGGGTCGGCCTGGAATTGCTCGCCTCGATATATCGTCTGCTCGGAAAATAGTTGGTGCGAACATTGCCGATCTTCGTGAGATTCTTGAAAACAATGAAAGACTTATTGTGAGAGTCATCCCGATGTCGGATGGGGCCCTGTCGAAGATTCCTGCACTACATGCCCGGCAGGAAGTGAAGATGAACTGTCAATGGGAGGTTAAGTTCTTCAAGAAGGACATTGAGACAGCGCCGCAACCAGCTCAATACAACGTTCCCGAACGGCATTTTGCAGAAAGTGGTACCTCCAGTGGCCTGCCAAGGGAAGCCATAGGACGGATCATCTCTGCACTCCTCGAAATCACATCCACGCTCAACAACACCAGTCTGTCTAAGCTTCTCCCTCTCGTCAAGTCAAGTTTCAAGGTCAAAGACATCCCGAATATCCATCAGTATTTAGCGACAGTGGATGATCTCAAGAGATTTATCAGAAGTCAGCCCCAGTACTTCACCACCTCGGGAACTAAAGTGCACCGATATTCCGGGTTTAACGAAGAGGTTTTCAACGCAGTTATTTCCAAGAAAGCCTTGGAAATCTATCCTCCTAGCACTGCAAAGAAGAGTAGCAAAACTACTCTCCAGGCTGCTTCTGGATCTACTAGTGGCGAGCCAGTTGATTATAAAGGTAAGTGGGCCAGTCTGCAACTTCAACCAAGCCAGAAGAAAATATTAGCAAGTTCATAAAGAAAAAACTCTATTCGTTTTAAGTGTAAAATGCGTAAAGAGGGGAAAAGACGGTAGCAGTCACTGACGCGGTCATAACGTCACCATATGACGCCTCGTGTGAGCAGGCTTAACAGTATTCTGTTTATGTGATTTATACAACTGTCATCAGACTATAATATACATTCAGTTAGAAGACTCACTCATGCTTTTTAATAAATAGTCCTACTTTCCTCACATATTCAAAATATATGCATGTTCTCTGCTGTTCCAGTCTAGAATACTACGTAATGAACCGCATAACATGGCGGCAGCGGTGGGAAGTGCAGCAAGGCTTTACTGCAGTGTTCAGTGCACTGGAGCATGAGTTCTTTTGAATAGGAGCAGGGTAATGGCGCAAACTTTTAACTATTAACTGCATACAAAGCAGGTGAAGCGAGGTTCACGTTTTAGAGAAGACGGCAATAGGGGGCTTACGAAACGGGACGGGAGAGCAACAGGACGGGGAGAGTTAACCGACTGTGACGGTCCTCGCACTCTCTCCGTCTTGTTTTTCGATCAAGTTACGAAAAAGTGGAGGGCGACGCACAGCAGTGTTCGGCTTCCCGTCCCCACTTTAGACCGGACGCTATTTCGCCCGAGAACCGTCCTGAAATCAAACAGGACGGAGAGATACTCCGAGTCGCGCATGCGCACATCGATTTTTTTGCGCGGTATGATTAATCTCAACCCTGAGAGATTTGGAACTTTATATGCCTATCCTGCCCAAAGATAACTTTCTTTTATATTTCTTCATTAAAGACGTGCTAAGTCGAACTCATGTCATCGAATCTATGGAGGAATGTAAGCGAGTTCTTGAGCCGATCCTGGTTAAGTCAAAAAGGGAGACTGTTGTAATTGGACTGGACTGTGAAGGTGTTAAACTGGGTAAGTAAATAATTGCTGTTTCACGACCATGACAAAGCAGTGGCGCAAATCCATTTTGAAATTCGGGGTAGGGGGGGGGGGGGGTCACCATATGATTTAACTTTTATACCTGTCCGAAAATGTCTGAAATTTTTTTCTAACAACCAAAAAAAAAAAAAGGTTATCACATCACATGTGGGGGGTCTAGTTTTCCTCCAAAATTCTCTGACAAGCAAAAAAAATAAAAATAAATAAAGGTTATTCAAAAAGGTGGGGGGGGGGGGGGACATTCGCCTATCTTCAAAACAGGGGCGGCGCCAGGGTATTTTGATAGGAGGGGCAAGACGACCTAAAGATGACGTCATATTTTTTCTCCATTAAATAACAGGGGTAATATAGAGTTATATGTTTAAGACCTCTCTTTTTAATACTCCTCTTTCTTCTTTCTTCCCTTTTCTTTCCCTTTTCTTCCTCCTTTTCTTCTTTTTTCTTCTTTTTTTTTCTTTTTTCACGACTTGAAATATCATAGGTGGGGCGGTCGCCCCCTCTGCCCCCCCCCGTAGCGCCGCCCCTGCTTCAAAAAGTGGGGAGGGGGCATGGCCCCAAAGTAATACATAATTACAATAATTTCAATCTAATGTAAGTTCTGAAAGATGATGAATAAACAGATAATGAAGTCGGAAAAATTATCTACATATCAACTAAATTTAACATTGTCATTGGGTTATTTTGTTTAAAAAACCTGATAGTCTAATACATAGTTCTGACATTTGCCCCGATGACAGTGTGTCCAAGTCTTTATTTCGTCAAAGATGTAGGTTTTGGCCTTGATAATGGATAGAATTTTAGGCTATAGGTTTAGGGTCAGGGGTGAAGAGACCTTGGTTTAAGTTAGGAATTAGCCCTTTTTTAGACATCAGCCATGGAGAATATTGCGGGCGGAGGGCGGTAAAAATCAAACGTCTGCGTTGTTTTGTTTATGTATAAGGGAAACCGAAAGGCAGCCTGACTCTTGTTCAGATCTCGACTTCGGACGGGAGAGCTTTCCTTTTCGATGCTTTCAAGAATCCTCAGCTTCTCAAAGGAGACTCTAGCCTCAAGAAGATTCTAGAACATAACAACATCTTGAAGGTATGCCACCCCATTTTAATGATAACAGTAGCTGGATTTATATAGCACATAATACACCTTCTCAACAACCCCCCTAATATCAATTATAAATAAAATGTATTCATTTTCTTGCATAGTTTCTTTCATTAACATTGGTCTTAAAAATCCATATTTATCCTATATTTTTCCCAACTGAAATTTTTGAATAACAGGAAATTGATTGAAATACAAACTGATTTTTATTTTAGGCGTTGAAATAACCTAAAACACTTCTTGTTCTTTAAATTTGTAAGCCATAAAATTGCAAACGACATTGCAACAATGCATTTGATATTTCAGTATCTTATAAATGATTGCATTGCTACCGTATTTACAGTTTCTTGATCCACGATATCTTTGTCTTCTTCCAATCTTGTCAATTCAGGTGATCCATGACTGCAAAAGCGACACATACTCCCTGTACCATGGGTTTGGTGTGACACTTAAGAATGTGTTTGACACGTCGGTAAGCATACCAGTTTTAGAACTTGTTTATAATTATATGTGTGTGTGTGTGTGGGGGGGGGGTGTGAGTGTGTGTGGTAGAGAGATATGAATAAACAATTCCTAAGCTGTAGTAAAGGGTTCAAATTTCAAATTTTCGTCCGCATTGTTTAATCAGGAAAATAATGAAGTGGTGTACCCCCCCCCTGGGGGGGGGGGGGGCATGTCTCATTGAGGCCTGTACATCATCCGCGTACACACAACGGATAAAAAGGGTACTTTATCAGCATTAGGCGGGTAACCCGGGTTATGCGTTTAGGGTATCAAAAACAGCAAAAGAGATGTTAGACGGGTTTCCCTGTTTAGGGTATCAAAACAATTCCTATTGCAATTCCCGTTTAGAAAGTGATTTACGCGGATGATGAGACACCCCCCCCCCCCCCGGGGTAGCAACGCAGCGTGCTCTTTGCTTCTCTTTAGTACTTTCAAATATTATAATCTTTATATAAACAGATAAATTAATGTATGAGTGTCTTGTATAAATTAACGCATATTAGCTCACCTCTTATTGCAAGTTATCGATTTTTAAATCAAATTTGATAATCCTTGCTAAAGATTGCTTTTCCTGATCAATACTGTGTTCAACCAGCCTTCAGGAATAGATATTTCCTCCCTCCCAGATTGCAATGCGCAGTTTGATGGAGCAACTGAACAGGACTCGCTCCTACCGAATCGGCTTCAAAGCTCTCTGTGAGCTCCTTGGAGAGGGCGCTTCTCACAAAGATGATGACTTTGTGAAGAAGATGCTTGAAACGCCAGATTTCTGGAAACTCCGACCTTTCACAGAAGAAATGGTTTACTACGCCGCGTCCGATGCGTTGTGTTTGGTCCCCAGCGTCTACCTGAAGCTCAACGGGTAAGTTTTAACAATATTTGCAATGAATTGAGTTACACTATAATCATATAATCTGCTTTATATTGTCTCTGTCATGATGCGTTAAACAGCCTTGTCTTCCTCTATCTTTTCTTATATCCCACCAGTCATTTCCTATTCTAAAGATTGCATTTATATGAGGATATCCACTATTATAGTTGTATGCTTTCGTTTTTGGAATTCGCTACAAATAAAGCCCTCCTTCTTTGACAGAGTAATCATACACACACACACACACACGCACACACGCACCCGCACACACACACACACACACACACACATATATATGATTATATTGCATTACAATTGAGTATTTTTGACAAATATGTGATATATTTTATTCAATTCATTATTTTGTAATACAAGTTGCATTTTCGTCAATATTGTGACATTATGTATGTGTACTTGATTTAACATTGGAATATAATGTATATAAGTCGACGAGATTGCAAATTCACTATAACCTGTTTCTTTATTCTTCTGTATTATTAGTAAATAAACTTGAAGAAGGCCAGGAGCCGAAAGCGTGTAAATACACCGAGTGACCTGCTTCATTCCTCTGTTCCATCATTATCTGTTCATATATATATATATATATATATATATATATATATATATATATATATATAAATATATAATATATATAAATATATAATAGTTATAAATATATATATGTTGTGAGAAATGTTCCTCGAACACAACGCTGGTGTTCACTAATATTTGTTTAGTGGAAGGTATAGTGAAAGAAATGATCACTATGAAACTGTCGTAGCTTTTATTATCCTCCTTTATTTGTCAAGTTTTCGATCTGTGATCTTCATCAGGACTCTATAAAAACACAAAATGATGGCCGACATTTACATCGGAATATATTTCAATTTCTTACAGTTGTTAAGAACTTATCGTTATAATTATTATTATTAATATTATTATTATTATTATTATTATTATTATTATTATTATTATTATTATTATTATCATTATTATTATTATTGTTATTATTGTTATTATCATTACTAATAGTATTAGTAGAAATAGTAGTAGTTAATAATAACTATATCAACAATATACTTTCTAAATGTAAAAGAGTGAAAAAGCACTCAAAAGAGAGTGACATTCCACTCTCACAAGGAGTTTAATGAGGGACAACCCTTTTTCGAGTGAAAAAAAGAGTGGTCGCTTTTGCACTCAGGAAAGAGTGAAACACCAATCTTTTAAGAGTGAAAATGTTATCACTCATGTGGACAGAGTGGAGATAATTTCCTACTTTCTGAGTGAATTCATCAACTCCGTCTTAAGAGTATTAACCACTCTTTTTTCAAGAGTGGTGCCTGTAGTTTTGTTCACAACAAAGAAATGACGCTGTCAGTGAATTTCAAGGGCAGTCACTTTGTATTTTAAAAAATGAACATTAAAATTTTCCTTAAAAAAACCCTCCAGTGTGGCTCACTCAGCAATATGCTGATCTCTTGTTGGACCCTGCAGTGCATGCATTACCTTCAAATATCCTGATGATTTCATCACGAAATCCATGGTCACGCAGAAATGGAGAAACCACAACATTCGCCCTGTTGAGAAATGATCATGCCCCAGTGTGTTTTACGTACGTGCCTGATTCTCAGTCGACGCAATCGACTTCTTCGCTTTTGTTGCGGGACATGCCGGTGTCATAGTCGATCTGTTCCGGGTTCCGGCGGAACGAAACGACTAGTCGATTCGTTCCCCGGAACCAAGCGACTAGTCGATTCGTTCCAGTGGACTCAAACGACTGATATCACTTTTGGCCGATACGTAACGAAAGCCGCCGTTTGGTTCCGACATTAGTTTTCCATTGGGGCAGTATTGTTTACCTGCATACTTCATTTTCTCCCTTTTTTCATTTCTTTTTCTTTTCTTTTTCTTTTCTTTTTCTTTTCTTTTTCTTTTCTTTTTCTTTTCTTTTTCTTTTCTTTTTCTTTTCTTTTTCTTTTTCTTTTTTCCTTTGCGCAGAATGGGGAGGGGGGGGGGGCTACTGCCCCCAAGCCCTCCACCAGTACGCCAGTGATGTATACAGTGTATACAGTGGCGGACTGGGGGGGGGGCAATCCCGGCCCGTGCCCCCCCCCCCATTTTGAAAGAAAACAATGCATTGTGCCCCCCAATTTTTGATTGTGCCCCCCCTTTTAGAACAGGAAACCTTTTTTTTTTTTTTTTTTTGCTTGTCAGAGTATTATGGAGGGGAAATGTACCCCATAACCCCCCCCCCCCCCCCCCCCACTGAGCGACTTTTGGAGGG
This sequence comes from Heliocidaris tuberculata, assembly GCA_025618425.1. Classification (NCBI taxonomy): domain Eukaryota; kingdom Metazoa; phylum Echinodermata; class Echinoidea; order Camarodonta; family Echinometridae; genus Heliocidaris; species Heliocidaris tuberculata. The sequence continues at coordinate 17,977,827 of CM046848.1, forward strand.
CTGGCGAGACCAGAAAAATATGGGTCTCCCTCCAAGCAGTTTCCCAAAGTTGACAATCCTCCATTTGTTTGCCCCCCCCCCCCTTATACGAAATCCTGTATCCGCCCCTGAGTGTATGCTTATTCATATCTTAAGTCCATCTGTAATGGCCTGATGGGCAGTGGGTATCCAGGATTTTGTAACGGGGGGGGGGGGATCTCCGAAAATTTTCTGACAAGCAAAAAAAAAAAAAAGGTTAGCACATTTTGGGGGTCTACTTTTCCTCCAAAATTCTCTGACAAGCAACAACAACAACAAAAAAAAGGGGGGTTATCGCATTTTGGGGGTGTAGCAAACATTTTTCATTAACCCGATAAACTTTTTTTTGTGTGTGTCCCAGTGCTGATGGGGGAACATGGCATGTATTTTTACACTAGTTATTATTGGACCACATAATTTTGAAAGACAAAGCTTTACAGATAATAAAAGCTAGAAATGTGCTTATCTTGTTTCACTCTCTATTTCCAGCAAAGATTTTTTTTTTCTTTTTTTTTTTTTGGTCACTAAAACCTGGGGGATGATTGTATACACCCTGCTATCTTTGCCCCTTTCACGTAGGGATCCCATTTGGAAGCATCTAAAAGAGTTGAATAGTTCACAATACAGGTCACATGTATGATATCCAGTATGCTATGTGTTTCATGTATTAAAGGGTAAACATATGTATACTCTGTTCTAGCTTATATTGTTGTATTTACTGTTGCACCTTAACTGTCAAAATGACAAAATTCACGAAGAGTACATTTTTCTATACAAAATTCGTAAATAGGCAACAGTGTCCGTTCTGTTGGTGTGGCTGATTTGGAGGACTTTGATTGGTTACAAAAGGCGACCAGAAGAGTACATATTTCTTTAGGGGTGTTACCATGATATGATGCTTGAGCAGAATAGAGATTCGGATCGCATGAGCGGCTAAATATCTCGTCGATTGGTTCCAAGGAACGAATCTCCTGGCCGGAACCAATCGCCTATGACGCTCGCATCGACTCGACCAAAGCGGATCCAATCGGCGGGTAGACATTCAGTCGATTGGATCCTGTGGAACCAATCGCCTGCTCGGAACAAATCGCCTATGACACCGGCTTGTCATCAGTTGCCTTGCGTCACTCATTGCTCACGAGTGAAAATAATTCAGTCTTTTTATGATTGAGCGGAACACGGGCTCACTCTATCAGTAAGTGAGACGGCTGATGAAGGAATATCGGCATGTTCACTCAAACGGGAGTGCTTTAACTCCATTAGGAGTGAAAGTTTCTTTACTCTTAAAGTAGAGTGACAAATTCACTCCTTTACATTTAGAGAGTAATACCACTACTACTACTACTGCTACTACTACTATACTACTACTACTACTACTAATAATAATAATAATAACGATAATAATAATAATAATAATAATAATAATAATAATTAATATTATTATACAGGTGTAATTATAATGATAAGTACTTAACAGTTGTAAGAAATTGAGATATATATTCCGATGTAAATGTCAGCCATCATTTTTGTATTTTTATAGAGTAGTGATAAAGATCACAGGTCGAAAGCTTGACAAATAAAGGAGGATAATAAAAGCTGCGACTGTCTCATAGTGATCATTTCTTTCACTATATATGTATGTATATATATATATATATATATATATATGTATATATATATATATATATATATATATATATATATATATATAATGAAAGAAATGTCACTATGAGACGGTCGTAGCTTTTATTGTCCTCCTTTATTTGTCAAGCTTTCGATCAATGATCTTCATCAGGACTGTAAAAAAACACAAAATGATGGCTGACATTTACATCGGAATAAACATTTCAATTTCTTACAATGGTTAAGTACTAATCAATATAATTATAATGATATTAATTATGTTGTTTATTATTATAATGATTATTATTATTATCATCATTGTTATGTCTGTTATTATTATTATAGTAGTAGTGGTAGTAGTAGTAGTAGTAGTAGTAGTAGTAGTAGTAGTAGTGTACTTCTCATATAGATCCCCAAAGAAGCCCATGTCACCTTAAAAAGCAACACCGACTAGTCACCACCACAACCTTGTCCACATGGTAATCATTCACACTCATTATCTATATTGTTTGCAAATATTCATAGAAATATTAATAGATTTGTAAATATAGACATGCAAGTATCTTTTCACACATTGATTTATTCTTTTTAAAAATATGCGAATGTATAATAATGATGATGTTAATAATATACTACTACTACTACTACTACTACTACTACTACTACTACCACTACTACTACTACTAATAATAGTAATAACAGACATAACAATAACAATGATGATAATAATAATAATCATTATAATAATAAACAACATAATTAATATTATTATAATTATATTGATTAGTACTTAACCATTGTAAGAAATTGAAATGTTTATTCCGATGTAAATGTCAGCCATCATTTTGTGTTTTTATACAGTCCTGATGAAGATCATTGATCGAAAGCTTGACAAATAAAGGAGGATAATAAAAGCTACGACCGTCTCATAGTGACATTTCTTTCATTATACCTTTCACTAAAACAACTATGAGTGACCACCAGCGTTGTGTTCGAGGAACATTTCTTACAATATATATATATATATATATATGCTGTAGGTCCCAGAAAAAAAGTTAACAGTTGGAAAAAGGCTCCCCAGATAAATATTCCCAAATATTTGTATGCAATTTTCATACTTGTGGATAGCTTAGGGTCTCTTCTATCAAAGGGTCTCTTTATCAAATGACACAAAAAAACTGGCGGTATTTTAAGCTCGAGTGAGCAAAAGCAACTTTTGCGAAAGGGTGCAAAATCTAGACTTTACAAGAATGTGTATTTGTTCTGGCCGGTATTAACAAATTTGAGAAACGGTTAAAATTTACAGTTGGAAAAGTGAACTTTTCAACATAATGTTCATGAAATGTTCAAAGATTAGGGTCTCTCCTGTCAAATGACACCAAAACATCTAATGATATTTGACGCTCAAGTTGAGTGAGCAAAAGCAATTGATGTGAAATGGTGCAGAATTCATAGTTGACAATTGTATTGGTTCTGAATGGTTTTAGCAAAGTTGAGAGTCTTGAAATGGCTTAGAATTTGTCATATTCTGACCATCAGAACGCAATTTATGAAAGAGTAGGCTTTGTTTTCTGTATGTCCTTATCTCCTCAAAACTTTGCCACTGACTAAGAAAGCCGGCTTGAATTAAAAACTCGCCAAATTAATTGCTCACTGCCGCATAAAAATGTTGATGAGATACGTCAGTACATACAGTGAAGAAAAACCGTTATTTCACAAATTGTATATATTGATTAAATTTGAAATTTCAAGGCTTTTTCAGGACTCTAAACTTGGATGATATCAGTCAAAACAAATTCAAATTCTTGTCAAGTCTGGATTTTCAACTTTTCATGAAAATGGCCTCTGCTCACTCGAGCGTAAAATATCCCAAGATCTGTAGATGTCATTTAATAGATAAGACCCTAAGCTATCCACAGGTATGAAATCTTTCTTCAAATATTTTGAAATAATATTTATTTGGGGAGACTTTTTTGGACTGTTTATTCTGGGACGCACTGTATATACACCCGCAGTTACTCCTTTTATATGTGATTTTGGTGAAATCATGTTCATACATCTGAGGGTATATCAGGCATTCGCTTTCTTGAAACCTTGCAGAATGCTGACACCGCTTTGGCAGGACTTTTTCACGTGGTCTTGCAGAGACACCATGGAAAGCATCCAGAAACCCCAACAGCAGAAAAGTAACCATGGCAACAGACAGAGGGCATCGGGAAGCAGACCTAACTCTCGCAGGGGACGGTCTGCACCGGGTTACGGACGTCGTCCTCAGGCCTCTCCCTTCGTTTATTACGACGACGACGAAGACGTGTTTGATGACTTTAGTTACATGACATTGTATTGATATGTGTTGATCTTGACTTTGAGTGCATGAAAAGGTCACAGAATAAGCAATGTATTGTACATGGATGATAATCATGTTTGGTTTCTCCGCTATTTATCTTCTGAGGCGGGAACAAAGCGTTTTAAATTTTTTTAAAATTATTATTAACTCGTAAATATGTACAAATAGCAATTAGTCAGTAGAAGAAAAAAATTATAGGCCTATATATTCGCATATACATGAAACTCCTATTTCATTATTTCTTTTGTCAAACAACTTTTTAAAAAAGTGGCCCATAAAAGGGCGTTCTTGATTATACAAGTCAACCACAAACGTCAACGCAAATCTACTGAATGAAATAGGATTAAATCAAAGTCTGTCTTATGAAATTAAGTTGAATTTGATTCAATTCGATTCAATTCAGTTCAGTGCACTTCAAGACATAAGTTGTGTGTACTGTAAATATAGAGTCTGTTAAGAAAAACATGAATTAAAAAAAAACAAAAAAACACGCACACCCCACACACACAAACAGAGATGTTCTGTATAAAATATCGTTTGCCTAAGTATTCTTCGATTATATATTTGCATTGTCAGTGTTAGAGTATGTTAATTAATGGTGATAAAACAAACAGATGATGGAGATGTAATAATAATGTAGTTTATTTTATTTTGTATTATTATAATACTCCGTAGGATGATACATGATGGGTAAATATTTTGGGCAACACGTTGTAATTATGAAAGACCTCGTTAAAAGTACAAACTTATGAAAGCAGAACAATTCATTTATTATGCAAGTCAAAATTCCATGAATCTAACTGTTATGTAATATGAATATTATGGTAAATACCTTAGCTTATTTTACGCAATTATGTGAAAATAATGTAAATCTTTACGTCAACTGAAAGTGTGCAAAAATGAAAAAGAAATAGACGAGACAATTGTTTGTCATTTGGTATCAAATGCTAATTATGGAGAATGAGAAATGGAAAGGCGCATATAAATATATACATATGTAACCCCATTAAAACAGCTAGAAATTGTAATTACTTATTATAACACCTACATGTATACTGGATTATCGATCGTAGAAATCAGTGGAAAAAAAGTAATAAAAGGGAATCAATAAAAAGGAAACGTAGACCCAGTGAGCCTGCATCACTCGACAGTCCTTTAAAAAGCTTTGAATTATGTTTCCTGGGAAATTTATATCCAGATATTTTGTCACAAAATTTCTCCACTTTGCTCAAAACATATCATTGTCTGAAGGAAGCGATTTGTTACTCGTGACATTGATTTATGATGAGTAATACGAATAGCAACACATTATCATCATAATTATACTTATGGTAATTACTCATACCCAGTGGCGTAATGAGCCAAAAAATGTGAGGGGGCTGAACATGACAGAAGCGACACAATTTCTGAATACTTGCGAGCAAGCGAAGTGAGCGAGCCAAAAAATCGAACTTTTTTAATGAAAATGTAATTTTGTTACAGATCTAGACCTATACCTGGTAGGTAATTTCAAATTGTCCCCTTTTATATCTCCCCTCCCCTTTTTTCCCTTCCCCCTTTTTTTTTTGGCGTGGAACTTTTTTTTGGGGGGGGCTGCAGCCCCCAAGCCCCCCCCCCCACCAGTACGTCGGTGCTTATACCCTTTCCCTCTTCTGAAAAATACGCATGCATGGGGAAAATATTGCAGTCTTTCCCTCACCTGCAACAAACTCCAATCATTTTCATACATATTTGTGTTTTTTTTTTTTTTTCAATGATCTTTATTAATGATTCCATGAAATACAAATTATACAATCAACATATTCTCTTTGAATGTTTTAACAAAATGAACAAATATAATACTTTATCATCACTTATATAATCATCATGCAAAATATTCTTCCTCTGGACTGTAAAATCAAACTAATTAATGTACGTTTCCAATGTTTAACTGAATTGATATTATTCCATACATGATTATATAAGATTTAAACATATTAGTGTGATCCAAACAAAGTGAACAAATCATAGTTTTACGGAATCTATTATTTAAAAAAAAACAACAACAAACGACAAGGACCCCTCCCTACCCACATATGCCCTTACCTACCCATTCCCTCCGAAACTACCACTTCCCAGCTTAACCCGCGTAGACACCTTCCATCCCTCCCACCCACACTTACTTCCCTAAAACCAGACATTCACTCACACACACACACACACACACCCGCACACACACACACACACACACACACACACTTTTTTTGTTTTTCAGTAATCTTTATTATATATAACATAACATTCGTCTTGAATGTATACAACAAATAACACTCGATAAAATCATTGAAACAAGGCATATACAACAAAAATATCATTGAATGAAATGTAATCATTAAAAAAGAAAAAAAAAAAGACGAAGACAATGAATATCAGACTGTGTAACATAATTCATTCTTACTCTAGACTCCTTATTCTACCTACTTCCCTCCCCCCCCCCCCCCCCCCCCCCCCCCCCCCCCCCCCCCTCGTCCCCCTACTTAACCCATATCACAGCATACAAACACCCCACCATCCACACAACACGCATACACACACACACACAAAAAAAACACCCATACGCATCCACCTATTCATACTACATCGTCTCAGGTTCCCCCCTCCAGTCCACATACCTGACTTGAATATTTTTTTTATGTGTTCCCATTTTCGTAAATGCAAATGCAGTCTACCTGCTTTTGACGCTAGAGTTTTTTCATCCTCTATAAATTCCGAAATAACCCACGCACACCGACACACACACACACACTGCTCGCATTCAGGATTAAAGGACTACGCTGTGAATGGAGAAGAGCCGTCGCGTCTGTTCTGGGATCGTATCTATTTGGCAGATATACCAAGTGTTTGTTGATGATGTTTTTGTTTTTGTTTTTGTTTTGTTTTTGTTTTTTTTGTTTGTTTGTTGTTGTTGTTGTTGTTTTTTTTTTCGGGGGGGGGGGGGGTGATGAACTTAACATTCTTTCAATGACGTTGGTGTCTATGTAACACTTTTTTTTTAATAAGAGGAAACACAAACACGCATAAAACGTAGATCGCGGAGAGGATAAAACAAAGTTTACGTTGTATTCAGACATTCCCATTTCAGCAAATGCCATCCCGATTTATTTCTTTTAATGGCAATATGATTTTCTTCCTCCCGATATGTGATTAATATTTTCTTTAGTTCTGCCAAAGACGGTGCTGTTGACTGTGACCTTGCCTTATATATCATGAACTTCATTATGAAAATAACCGTATTACACCATTTGATTCTGTGGCAAGTTCCTTCTATACCCACATGTATATCTTGCCAATCTGCATTTCTAAGTTCTTCTATCTCAAAATACTCAATCATATCCTGCCATAAGGATTTAATTTTGGCGCAATCCCAAAATAAGTGTGAATAAGTTTCTGAGCTTTGATTACAAAAGGAACATAAATTATCAACAACAAAACCAAATTTTAAAAGCTGCTCCTTAGTATAAACCGCCCCATGGAGTAATTTGTACTGAAATTCTCTAAGATCTCCTATGAGTGTTGAGATTCTAGGTCTTAGAAAAATATACCTCATACTTTTTTCAGAGAAGTCAAATTTCAGAGAAGTCAAGTTTCTTGCTCTTCCTACTCTCTCAACACACACACACACAAACACACACCCTCTCTATCTTATTATCTCTCCATCTCGATCATATTCATCATCATTATCACCAAACGGTCATCGCCTTTATCTTTCCCAGCTTCCCTTTCTCCCCCCCCCCCTCCTCCCTCCTCCGTTTCTCTCTCTCTCTCCCTCTCTCGATCATAATCATTACATACCCATTGTCATCACTAATGCCTTCGCGAAGGCTTCACCATTATCACGAACACAATCATTTTACATATTACCATCAATCACATAGTCACAATAAGAACGGGGAAATTGTGATTATGTGTCACATTAGAATTTTAATACACAGTTTGTAGATGTTTGCGCCGTCAGTGCCAGTGTGTGAATAATGTTTCATGTATAACACAGACAGAATCTTAATTTCAATGACTAAATAGAAAAACTTTAAAAAAACAAGGTCTGCAGTCATCTGGGAAAAGAAAGGAAATTTTACTACCGAATAAGAAGGCCTTTGATTTTGAAATGGACGATAAAATGGATGGATAGATGAGTGAATTAATAAATAATTTTTTAAAAAGTCATTAAGCGAGTACTAGACATTTCTGACACGGTCCGGGTTGCATTTCAATTAATGTTTACCATATGTTTCCTTGAACAACACATTATCTAAACGCTGATAGAGCAAATTTTAGTGAGAGAGACTTCAGATCACAAACATGACAAGTGATTGTATGAAAGAATAGATAAAGGCAAACCTCCCGTGTAAGAGATCAGAAATACATGTACATAAATACGATCCGCAAATGAACGTTTTGAACGCCAAAAAGTTTCCAGGAAACGACTCTACCACAAGACCATGTCTGGTCCATGAAGCATACCCTGGGAAAAAACATCTCAAAGTCCATTCATTGATTATGTGATTGTACAATTAAAAAGGCTTTGTAGGAAAGAAAAATCAAGAATAATACTACATGATTACGAATACAGGAGAACATCAGTACTGGCAGTAAAGAAACTATTATGCCATTTCTAAAACGTCGATTTGTTACTTTCAAATCATAAAATCACGCAGTCATTTTCACCATTATTCTTTTCATATTAAACTGGTTCTAAAATGGTATACTTGGTAGGAACATCCTTAAATCAACGTGGATATAAGTTATAGCCGCCGAATGCAATCAATACAATTCTGAACGTTATTAAGATTAAGCCATACTCTTGCAAACAAATGAAGCCTGGGCTAAAACAGAAATTCTCCTTTCTCAGTCATTACGGCACACTTTGGCAGTGAAAGTACTCAAAAGGTCATGGCCAACATATTTTGCAGATTTTTTTTTAATGAACTCTAAGAGGCACATGCATGGTTCTGTATAACATTAGCATAGCCATTTCCATTTTGACGGATCAGCCTCAGCAAAATATAATTCGTTGACAAACTGAACAGGAATAATATACACTAATAATTTTTGCCGACAGAATGTAAAACAAAAATCTTTAAAATCTGTATCCGTTACACGGGAGGAGGGGGATTTCCCCTGCCCACTAATGTTAAAATCAAACCAATTTGGGATGAACTTATAAGTATTATCAATCAAAAAGGGAATAGAAATATGACTATTCCCCCTTTTGAAAAGCTTTTTGGGGGTTAAAGATGATAAATTTTTAACATATTTTTTTTTTTTTTTTGTGCTTAGATATATTATGTTTATATTTGCAGATTCAAAGGAATCTCCCCAAATTTGGATAGCTTCAAGGCACTCATAAAGTCCAACAAAGATTTAGAGTATAGAATAGCTGAGAATAAGGTTAGACTTGATCTTCACTTTCAAAAGTAGAGATTAGACTTCAATTGATGTTTAGTTCATACAAACATTTGGACTTACAAAAGTACCGACATTGTATTTTTATACATAATCTCTCCATTGCCACTTTGCCTCTTGCCTTAATTATATTGTTTATATCTTTGTTCATTTTAAATATTCTTCAATTTTGATGAATAAAAATTTAAAAAGTACATAATTTCATCGATATGACAAAAAGAACACCGAGGGCAAGAGACGATTTTCCTGCCCTTCAATGGTCATACCTCAAGTCCGTCCAATGGGCATGTATTACCACTGTTATTCAGCCACATTTCAATGCAGTTCGAATGGAAGTAGTGTTCACACGGCAAGAACTTCACAGTTTGGTCTTTTTCATATGGTTCCATGCACACAGCACACACAGAGTCTTCCCATCGAATGCCCTCGACCGGGCCGTCGGTCCCGAAGTCAGAAACGGTCTCCGTCCGAAGGGATTCCAGCTTGTCGGCTGCGGTAGTTTTTGGTGCGATCTTTTCGTCGAGTCTGAGCAGCATGTCGTAGTCCTCAGGAGTCATCTCACGGTGCTGGAGGTCGAGCAGGAAACACAGCAAGTTCGCTTCCTCAGGGTCGTCGTGGTCCACGTTCTCAGTCACGAGTTCGAACTCGTGAGGGATGTAGACCCGCTGCTCCTTCTCCTCCCGAGTCCAACGCGGTTTACGAGCAGGATGAAGTCCTCGCCTACATCGCTTCGCACGTGTATAATTTGGCTTCGGTTTGCTAGTCGATGTATTACCGGATTGTTCGACTTTTTTGGGCCTCAACAATTTCTCCAACTCACTTCTTGTTCTTATTCCAAGATGGTTCATCATCTTAGAAGTCTTATCATTTCTCCGCTCCTTTACGTAATTGACCACATCGTCTTTGGCTTTGAGTCGCGACATGACGCTACTACTAATCACAACCCTCTTCCCATGCTTTTTGACCCTGTCGTCAAGTTTGCGTTTTGTAGCATAGTTCAGATCCGGTATGTTCTTCACTTGGTGCAGTAAACACATTTTCTTCTTTAACCTCGTGCGATACAACACAGCAAGTTCCAACTTGACAGTAAGGGGCTCTGATTCATCATAGTATCTGGTCTCACTTCCTGGTTGTATTTTCCTTTCGATTACAGCCATTGCGTCATCCACATCGGAACGAATAGGAGCTGTCGATACGACTTCCATGTTTTCACACAACCATGGAGCTGGAACAAATTTCTTCCTTTTCTTCTTCTTCTTCTCGATTGCTGCATCGCTAGGCTCTGTAATTGTCTTAACATTTTTATTTGATAGAGTTTTAGACGAGCTCTTAGAGCGTTTGCGAGCCAACATCGCCGCCCTCTTGGCAGTAAGCTTCTCAGCGGGAGATTTGTCGGGCGTTTTCCCTGGATGAACCTTTGGCAAGCATTCCACCAGTGTTTCTCCTACTTCAGCAACCATTTTGCTTGGTTTATTTCTTTTCGATGGAAGAGAAACTTGATATTCGTATGATCCAAGCTGAATTCGCCTGCTGTTGCTTGCACGCCAGTTCCTTACTGAATGCCCCGTGTAGTGTTGAGCTATAATGTTATATTCAGGAATTTGTATCACTATTGCGACATTCAGAAGTAAGTATAAAATATGGTGCAACACTGCTCTAAATTTAGGAATCCACATGCTAGTGTTTACTGCGTCGTGTGAAAATTTTGATATGACATCATCAATTCGATTTGTGATTGGTCAAAAAGTATAGGTAATTAACATAATAATCGTGGCGTTGCTTAAATCTCGCAGAAAACGAGAGATCACATACGCGTATGTGTGAACGAGACATAAGCAAAAGAAATAAAGATGGCCACTTTCAAATCGAAGAAAAAACGAAGTATTCGTCAACGGAAGACATCTTCTGATTCAGAAGACGAGGGAGCATCCAATCAAGATATCAGGTAAACTAAATACATGTATTGATTCATTCATATATTCGAATATAATGCAAGAAGATTATTTTGCAATTTCGTGTTAATGTTGTGTAGGAAAGCAGTACACAGTCCCGTTCGTTGATATTTGTGTGTGTGGACGAGAGGAAAATAATTATTTAAAATTTCACTTTTAACTCTGAACCCCCAATTTTGTAGCATAGTAAGAGTTGAATAGTCTCTGAATGAGGTAATCTAGCAAATTTAAGAATATTAAATCTTGCTAGAGCAATTTTGTTGTCTGTTTTTTACTACTGCAACAGTGAATGTTTGACACAGTCCACTCATGCCCACTCACACTTACGCGAGGTTATTGGACTTGGACTTGGAGATAACCTCGCACTCAGTACCTTCATACTGTGAGCAATTGCCTCCCATAGGCAAGTGTGTGATATCTTGCCCATATGTGTGCAGGAGTGGAGCAAGATCATCGTCCAAAAACAGCCTGAAAATTTCACTTGATCAAGATGATAAAGATCCTATCGAAGGATCTAGCATGAAATTAGATTCTATTCAATTCATTTTTTTCAATTCATTTATTTATTTAACCATCAAAACATACACAAGCAAAATAGGTTTACATCGATTATTATTTTTATAAAATACAATGATGGTTTGGTGACTCCGGAGAAAGCATAGCTTATAAAAAGGGGCCACCAAATTAAAATGCATAAAAATACCAATTTACCAACAATAATTGTATAACAACAAAAAAAAAATCACCATAAGAATAGTACACTCATGCAGCAGCAGCAAAAAAAAAAAAAAAAAAAAAAAAAAAAGAGAAAGAACGAACAAGAATATCAAGAGCATATTATAATTCTAAAATGTAGAAGGAAGTATTTTCTCAAAATTTTGCCGATTATATTGGTGCTTTTACCTCTTCAACTTAGAGGTCGTGACAGGCCAAAATTGACACAGCCCCATATAGTGATGGTCCCGTGAGTGGGAAGGGGTTCACTCGGAAGGGAATATCGTATTAAATCTAGGTTGTCTTTTTAAAATTCCATCAACTTCTTTTTCTGTAGGACTTTGAGCATTCATTATGTAAGTTTGACAGATATTCGTTTGATATTTAATTTTCTATCGTTGATTTTCTGAAAAGTGTTCGGACACTGGATCAACCACCATACTGCATTGTAGGTTATAAGTCCATAGGCATGTAGGCATGGGGTCGGGCTTACTCGGCACTAGGGCGAACTCGGCACTGCGTGGTGACTATGTTTCAAGAGTGGAAGTCCACGCTACGCACCGTACCCTTTTTTAGCCTTAAATTTCATGTTTTGTATAATTTTACTTCTTGAAATTGTCAACATTAGATCTACTTCTTTGCTAATCATTTTACACATTGTTATCAAATAATTTGAATTTAAGTGTTTTGAAATGTGTAATTAAATGCGAAATTCAACACAAGTGTTTGCGATCAATTTAACTCTTTGGGCTCACTCAGCTGCGATTTTCCGACAAGGCCGAGTTCGCCCTAGTGCCGAGTTAGCCCGCATCCGTAGGCATGATAGGGGGTCGGCCCGTCGGGCTAACTCCTACATACATAACCTTGCATAAGTGTGAATGGGCTAAATCGGCACTAGGGCGAACTCGGCACTGCGCGGTGACTATGTTTCAAGAGTTGAAGTCCATGCTACGCACCATACCCGTTTTTAGCCTTAAATTTTGCGTTTTGTATAATTTTACTTCTTGAAATTATCTTATAATTTGAATTTAAAGGCCAACTCCACACTAATATCAAATCGATTTGAAAAAATAGAATAAAATTAAACTAAAATTTTTTTTATTGAAATCTGATGTAAAATAAAAAAGTTACGGCATTTTGAAGTTTTGCATTATTTCTTGAAACATGGGCGGTATGCAAATGAGTGAAACGATGATGTAACACACTCACTTTTCCTTAAGGCCACCGCACACCTTATGATCGATCTGCGATTTGTGAAATAAATCACAATGACATTAAATATTGGCATTTTAACGAATGAAATTTACCCTAATCAAGTTCTGAAAAGTAATATGAATACTAAACATAGGGTTTGGGTGAGCTGTCAGCTTTCTACATGGAATAAGGGAAAAATTAGTTTCGAATCGTAGGCAGTCGTACGATTTTTGTGACGTCACTGCGACTCAGAGCCGATTTGGCCATTCCACCGACTAGAAAACTCGGCAAAGGCCGTATTATCGATTTTAGACCCTCAATAAAAAAATATTTTTCATTTTTAAAATGATTTGTCAAATGATATTACATTTTCTTCTGAAATCGGATCGCAGACCAATCGTAAGGTGTGCGGTGGCCTTTATGTCTTTTATTATATTAGATAGCATATATTTCAATTTTTTGCTTCAATAATGTAAAACATGGTTTGACTCCTTATGGAACATGTAAAATCAACATTATTGTAACTTATTTTGATACAAGGGAGAGATTCTTTATTATCACATCCATAAAAATTGAAATATTTGAAATTTCATATAATAAAATACATAAGGAAATGTGAGTGTGTGACATCATCGGTTCACTTATTTGCATACCGCCCATGTTATGCATATCACTGTTTCAAGAAATAATGCAAAACTTAAATATGCCGTAACTTTCTTATTTTACATCCGATTTCAATGAAATTTTCACTGTTATGCTTGTTTAATTTTACTCTATTTATTCAAATCAACTTGATATTAGTGTGGACTTGGCCTTTAATGTTTTGAAATGCGTAATTCATGTGAAATTCAACACAAGTGCTTGCAATCAATTTAACTCTCCGGGCTCACTCAGCCGCGATTTTCCGCCAAGGCCGAGTTTGCCCTAGTGCCGAGTTAGCCCGGATCGGTGCTAGAGATCACACACTTGCTATGGGAGGCAATTGTTCAGGGTACGAAGGTACAGAGTGCAAGGTTATCTACAATAACCTCGTGCAAGTGTGAGTGGACACAGTCCCACATAGCATTAGCATAGGCCACCCATACTCATAGGCCCCACTCATACGGGGTCGGGCTAACTCGGCACTAGGGCGAACTCGGCACTACGGGAAAAGTAAGGCCGAGTTAGCCCGGAGGGTTTAAATCAATCATGAAATACCAATCCGTAAGGTTTTGTTGTGATTACTAGCTAAGAATATGTTTATTAACCATTCTCTTTGATAGAATTGTATGAAATACTCACTTTGAAGATAATCTTGCAATTTTCTTGAGCTAACATGATAAAAAAGTGACATTTCCATGCAGTTTAATCACACGATACTGCTCCGAATCGCCGTGCGTAGGCCGTAGCATGCACTGTGTTTGGTATGGTATTCGGAGCGATGAGTCGGACACACATTTTGCAAAACTGCAAATTACTGGAAAACTCGGTAAATTTGTTTTATATCCATCATGAATTTGGAACTAATTAACATATAATGAGCTGTGAGTTAGTATGTTTCAGACATGATTAAGATCTACGGAATTTTGCAGTAATTCATTCATCAAAATATGTCTTCAGATACGAGTCCGAATACCAAACACAGTCACTGAGTCAGTGAATGCAACGCACGGCGATTGCGAATATATGCGAGCTGTGAGTGATTAAACTGCCCAAAATGTCACTTTAAATTGATATTAGCTCAAGAAAATTGCAAGATTATCTTCAAAAGTAAGTATTTCATACAATTCTATCAAAAGAATGTTTAAAAAACGTATTCTTAGCTAGTATTTAGTAATCAAAACAAAACCTTACGGATTGGTATTTCATGATCGATTCAACCTCTCCGGGCTAACTCGGCCTCGCATTTCCGGAAAGGCCGACTTCGCCCTAGTGCCGAGTTAGCCCGGATCCACTCATACAACATGCAAGGTTATCTTAAGATAACCTCATACTCCAGAGACATTATTGTGGCAGATTTGAATGCATACTTTACAATATCACCTCCCTTGCAATTCCAAGGGTTTATTTCCTATTTTCGTTGTATTTATATCGAACTATATTTATAGATCTATATGTTGATATACATTGAGTTTCATTTTTACCAGTTTGCTTTCCCTTCAGCGGAGTTCTCATAGAAGATGCCTTGGCTATGGCGGCATTGTTGTAGTTGTTTTGGTACGCTAGCCTAGAATTACAGTCGTTTCGACATAAACTAACGCTGATGGCACTATATAGAAATATACGATCCTGTGGAAGAATTATGGAATGCAAAGTATTTTTCCCCAAATGTCTGGAGAACAAAGCTAGGTGCCAAATCAAGCTTCCGGGGCACTTTTCCGTAGAAATCAGTGCTTCCGGGGTCAAGCAAAGACCTATAATAATGTCAGGACAAATTACTATCTCGTATTTACGTAGTACATTCATCAGGCGTAAATTGCCGAGTTAAAACGAGACTCGAAAAGATATGTTCGCCTTATGAGTGCACCACAATAGGCACGCGTGATTAGTAGTGGGTTGAGCACTCTTCGCATGAATTATACTCTTTGCTTCAGATCAAAGGCGTATATGCGTACCGTAGATGATTTTAACTTGGCCCAGCGCCCGCTACTGCATACACAAAGAGCAAGGAAAAGCCCTTCAAAATACACATTTCCAGTATTAAAGTTTTGGAATCAGAAGTCAACGTTGAAGAGTTGAAGAATCCCTGAATCAGGTAATCTAGCAAATTTAAGAAAATTAATCCTTGTTCACTGCAAATTTGTTGTCTGTTTTTGACTACTGCAACAGTGAATGTTGGACAAATGTTGGACACATTCCCACATAGGCAAGGGCCTATGAGTGCATAGGCCCTTGCCTATGTGGGACTGTGTCCAACATTCACTCCTCACATCACATCTCCAGTCAAGCGCCTTAAACTACTGGACCACGGCACCTCCACAATGATGTAAGGCCCACAATTGCCCTTTTTTGCTGGTGCCCCCCCCCCCACTTTGAAAGACGCTCTGCCGCCCCTGCCTGTTATGTATTCTCCCACACACCCTCATCGACACACCTACATGTATGCACACACATACAATAATATGAATAGATGCTTATAGAACGTATAAAATATTGATTAAAAAATTGGAGCAGACAAATAAACAAGGATAGAAGTCTACAAATACTTGTTTATGGCTGAATTCTATTAGTTAGAAGGGGAGAATCTTGCATACATGTGATATTTAAGCTGTACTTGGGGGTGTTGTGGTACTGTACTCGTTGTGCATGTCAACTGTTACATCCTCATCATTCTGTTTAATAAATTGCATTTAAATTATAAATTTCTTCTGTTTGGTGCACCTATGAGGATCATATTTTCAGATTCAGCAGTCACAATAATAAAGTTGAAAGTTGAAAACCTACAAAATTAGCGGCAATTCTACTAGTAATACTAGACTTGTGTAGAGGCTGGTGCTAATGGGACATTGAACATGCACAATTTTAATATTATTTGAAACACACATCTAAAAAAAGTAAGGAGAAAACATTTTGGCCTTCGATGCCCTTTTTGTAAAATTACTTTGGCCTTGGTGCCCTTTGTAGTGGTCTTAGTGCCCTTAAAATTAGGAGGCATTCAAGCCAAACTGGCCTTGCCCTAAAAATGACAAAATTTAAGGCCTGCCTGCACAACTCTATGAGGAAAGGGGGGGGGGGGGAGCCAAAATTTGATGAGGTCACCCTTTCCCACAGCAGTGAATGATTTATATCAAAGCCATATTCCATGGATTTCTGCTGTGAGCTTGTTACTCTTACTGATCATATCTTTTTTATATAGGCAATTTGCCAGAGTGCCCCCTTTCCCTCACTGAAACCGATAATGCCATGATTTAAATCAAGCGTTCCAAGGACAGTATGTTCTTTCTGAAGATTATTAAAAGTTTTGAGAATACTACAGCCTACAAGGTAGAATATTAATCTTATCAATTAATACTCACCATCCCTGAGATCCATTTCAATGTGATAAGACTTGATGGTTAACCCATTCAATATTTAATTTGATTCAAATTGCATATTTCAGTTATGGTACTATCATTAACCATGCTTCTGCTGCCATTATATACAGTAAGATACTAGAGTAACTGTTTGCAGAAATATGGAAAAAATAATAATCTGGTGTCTGGTAGTAGCCTTTTGTGTATCTATTTATGAGTGGTCTGACATTGGACTTAAAATCAATTAACAAAATTAAGTTTCATGTGAAATGTTTTTATCTGAAATCCCAATTTGCTGTGCAGGACCATCTTGGAAGAAACAAAAGAAGCCCAGAAATTCAGGGAGAGACCTCATGGTGTCAGGTTTGTTGAACATCTTTTATTAAATAGACATGCTTTTTTATGCCTATGATCCATATTACTTGTTTGAAAATAGATTTTGCATTTATAAAAGGAAATAATGTAAATACTCAGTGTTGTGTCCATACTGTCCATAACCAACTATTTGTAACTAAAACTATCAGGTGTCGGTTAACCATGGATATTCTACATTATTACCTATACAAGGAATTTTAGCTGCAAAAAAAAGCGCCGTATTTTGCAAATCAAAATCAGGGGGATTAACAGGCAAACAGACTTGTTTGTAATTGCTATGAAATAGGCATATACATGATATAAATAATAATAATAATAATAATAATAATATTGGCTGGCTGTACTTCTGGTGAATATCGAAAATATTGCCCTTTAACCCTTTCAGGACAGGAATTATTTAAGGGCTAAATTGATCACATTTTGTTCTTCAAATTGGCAACAATAATATTTTTCTTTTAGTGCTACAATATTCTAATAAGGTGTAATGTCTTTTAAAACGATATACATGATTAGGAATTTTGTCGAAAAGTTTTAAAAGTTGCCAATTTTGATAAAAAACAATGATTTTGAACCTCTCAATATGTTGCCAATTTAAGGATTTTAAAGCTTATTCTCATTTTTTAAATTCTTGGCATCAAACAGAATATGGTCATCCAGCAAAAATGGACATAGTTTTTGCAGAAATTTTTGCTCTTTCTACTTATGTATCTGGTATATTTTTTAGAGATCTGAATCAAAAGTTATTGAGCCAAACCACAAAATGTGGTCAATTGTCTCGAAGGGATTAAAGAACCATTTTGCCCCAGGTCGAAGACGAGGGCAAAATGATTGTGTTGTGGGCAATATATCTTGATATCCCTCTCAAGACCATCCAATATTATATAAAAGTATCAACAGAGCAGAAATATTACTATTCTACATTTGATACTGACCATGAGATGACAAGAACATGTTCATCTACAATTGCAATCTCAATTTATTACCACTGTATTCTGAATATTTCTTTAAAGGGAGATCCAACTTTAATTTTCTGAAAGAAAGAAAGAAAAAAATCAGAAAAGCAGGATGGTGAAAGTTTGAACGAAATTTGACAAGCAGTAAGAGAGTTATGATTTTTTAAAAGTTGTAATCACTATACATACAGGAATATCAAATTGACCGAATCGGTAATGTCACTACGATGTAGTGGCGGTCAACTCCCCCATTTTACTCACACACAAAATGACTAAAATGTCATTTTTTTCAAAATGTATTACTCAGTATGATCTTTATCTTTTAAGATGACCTATAACAATATGCTATCTGCAATATATTTTTGAGTACTGGCTCAAAGGAAAAGGTGCTTAAGAGAAAACCTCAAATTAATAACAGTGTACAAATGGGAGAGTTGGCCTCCAATATGTCACAATCGACTCACCAAATTGCCAATTTGAAATTCACATAGATTAGTGATCTCATGTTTCGAACATCCATAACTTTCTTATTCCTTGTCAGATTTCTTTCTTTTGTAAGGTAGAAAATCATGGGTTGGTTTAGACATCCGGGATGGACTGTACTAGGTGCCTGATCTTAGCTTTGTGTGAATTTTATTGAAGCATGAAAAAAAAAAACCCTGTAAAAACAGAGAAAAAATACAAATTATAAAAAACACCATCGTAAAGTGTTATATCATAATTCATGTTACAAATGAGAAATGACACATTTTCCATTAAACATCTCTGATAAGAAACGACATTAAATATCTGTTTCTATTCAATCATTTAGGCAATGTAATATCAATCACTTTCTCCAGATTGAGCCTCAAAACATAAAATGTGTGTGAATTTCATATAATTAGGGTACTGATTATCTTTAGAAACAAATACATCTTCAGTTTGATCATCTGAAATTGAAAATTTACATGTGACTGTGACATCTTTCAACTCTTTGCTATAAGTACAATTAAAATAACCAGTATAAATGCATACCCAAGGTCAACGAAATGCATACCCAAGGTCAACGGCTACTGTTGGTCATTCACCACCGAACTCTAGAAGCTGTTACCACAACCTCTACTACAGATCAAGCTACCTTCCTGCTGACCTGCCACAAACAAACACAAGGTACAGCTACATGTAGCTAAACAGGTCCAGATAAATAAAGACAGAACCAAACTAAAAGATCAAAATTACCCTTTCTGGCTTCAGTTATCTATTACATGTAGATACACACAGAAATTGTCTAACTCTATACTGTTTCTCGAATTACAATCAGTTCATGCAAACATTTAAATCAAATCAAACTTCAAAGTTCATATAACTGATTTCTCATCCATAAGAATATTTCACTGTTTAATTGAAAACTTTGTTTTAGCAATCAACTGCAACAAAATAATCAATGCATTACCATAACCTCAATATCTATCCACATTCCACTTGATACGAACAGTGACGTGCATCAACAAATGTACTCCATCTTTATGAGTTTAGAAATTTATACAAATAAACAATTCCTACCAGTCTAAACATCAGAATAAGAGATTGCACATCAGAAGCAAGCCTCTACTGGTAGCCACTTCTGTGAACCAGCTACACCACTGTACCCAGCATCTCCCAACAGACCCAGCCAACAGACCCAGACTGTGTACCATACTCTGGTACATGTACCTGTCTCAAGTTAAATCAATGATTAAGTTGAAATACCAATCCCTCCTACTGATTTTCTGTTTCTTTTAAAGTAGGCATAATATTCATGAAGTCATCAAAGCAAAAAACTGTCAAAGGTTCACTTCTGTGATCAAGCAAGTATCCATACAATTCATACCATGGGCGCCGCCATCTTTAAATGCAATGTTTTCATGCGGACGCCCTCTGTGTCATCATGAGTTTAACTCTCTTGAATTTTCCATAAATTGGAAAATATCACAAGTAAACATTCCAAATAACAATTCTTAATTTCTAATACAAAATCTATACTACACATAGGTTATCAAGTGACAAGAGTAATCAAAACTTGCTTTCTGTAAAGTTAACTATCGATATGCATAAAGGCCAAGGTCATTAAACGCCTTTCAACTTTCTCACTTAAAAGTGATTAAATTCAACATTATGATAAACCTTCTTCACTGACTTCCCTAAAAATGCAACTGATTATTATAATTACATTTCATTTTCATCAAAACACTAATTAAGATAAGACAAAATAGAAACTTACTGAAACTCGTTCTCTCTGCCCGCTTGTGATTACGGCTTGACTTGCTCCAACATCAGAGCATGTAATGAGCTAACCACACCTATCCTAGATGCACTGCAACCTTACAACCACTATCTAATATCAGAATATCTCTCCACTGTCACAGAACTATTGCAACTACAACAGTATTCTGACAGAAATCATTTGCCAAGAAATCCTTCTAAAGATTCTTTAATTCAAATTCCTACTTCAGTTCACCAAACAAATCAATATTAAAAATATTAAATTACATTACTATGGCGAAGAGACATCAGACACCTTACATAATTAGGGTAATCGGCCCGATCACTGAATAATTATGATCATCTCAAAAATTTCAATCACCTGTTGGCTCACTACGAGAGACATTCCTTACCTCTTACAATTACTTTCTGTCTTTCAACATTTCAAACTTTCACCAATCTGTTTTTCTTATTTTTCTGCTGTCACACAAATCATCTTATTACCAAGGTTGGATTGGCCTTTAATTTTCAGAGAGTGTAATTGATCATGTTCTTTGCATTCTTTAACATTTCAATAAATTGAAAAGAAAATTTTCAAATCTTCTGACTCCATCTGATGACTTGGTGCATTTGATTTCAGAGAGTAGTATATATCTGTAAAATTTTCCTCATTTTGTTTTTAATTACCTTTACAGTGCAACGGCCCTTCTCACTGGCAAGAAAATGACCAAAGTTGAGGAAATGAATGATGTAAGTCTACAAAAGAATGAATGTACAGGCTTTATTTTGCATAGAGGTATTTGTTTGTATTAATTTTGTATTCACTGAAAATGGTTGATAACTGGATAACAATCATTCTACAGCATCTATTATGAAATTTATATATACTAAGTGAATAATGAAGATTATTACCTTTTCTCTGGATTTGATTAAGTTATCTATCTGTGTTATGGCCAAAATGAGCCAAGATTTGGCAAATGAATTTGCTGTTATGTCTATGGTTACATTCATTTTCTTAAAGATTTTTCCAAACCAGCCTTTTTAGAATGAATACCAGTCATTAACTAAGAAGTTTTGTTTCTTAAGATAAAGTTAAGTTCTTTCATGCAATGACATTGTGAAAGAAACTGTGTCAAAGCCATTGGGAAAGGTTGATCATGTCTGCACATGAATAAGTGTATACTGTGAGGTTTTGGAATCATCAGAATGATAAGATATTGACCCAGTATCGCTGAAAAGC
This sequence comes from Heliocidaris tuberculata, assembly GCA_025618425.1. NCBI lineage: Eukaryota > Metazoa > Echinodermata > Echinoidea > Camarodonta > Echinometridae > Heliocidaris > Heliocidaris tuberculata. Next base: position 17,999,897 of record CM046848.1, read on the forward strand.
ACATGCACTCACAAAGAAAGGGGTATATGGGACTGCACGCACATGTAGCATGAATGTTCGGCCCAAACACTTCAGCTATTTCTCGTCATATTTCGAATATGAGGGAATTTGAAGTGCAATCCTTTCCTTGGTACATTTTTCTACTATGCTGTTTTTCCAAACTAACATGAAAGGAATGAGAAAGCTCACAAATTATTTTTCACCTTTCCCAGAACTCAACCTTCTCTTTTAAAAGTTAGGAAGACCACAATGTTTCATATTTGAGATTTTCAAAATGTACCTTTTTTAATGTTGCAGGATGACCCCTTTAATCTGAAGGCTGGCGGAATGCTAAACATGAAAGACATCAAGGACAGAAACAGAGACAGGTTAGTAGATGGAAAGCCTGCTAGCCTCATAAGGATGATAATACGTTGTATAAATAAAAATAGCACTATCCCATCTGAAAAAAGTTTTTTTTTTTTAATGTATTTAAAATTAGCAATATCCTTATCATCATGATTGCAAAGACAAAGAAAATCGACCTGAAGGCAGTTCTGTTGGATATCACCTATAGAAATGTACAAACATTACAATGACTTATTACATAATCTGAACATAACTTCTATACGCAATCCAATAGGGCCTGGGTTCTTAATTATTTTGTCAGGCGGGCCAGAAATATTCCTGAAATTACGTCACGGGCCACTGAGTATTATACATACATACAAAGATGTAATGGGACTGACGTCTCTTGCCCGGATACATTGTGTATTAACTTTCTGGTTTTTCATTCAGTGAGCGAGCGAAGCTAGCGAGAAAAAAAATGACACTTTGGAACCGTGAAAATCTAATTTCTGCATCGAAATGTGCTAATTTATAGATAAGATTTTAAAAAATAAATCAAGAAACCATTTCACTGCCCAGAAATGAGGTGGCGAGTGCCCGAATGCCGGGTAATTTTGATATTCTCAAGTGAGGGCGGCTGCAGCCCCCATCCCTGAATCTAAGGATGGTGGAACAATTTTAAAATATCCCTCCCGTTTTATATCATAAACAATTATTATCCTTATTTTTTCTTCGTTCGATGTTTTCTTTTTTTCCCAACTGGCATGTTAGGACAGGCCCATGGAAATGGATAATTATGATATGTTATTTGCGAGCGAGCGAGCAAAAATTTTGATACCTCTATACATACTAATAGTTAGGATGATGTATTATGTATCCACATATTACATAAAACAAGAAATTATTTTCAAACATTTTGGTAGATATTTTGGCGGGCCGCATGAAATCGTCTCGCGGGCCGCAAGTGGCCCATGGGCCGCACTTTAAGAACAGGGGCAATAGGGTATTGAAAATTACCCTTGAGTTGATTTTTTAAAAGTCTTTGTGACCATGTTCATCATGGTTTTTGCATGGTGTGACTGTAAATTTGTGAATATTGTGATATCACCATACAAATTGAACGATCATTTTAAGGGCATAAATTGTCGCGTTGCCTGTGGCAATTGCAAATGGATACGTAACGTCATGCTACCCATTAAACAATAACGTCGAGGGTGCCATATCTGGGATTTTTAATCCAAACCTGTTGATTACAAGTTCAGCAACTTATCCACTGAACCATGACTAGGTAGGGTAGTCGTCAGCACCCATTTTCTCTGTCCACAAGTCGATGTACAACTTTCCCAGTGTCAGCACTGTTTCAATACTAATGTGTCACCAAACCTTATAATTTTCAGGGCAGATTGAATGCAACATCCAATGTGTCATATTGAATTTGTCAACAAAAACTTTGACCACACAAAAAACTAATCTTTACTTGACACACATGTTTTTTTAAGAGGGAGAACAAAAATGTCTGTTAAAATGGCTCTATTCTTGAGACTGAAATGAAGTTTCCAAAGTGAATTTTTCTGCTGAATACTAAGATAACAATATTATTTTTTGCTAGATAATGGTGTGATGCATGATTATATTCAACTCTCTGACATCCAAGGTTGGTTTTTATCATAGCTACATGTAGTTGAGAGAGAAAGTTACGTCACCGGAAGTTGCTCCTGATTGGTTGGTCATATCAATTAGCTTCAAATAGTTCAAAACTATTCCAAGCTCCATGATTTAACCTATGACCATGCTCACCTATGCGTGCATGCGTGTATCACAACCATCTCTCTCAATAAGCTGTGGTTTTTAATTTTTTTATGAAACTCCTACAAGACTTGCTGTGATAAAGTTGACAGAGGAAAAGTTTGTTGACATAGCTCCAATTTCATTGTGTTCGGATGAATGTTTACCAAGAGGCTCCTCAACCAGGCTTCTCAGGAGAAAATTGTTTACACATGGTTCAAATTGAAAGAAAAATATGGCTTTGCGGAATACCAGGGAAGTGATTTGAGAGGACCAAAGCAAATTTTGCGGGTTGAAAGTATGCATAAGTGGTCCAAATTGAGTGAAATATGGACTACTGGCATCGCATGTGGTTTTGGAGGTTTTGGAGATTTAAAACACTTTTTATAGTTTGAATGTATGCATGATATTTACCCTTTTATCACTCTTGTTGGTACCCTGGTCAGGGAGAATCTACTCTTGGGATTTTTTTTTCTGAAGTTCTCCATGCTCAGTATTGTTAGCAGAAAGGGTGCTACATGTATGTACTGGTAAGAACCCTGCAGTCAAGGATGGTCCAAACCGTGACACCTCGTTTGATCCCCTCTACCTTTCTCACCTTTAGATCTGATGAAGCCTATGATAGAGATGTGGCTAACATGGGGAGTACCTTTGCTGTGGAGACGAACCAGAGAGACGAAGATGCTGAAATGTGAGTCCATCGATACGGTTAAATCTAATCCATTGACCGTCCACCTGTATGTAAAGAGCATCTGCCCAATAAAGATTGCTCTCTGTATCTTCAATAGGTGGTCTTTTTATACAGGTGTGATGGTATTTTAGTTCACAGTATGTGAGATCTTTCCACAAATTTCACCCTATGTACATGTATATCAGATTAGTATGATCACCATTCCACGTTTTCATTGCTTTGCCCTTTCAACCTTTTCTGGGTATATTGCCTATCTATCCAGGAACTGTTCATTCATGTTTATTTATTTGTTAACTTTTCTATTTAATTATTTATCTTTTTATTTATTGAGAGATATATCTGTTTCAGTCGTGATGAACATTTGATATAAAATGTAGTTGTGATACATGTACATAATGTATTATGTACTAAGGGCACCCTCGCCCCAAGCTTTTGCTTTTAGAGGTGTGTCCTCCAGCTATGTATGTATCACATTAGTGCATATTTTATATTTTTTGTTCAAAATATATGTACATTATTTTGCTCATGTATTAATTTGTATATTGAAAAGTTGGAAATAAATGTCTTTAAATTGAAATTGAATTGATCTTACCTATTCACATAGAATTTTCGATTTGTTTGTTTACCCAACTCTGTAACTTTATTTGTAGAAATACTAGGTTTTGGATCTCACATGACATACTAAGAATGGCCCAACTTGTATCTTATGCAAATGACATCTTAAGGGTCGTTCACATATCCAGCGGTAATTAAACCACCTCAATGTAATGAATGGCAAGTGGGGATGCATGACACAACAAGGATATCTGCACGTACTCACTAGCCTGTGACCGTGTGTTATAAGATACAGAAATGTGAAGCGCAGTACGCTTAAAAACCCTCAGGTCTTTTTTTTTTGAGGCGGTTTACCGAGCCTTTTGTTTTAGATAGATGCCAGAGGATTTGAGTTGGCAATAACATTCAATGAGTCAAACCACTTATTATTATAATATTGTATTGTCCTTATTTGTCTTATACAGTGCTCTAGTTGGTCAATGTTTCTTTTTTTTTCTCTTTTGCAGGATGAAATATATTGAAATAGAAATGAACAAGAAGAAAGGATTAGATCTGGAAAAGGAATCAGACCCACTAAAAGAAACAACAAAGTGAGTCTAGGGTTTTATCTCATTGTCTGCATTTCATTGACATGTGAATATTTGTTGTATTTGTAATTGTTACTGTTATTTCTATATTACAAAACGTGGGTGGGGTGATAAAACCTCTTAACTCATTTTTTTGCGAATTTCTTTTTTTTTCTTCATAATTTTGTAGCTAAGGATTAATTTAATGTTTTGATAAACCCATTTAACACGTATCTGCAAAAACTAATGCTACAAGAAATCTGTAAAAGGAAAGTCGTCAATGCACTTCCTGTGTTAATCATGAAAGTTTCTTAGCTCTCCTTAAACTTCAACATTTTTGAGTTACGAGGTTTTATCACCCCACCGACGAAAATCTCTCTGTATTGTACGTTTGAAAGCTGATCAGTGGCTGTAAGTTTTGATTATTTTGTCAGATAAATTGGTTCTAAAGGAAGCCATATTTTCTTAACATTGCAGTGTCATTAAAGCTTTTCCTTTACTTTTTTTGTAATATTTCAGTGTGTATGATGCTGCCACAAATTTTGTTTGTATTGTTGGAGTATTGGTCGAGTGAAGTTAAAATTTAAGATATAAGTTATAAGCTTCTGTTGAATGTGTTGTATCTCTATTTCTGCAGCTCTCATCGACACTCTCTTTTACTCCTTGTGTTATCCCTCCCCTTCTATCTTTTGGTATCATGAAGTCGTATTTCTGTTCTCAAGATCTTTTTTCTTCTCTCTTGTGTTGTCTTCCATTTAGCTCAACTATGCCACCCCTTTGGGGTGTTTTTAAAAGAGTGTTCTATGACATAGAAGTTATGAGCTTTTTTTGCCAAAGCTTGTCAAAGTTTGTAACCAAGTTTCTCGCTTTGATTCATTGTGAATGCCTGACCAGCAGTTGCATTGCATGGGTTTGGCTATTTAGGGGCACTGGTGTCAAATAGGGGGGGGGGGGGGGGAGGGGGGTTTACTGGAAATTTTAAGTTAATGAAATGGGATAAGATGCAAGAGAACAAGGCCATATTAAGGGAGGGTGTCGGAGGGTGTCGGATCGCTTTCTCTTTATATTTATCCTTTCCCCTCTCCCTTCTCTCCCTTTTTTGTTTTTTTGTTGCCATTTCATGGGGGGGGGGGGGGGCACGCAGCTTCGCCACTGCCGACAATGCAACTTGGCTACCTTGAACAGAAGACCTAGGCTATCCCTAATGTTAGGCCGTGCAGTACTTAAATCTGACTTTTTCTTCTCCGCAGACATAAAACGCCAGAGGACAAGCTTTATGAGTTACCCGACTACCTCAAAGTTGAAACCAAGAAGAGCTCAGAAGAGATGCTTTCCAATCAGATGCTCTCTGGAATACCAGAAGTTGATCTTGGAATTCAGTAAGCCAGTCTTCAAGTTAACCTATAGTTCAAAATTTTCTAGAGGTCTAAATAAATCAGCACCAATTATTTTTATTTTTCACTCTTACATAAAGACAAATCAAAATGTATATTTGAATTAAATAACACAAAGTGCAACAAAGAATTGTCAATTATGTTCATGAAAATAGTGGTGATAAATTCCACTCTGCATAGCCAAGTTTCATTTTTCAGAGAATTAAAGCTATATTATTCACAAATATAAGGCCTCAACTTTCCCACAACATATAGTTATTTTACGATGAATATTCACAATGATTTTTAAATACACTTATCAAAAGGAAGTTTCACTTTGAGTACTCTAAGTAGGCTTTAAGCTATCATTCATGTCACATTTTTTTACCATTTATTATGGATATATACATGTATTGGATTACTCTTTGATCATTTTAGTGCCAAGATCAAGAACATAGAGGCTACGGAAGAAGCCAAGCAGAAGCACTTAGAGGAGAGGAGGAATAAGAAGAAGAACACAACTTCTTTCGTACCAGCTAACATGGCTGTCAATTATGTGCAACATTCAAGATGTGAGTCAAAGAAAACATCTTCTCTATGCTACAGGAGGTTGTACAACACATGCTCTGGAGGCAATAAGCCAGTTCATGATTACATGTAGTACATGGTACAAATGACCCGACATGACCCCAATCTGTACACCCACTCGCATTTGTTTTGGTGGATTGAAAAGAGATACAATTGATTTTAAGTACCTTTTTTATGTTACAGGGCCTTTGTATACCACAATATTTTTTTTTTGGAGAAAGATCGAACTTCATGAAATTCATTACATTTTTTGAGTCTTCCAATGCCTCTCACTCTATTTCTTTTCATCAGACATGCATGAGGATTACTATGCCTCAAAGCATCAACGCAATCAACAGCGACAGAAGAAAGAGGAGGAGCCGAAACCTAAGCCTGTAGTGGTAGGAGATGCAGACCAGCCAAGAAAACCAGGTGAATTCATAGGATTTGGATAGTAAAAAAAATATTAAATGGTGATGAGTGAGATAGTAAACTATTTTGTGAATTGAAAGATGCATCTGCTCTATTCAGTGAGGTAAGCTGAATTGAATAGAATCTATATACATCTTTCATTGAATGAAATAGTTTTTCTATCTCACAAATTAAAATTAATATATATTTGTTTTATACAACATCCTTATTCATCGTTATAAAAAGGAATTTTAGATAAAATATTGGGACACTTGATGCCCTTGTTTACTCGGTCATTAAGCTTACCCAGTCATTAAGATGCAAGCTGTAACAATTCAGAGATTTTGAGGCTGGCAACCACTTTACAAGTGCACATGCATGCTTAGTCCAGTCATGACATTGATTCACTCTGGGTACCCAATTGGTACCCAGATGGAGAGCTGCAATGTAGATAAAATACTTTGCTGAAGGATTTGAGTACCATGTGGAAGCATGAACCTATGACCTCTGCTTCCCCAGTCAAGTCATTAGACCACTAACTACAACAGCTCTATATATTGTGCATATATTATTACTCCACAATTTTTCAATTTGTTTGCATCGCAGATCCGCCTGCTCCCACCTCCAAGAGGAAAGTTCCGAATGCCGAGAAAGCCACGGATGACTATCACTATGAACGTTTCAAGAAGCAGCTTAGGAGGTATTGAAAGCAGTTTAGTGTGTGAACATTCAAAGGCTGATCATTGCTTTCAAAGAAATTGACGAGACCTGTTACGTGTCAAGAGACAAAGAGGTAAAGTTCATTTCCTTCAAACAGTGACGTAGTTTGCACGGAGGGCATTGGGGGCACTTGCACCCCCTCCAATGAATGCCGGAAAAAGAAGAAAAAAGATAAAAACAGTGGTGCAACTGCATGAGGCTCAGGAGACACATGCCCTTCCCAATCGAATGGTGCAAAAAGAGAGAAAAGAGGGAAAAGGGGACAGGGATTGTAAAAAGTCAGTGATACATCCACTCACACATCCTTCCTCCCCTAATCAGTTGTCTTTTGAATTTGTATACATATGAGAAAGACCAGTGCTCCCTTGATGCCTGGATCCACTCTACGCCACTGCCTGTAAACACTTTCATGAGAAAGAGAACTAGAGCTCATCAATTCCAGAGGAGATGCTGGTGACTTCACTTGATACACTTAGTATGATATGGAAATGACGATACATGTTTGAATAATCCTTGAAGGGCTGTCAAAGGAACTTCACACTCAGGTTTGTCTATAACCGCTTCATGTACTGTAGTTTACTGTCGAGAGCTTCACACATGCCAAGGCCTGGCAGTAGGAATCTCTGCAGAATAGCCAAGCTGTTGGCTAAGGACGTTGAGAGGGTAGAGTAATAGCCTAGAGGCCCGGAGTGCATGATTTCCTTTTGATGATATTAGAACAGTTTCATCAGAAATTGGAGATGGAATGACATATTGTCTGGTTCATGGATCTTGTGATTCACATGGAATATGAGACCATTTGCAAGAAATTTCACCCTGGTTCTTTTGCCAACAAAACTGGACATGTCCTTTAATGATGAATCTGATGGACTTATGCCTATATCAAAGTCAATACAGCCAAAGAAATTAAACTGGTGAGCCGACAAGTAGCACTATAGGAACTACTCTACTTTCACAAACAATCATTTGATCTTGTTTTTCATTTCTTGGGCATAAGTGAAATTTTACAGATAATCATAACTAATGTATACATGTAACTGAGATTGACTGTTAACAGCTTCAAATATATCAAATTCTTATGATACAAGTTTTTGCAGGATGAGCAGTCGGCTTAAGCCCATCACACACTTGATGATCTGTGAACCGATTTTGAAAGAAATTTGCAGCCAAATTTGAAATTACATTTTAAACATGTAAAATCATCCTGATTGAGATTCGTAATGGTCATATGGATGGTAAAATCAAACTGCAGGTCATTGTAGGCCTTCTAGGCAGAGAAAATACCAAATCGTCATTTTTAGACAGAAAAGCAGACAAAACTCAAATACATGTACATGTATAGCACCCCTGCAAAAATATGTTGTTGAAAATTGAATTTAGATAAACGGATGTATAATTACTTAAATTTGAGATTGACCTTTGAGAGCTTTAAATGTGGCAGTGGTCTTGTAAAAATATCTGCACTATCTGTCTGTGATCCAATTTTTTGAAAGAAATTTGCAATAACATTTAGAAATGACATTGTTAACAGGTAAAATCATCCTGATTGAGGTTCCTAATGGTAATATGGATCGTAGAATCAAAACTACAGGCCATTGTAGGCCTTCTTGGCAGAGAAAATGCCAAATCATCATTTTCAGACGAAAAAGCAGACACAACTCAAATATGTATTAACCCTTTCGAGACAATAGACCTCATTTTGTGGTTTGGCTCAATAACTTTTGATTCAGGGCTCTAAAAATATACCAGATGCACGGGTAGAAAGAGCAAAAATTTCTGCACATACTATGTTCATATTTGTTGCATGGCAATATTGCGTTTGATGCCAGGAATTTTGAAAATAAGCTTTAAAATCCTTAAATTGGCAACATTGAGAGGTTCAAAACCATTATTTTTGATCAAAATTGGAAATTTTTCCAACTTTTCAACAAAATTCCTAATCATGTATATTGTTTTCAAAGACATTACATCTTATTAGAACCATGTCGCACTATTAAAAAAGAAAAATATTGTTACCAATTTGAAGAACAAAATGTTATCAATTTAGCCTTTAAATAATTCCTGTCCTGAAAGGGTTAGAGCACCCTTGCAAAATATGTTTTAAATGGTAGATAGTCTGTTGTAAAACTGTGTAAATATTTATATTTGTAAACTCCATTTTTATATTAAATCTTCGTTAGAATCCTACTTGCTTGGTAGTAGAAGTCATTCATTTCTCTTTTAACAGTATAGTTGAATGCATTCCATATCATAATTTTCAACACAGATTTTGATTCCAATGTCCCAATCGTTTGTGCATGCAAGTAACACTGTGAGATATGTTCTTTTATCTCAACGGTTTGGCATGCATGATTAAAGTGTGAGTATCTGTCGAAATGAGTACAGCATTCGGCCAAAAAAAAAAATTTTTGGTTGTCCTCGACCGGCCGACCCTCTGAAATAGGGCCGACTCAATTTTTTTTTTTTTTTTCAAAACCCAACCACGGCAAAACTTACGTGGAAAAGCGAACAAAGCCCAGCAACCATGGCAAAACTTTAATATTTTCTCAGTCTTAAAAAAAAAAAAAAAAAAAAAAAAAATCCGACCGACCGACCCTCTTTTAAAAAAATGTCACTGGAGGACAACCAAAAAATTATTTTTTTTTGGCCTTAGGCATGTGATGTAAAATTGTTGCCCATTTTCTGCAGAAGACATGAAAATGATTGTGAACCCCCCACCCCTGTAGAGCCCACGAATGTAAAAATCTACCACAAATGTAAGAATTACCACAAATGTAAAAACATTGCACCAGCAAATCTCAAAATAAACACATATGTCACAACATGTCAACCACAAGTATAAAAATAACCACAAATGTAAAAATATTCGCCCACAAATGTAAAAATCTGTTTAACCACAAAATACAAAAACATGTCGCCTACAAATGTAAAAATTTCTTTTACCACAAATGTCATGTCAACTGCAAATGTAAAAACTCATTGCTTGCATAATGCACCTAAGTAAGATAAGATGTTATGAGATGTATGTGTGTGTGGGTGTGTATCGTGTGTGTGAGGTTTTCCTCACCATTAAAATCCCTATAATACACTTTCAAGACAATTGACCACATTTTGTGGTTTGGCTCAATAACTTTTGATTCTGAGCTCTAAAAATTATACCAGATACATGAGTTGAAAGAGCAAAAATTTCTGCACACACTGTGTCCATTTTTGATGCATGACCATACTGTGTTCGATGCCAGGAATTTTATAAAAGAGAATAAGCTTTAAAATCCTTAAATTGGCAACACATTGAGAAGTTTAAAAATCATTGTCTTTTATCAAAATTGACAGTTTTTCAACTTTCCGTCAAAGTTCCTAGCCATGTATATTATTTTCAAAGACAATACACTTATAGAACCATGCAGCATGAAAAGAAAAAATATTATTGTTGCCAATTTGAAGAACAAAATGTGATCAATTTAGCCCTTAAATAATTCCTGTCCTGAAAGGGTTAAAAGACCCAAAATATTAAAAGACCCTTTACCACAAATGTCAAAACATGCCAACTGCAAATGTAAAAATTTATTAAACTGTCTAGTGGTTTTACTAGTGGTTTCCTTTTTTATGATCAGTTTACAAGGGCGGGGGTCGAGGAGCTGATCATAAACTTCAGTGGCAGGAAAAATTCACATAATCGCAATAGAACAGCAATTTATTTTGTCAGTCTCAAGAGGGCGCTTCATATGAATTAAATTTGAACGTAATTTTTACTCTTTATTTACGCAATTTTTAATAATGAAATATATAAGGTTTGAAGTAAAATTAAATGCCTGAAACCTGCATTTTCAGTTTTGTTTCAATTTATTGATAATCAAAGATAACACAAAAGTACACTATACGGCGCACATATAAAATAATAAAATAAAATAAAAATAAAATGAAAGGAAATATGAAATGAAATAAAATAAGATAAAATGAATTAAAATGAAATAAAATCCAACAGATTAGAATAAAATAAAAATGAAACATACACCTCCTGAAATCCGATACGCTACATGAGTTGCACGGAAAAAAAAAAAAAAATTTCAGCAGAACAAAGAAATTAATTTTAAACATTTTTTGAAAATGACCCAGAGCAAAACAAATAATGCACCTGTCCATTGCAACGACGCAACCTATACCCTGTGGCAGGGTGTGTCATGGTAGGGTCATTACAATAAACAAAAATGATGTTCAAATTTAATTCATATGAAGCGCTGATAAAATAAATTGCTGTTCTATTGCGATTATATGAATTTTTTCCTGCCATTGAAGTTTATGATCAGCTCCTCGACCCCCGCCCTTTTAACCCTTTCAAGACAACTGACCACATTTTGTGGTCTGGCTCAATAACTTTTGATTCAGAACTCTAAAAATTATATAAGCTGCATGAGTATAAAGAGCAAAAATTTCTGCACACACTGTGTCCATTTTTGTTGTATGACCATATTGCGTTTGATGCCAGGAATTTTAAAAACAAGAATAAGCTTCGAAACTCTTAAATCGGCAACACATTGAGAAGTTCAAAATCATTGTGTTTCATCCAAATTGGCAATTTTTTCAACTTTCCGACGAAATTCTAACCATGTATATTGTTCTCAAAGACATTACACCTTATTAGAACCATGTAGCACTAAAAGAAAAATATTATTGTTGCCAATTTGAAGAATGAAATGTGATCACTTTAGCCCTTGAATAATTCCTGTCCTGAAAGGGTTAAACTGGGGAGCGTTTCATCAAGCGTTTTGTCAGTGATTTTTACTGACAAATTTGCTCTCAGCCAATCAGATGCAAGAATTTCAGTAGCTTATAACAAAAAGGGAAACCACTAACAAAGGATTTGTTAGTTTCATTACTGAGTGGATTTTTATGCTTGATGTGCAAGGCTTTCATGCAAATTTTACACATATACCATATACATGTAATGTTGTATCCCAATGAAGTCCATCCCTCTTGAATTGAACATACATGTACATGTATGTCTACAGTGCTTTTTAATGAGGACAATTGGATGGGGAGAGGATTACCTAAACCTTGTTTCATAAAACTGGATATTGATAAGAAGTAGCAATAATTGTTATAAGCCACTGAAATGATTTTGTGTTTTTTTGTTTGGCTGTGAGTAAATTTGTTCTAAAATTATGGCAGTTGTTATGTATAACAAGCTTTATGAAACAGGGCCCAAGACTCAGCAAAAAATATGACTAAGTATATTTGCCACAAATTTAAGAAACAAATACATACAAATTTTGTTTTCTGTTATTTATTAAAAATACAGCAGCAATGTTAATATAGTATATTAACATATATAATACACAGAATATATGTACTCCACTTTATAACAAAATATCTCATTTGAAAAAGAGGTGTAAATGTCATGCTAGAACTAAATTTCATGTGGCAAGCTTGTGTCCAGCAAAGCAATTGAATTTCTTCAGTTCACTCCTGAAAGTATAAATTTGTAATAGAATGATATTGAATTGTAAACCAGAAAAAAAAGATAAAAAATTCCTGAGTACTTACTAGTGAATTAAGATTTAATATTATATCCTGAAGAGAAAAACATTTATGTACATTTGCATGCACACTAGATAGTTTCAGCATGATGTCCATGAAATAGTGATTAGGAAAATAACATCTTGTATTTAACTAGTGCATTTTGTGTTATTGTCTCACAGTGTATAAATAATTTAAAACCCTACATCAGAAAATACAGCACCTGGTTCTATTACCACACACCCCAAATAAATATACCAACCTTTATCTGTGGTGATAGAACACAGCACCCTCTTCCAGTTACATCTTTTCCCAAAATACATCTTCCATAATATTTGTATAAATAATACTTCAATGAAACAGTATGCAATTCTAGTACATGTATAAATAACTTGCTGCTCATGATATAATTTACTATATGCTACTTGTAAAAATAGCATTAAAAATAAAACATTTATTGAACATTACTGTTAATAAAAATCAATGGCATTTAAAAAAAAAAATCACTAAACAGAAGTCTTGGTCAAACAAATGACATGAATGATAGACACACTTATTTTTACCATCAAAATTAAAATGTAAATTCCAACCAAACTACCCAGTAGAATACAGCACCTGCCCCCTCAAGCATGTTTCAGTATACAAGACATGTTGAAGGACATTTTTACATGAATATACATTCAGATTCAAAGCAAGCTTGAAAAAAGAAATAATGGAATGTTCCATAATTTGTTTTGAACAAGCCAATAGCGACTTCTTGGAAGTACTTTCTGAAGCACTGACTGCCATTTTTGTCATTTCAAACACAGATATATATCTTGATCTCCTTTTCTACTTTTATTATAACTCATCAAGGAAAATGAGTTTGAAAGAGCTTTTCCTCTACAAATTTGCAAATATTGTGATATATTTTGTACTGTTTTATCTTTAGAGAACATCTAGTATGTGAAAGAAAAGTGCATGAATAAACATACCCAGTACATGACAAAGAATTACCCATATGTGAAAGGAATTAATGATTTGAACCTATGAGAGCATTTATAGACAAATTTGATCTTTGACTATTGAATCTTTACATCCAGAGTGGCCAGCCCTTCTGGAAATGTTTTTAATCATAGCACATTTATGGCAATGGAACTATCAGCATTGAAGTTCCCATAAAAACAGCATTCTCCAAATATATTAACAGATTTATGTTACTAGTATCTCATTAAAGGGAATTTCCCACATTTGGTGGTTTATGGTGATATCTTTTGATTCAGGTAAGCAGTAAAATCCTTAAATTGACAACATGTTGCCAAGTTTCAAATCAGTTTTTATCCCACACAAATAAGCAATTAAAACCTTTTTTTTTTTTTTTACTCTATTTGACTCAAATGTATTTCTTGTACATGTACATGCATTTCATACATGACCTATTGCAAAACATGTTGCAAGAAATGAGAAATACAAGGGTTGCCAAGTCAAAGAACAAAAGCTGATCAATTTCGCCCTTTGAAAATACCTGTTTCGACATCATATCATTTTGTTGTAAACATTACTCAGTAAATGTACAAAATGATATGCAATACTAAAGCTCTTCAACTTTACAAAAACTTGTTCATAAGAATATGAATACATCACAGCAAAATGATAGATTTTAGTTCCTGAATCCTTATCCAGTAGTGGGATATTGATATGCTTCAATGATGTCCAAAAAAGCTTGGTTCATTTCGACATTCTGTATTTCTAATCACATTTCTCTGTGTACATGAATAAGAGCGTCACTAGAGGGATGGGGAATATCCCTTAAAGATCTATGTCAACAAATCTGATGTTTTTATAGGTTGTCAGCATATTCCAAAAACTAATTCAATTTTTCTACCTTGCTGGAAAATTTTCAGCTACATACACCTTGTCAGCAAGTTTGGTCTGACACCCCTACCCAAAATGCACTCTAACAACGCCTCTGTAAATAAATATGTTAAGTATTAAAAAAACAGCCTGATTTTATTTAAGAAAAAAAAAACCCAAATAAAGTCAAATATTCATCAAATTACAATGTCTGCATATAGTGTGGAGAGTGGTTGAGAGTAGAATTCAACACAGCCACAATAAAAACTGATGTAAAGGAAACAAAATTATGCAGAGGTTTGACTTATATTGATGTAATGCTTGTGAGAAATGTGTTCTTCTGCATAATTCTTTTAAAAATTCAATTAATGAGTATAAAGCATTTTACTTTTCGTGACTGCATAATGGATGAGTATTATATCAAGTTGGTGGATGCGGAGATCATAAATCCTTGACAAAGTTCTCTCAAATCTCGTCTTGACATCAATAGTTTTCTGCACGAGTCTGTATCAAAGTAATAAATAAGGAAGAAAAAAATCTGTGTTAAAAAAGGAAAAATTTCATGAAAGCATAACATGTGCAGCTGTTGGATTTGTTGGATTGTAAACTTGGCCAAAGGAAAGTGATCAAATAATGAGGGATGACAGAATGGCAATCATTTCTCTGTTTCAGACTTCATAGATTACAAAACTTCCAGGGAAACTTGAAAGCAAGTTGCTCTGAAGGAAAGGAAGTCAGAGGAACAGACTGGTGAAAGTTTGATAAAACCACATAAACAATAGACCTGTTTACTAATTTTATGCACACTTGAACAGAAGTTTCTCATGACGACTTAGAAGCTTGCCAGAGGCTTGCCCAAAATAGCTACAACTAATATGCAAAATGGATTCCTTCCATAGAGATGCCATTAGGCATAGGAGGTGCACTGTAACTAAGGATTCTGGAGAGAAACATGCATAAATTGAAATACATTAGTAAACAAGTCTATTAGAATTAGAATGTTTTGAATTTGTGAAAGTTTGGATTGTGTCTTACTTCAGTGAAATAAAAGAGCAAAGAGAGACTGAGAGTGTGCTGGTTTCCATGTAAGGAAATTTACAGTTCAAAAGGTATGAAATTGTTATTATGGCTTTATACCGATCGATTCTTGCCTATTGTCATGTAATGTTTATTATATCTGGTCTAAGAGAAGGAGAAAAGTGGCATGTGGTATACGACTCTTAGTATGCTAGGTAGAAAAATGGTTTGATTTTAAAAAACAAAAACAAAAAAAAAACAACCCCTGTCTGGAAGGCAAGTAGAAGCTGTCATTGCCATGGCAACTGGATTGATTTCAGGCTTGCAAGCAAGTATGACTGAAACTACAAAATTATATAAGCATATAAATTCACTAATTCTCCCAATCTCCTTACATATTTCATCAAATTTTATTTTTCACATTCCAAAACTCCTGGAGGAGTGCAATTGAACATCATTCAAGATACATGTACAAAAAGAAAGCATTATATTCTTTGTAAGCATGTCCTAGGCGGAACTTTAAAACTCCTTAGACAGAAAAAGAAAAATACAGCTTTTATGAGCATTGTGAATACCTATCATTGTAAGCCATAAAAATTATCACAGAGTGACTGAAATTAAAACACCATATGATATGTTTCAACACTAGTTTTCCATCAGTCATTATTGCATTGAATAAGCTTGAATGACAAATGCTCAGTAGAGGCCTACTACAAAGGTATGGCTATACAGTTGAGATTGACACAATTTATGAAAGAACAAGATGATGGAACTGAGATGTTGATCAATATACCTTTCCTTTTATATCAAAATGACTTCAAACAATGAAATTGGTTACAACTATTGATTGTTGATGGTAATATATATATATATATATATATATTTTTTTTTTTTTTAGCTGAACATTTTTTTAAATCGTTAGGCAGCAAACCACTTGATAAGAGAGAAAATAATTTAAGAGAAAGAAAGTTGACATTTGCATGCTTGCATACAGTGTACATGCAAGGGAATTTTCTTTCTCAAAAGGTATGAAGTTTGTTATGGCTTACCGAACCGTTCTTCCCAGTCGCCAAATAAGGTCGCGTAAACCCTTCATTATCATGGGCCTGTTAGGATAATTGAAACAGATTTGTTGACTTTTAACTGTTATATATTGTGAAGAATCAAACCACTATATTGGCAAACAAATCTTCTTACAGAGAATTGGCTGATTCAGCGCATTATAAGTCTGTTAATTTTCTGGAGTGAGTATATACTCTTTACACACAAACACACACACGCACACACCCACACCCTCACACGCACGCAAACACACACACAAACGCACACACACACGTATATATATATCCGATATGAAGTGATCTTCCTCAGGTGAAATATGACAATTTTTTTTTGTCATAATCACTTGAGAAAGACATTAGGAAACATCAAAAATTTGTAAGTTAAAAAAAAAAAAAAAAAAAAAAAAAAATATATATATATATATATATATATATATATATATATATATATATATATATACACACACACACACACACAACAAAAAAAGTAACCTCCCCCCCCCCCCCTTAATCGAAATTGCGTAACTTTTTAACAAAAAGCAAAATAACGTGGCAGTAGTGTTCCTACACTTATTGACTAACTATTCCGTGAAAATGAGATTGATCCATTAAGTCATTCATGAGTGAGCAACATTAAAAGGCAAAATTGTCACTTTTCAAAAGTCACAAAGACCATTTTGGGGATTCTGTGAAACAAGATTTTAGCGAATTCGGTTTCTGGTGCATATTTACGTGTTGTTGTTTATCATCCATCACTGACCCCCTCACACTTATCCTGACACTTTTCTCATTATTATGGTTGGGTGAGCACAATTTTAACAAAAATTTCAACCTTCATGAATTTGAAATTGCAAAATCCATTCAGCTAATTGAAAAGAAAAATAACTCCAGATATTTTTACCAAAATGTATCATCACAATGTTATGTGAACATAAGAGGTTGTCATCGTGTCATTGTTGAGTGAGCACACTTTAAAAATCGCGCAAGAAGTGCTAAAATGTACTGTTAATACATCATAAAAAAATGACCCTTGTGACTTTTGAAAAGTGCCATTTTTGCCTTTGATGTTTGCCCACATATGCACGACTGGATGGATCAATCTCATTTTTACAGGGAAGTTAGTCAATAAGTGTAAGAGCACTCTTGCCAAGTTATTTTGCTCACAACCTTTTCGTTAAGAAGTCACGCCAATTTGATTAAGGGGGAGTTACTTTTTTGTTGTTTATATACATATATATATATATATATATATATAGTCTGAAGATTTGTAGATCAATTAAATGCGATATTCGTTCATTCATGTATTTATGATAATGAAATATTTCCTTTGAAAGCAAAATTGAGGGCTCACCCTTGAATAGTATGCACCATCGGAGTAGCCCGGTTTTCGGGTGGGGCCGAGTTCCATGTCGGAGGGGTAGTCTGCCATGGGATAACTATCTCCATAATATCCGTTGCCATTGCCGAACGGCATGGCCTCTTTCTCCCTGTCAAATGGAGCAAGTCTGCTCAGTGACCTCCCAGCATCGCTACGATGATACATCATACGACGCACTCCTATGATCAACGCGACGAGGAGGACGACGATGAGGAAGATGATGATGACGCCTCCTACGACGAGGCCGGCTATGGCTCCATCACTGAGGGGTGCTGAATCATCAACTGCATAATAAAGATTTGCTTAAGTTTTACCAAGTTGTAAAAAGAAGACAGTTCAATCAAATTTTGATTATAATGATAGTAATGATGATAATAATAGTAATAATAATGATACTAATGATCATATCATCTGTTTGGAGCAAGAAGGGCACCAGCTCACATCTTTTGTACAGAGTTAACGCCTTTCTGGCTCAAAACAGACGATATAATAATGATAAAAATGGCCCGTATTCTCGAAAGGTACCTAACTTTAAGCCCCCGGCTAAGTGTGTAGATTTAGGGCACTGAATTAAGGAGAGCCAAATGTTACCCACTTTAAATCCTACAAAATCACCATAGACTCCCTCTAGTTCTGGAACTAAATGCAAATACAAAAACCTCGTAACAGAATTGATTTCTGATTCAAATTTCATGCGAGGAAATAATTTTGTTTCTTTATTTTGTTCCATAAATAAAGTAATTTATACGGGACTTAGGGGTTGACTAATGGTCTTCCATAAATCAACGGCCTATTTGATTAAAGTTAAGTCAGGTTTAGCTTAGGCCACTTTCGAGAAATAATATAATAAATGATAATGATGATAATATAATATAGGGATAATAATAATAATAATAATGTTAATATATATTTATAATAATGATGATAATGATAACAATAATATATTAATAATGTGCACAATAAGTAAAAGCTTCTCTATGCGCTGTATAAAGAAATTGGAAGTGAGACATAAAAAGGCTATTTCTATGGATGCTGGCATTCAAAAGAAAAACAAATATTGTAGAGTTGAAACATCATTAGTCTGGCTCTCATGCGGTGGATTGTGGTAGTTCCCCCCCCCCCCCTTTACCCGTCAATGAAAATATGTTTGGTTGACCCTGCCATATGAGTTCTAATCTCGTATCAATAGCGACAAGGATAATGATAAAAATAGAATGTACTGGATCTGAGAAAATAAGCTTTGAATATATTACTATCTTTTAAGAGATATTGGAAGATACAAACCAAAAGTATACTCTAAATAAAGCTATAGGTGACTTGAACTATATAGAAACTTGAATCGCCAGTTCTTTTAAATTCATTGTGTAAATATTTTTAAACAATTCTTTTCTATGTCTACGGAAGGAATGGCAGATTGGGTTTAACAGGATGAAAATGGTTCAGAGACGGGCTGCACGATTTGTCTTTAACGACTACCGTCGAATTACTAAGGTATCTGAATACATGACCTCCCTAGACTGCTCCCCCCCCCCCCTACAGAAACGAAGGAAGGTTAGCAGACTGTCTTTGTTCTATAGTATAAGGCCCTCCATCAGGAAGCTGCTGTGAACATCCCATCGTGTGTGAAACATGCATCCCGACCTCTGAGAAGAGACCCTGATCGCTATACCCTCCTTCAATGTCGTACGAAAGCATACCTTAATAGCTTTCTTCCCAATACGATGAAAGATTGGAGCTACTTGTCCCCTGAAACTAAAAATTTAAATACATCGTTAGCTTTCAAATATCAACTAGAAAAGAACTTTAAGCTGAAGAAGAATTGCACGCTGCACGCTAACCTAGACCACTAGAACACTAGTGCTGCTTCAGCGATGTCCGGATTCCCCATTCAGAGATTCAGAGATTCAGAGATATGCCTCCTCCTAAATTCGAACCTTCAACCTTTTGATGGTGAGTCAAGTTAGTGAACCACTGCACCCTGACACTAGTTTGCAGGCACAAACCCTGGTCAGTCGTACAAGAGAGTCTGCGCTGTAAGACTACCAAAGGCCATGTACTGTAGCTGCTCCTGACACCTATACTGACACGACCAGTTGGTAGCTGGATTAGGCTCCTCTCAAAACACAATGATTTTCTGATAAAGTGTCAAATTGGGGTCTGTGCTTGCAGACTACCCTGACACCTCCAAATGACTGAAAGAATCACCTGGAGTACACACCCGTCCATCCCTGGTGAAACTGGCGAAACAGGAACACGAATAACTGCCCATTCAAATGGTACACGTAGATTCAGAGATATGCCTCCTCCTAAATTTGAACCTTCAACCTTGTGATGGTGAGTCAAGTTAGTGAACCACTGCACCCCGACACCTCCACATGACTAAAAGACTCACCTGGAGTACACACCCGTCCATCCCCGGTGAAGCCGGCGAAACAGGAACACGAATAACTGCCCATTGAATTGGTACACGTAGCATGCTCGGCGCAGATACTTGAATTGCTGCACTCGTTGATATCTGAAAGAAATCCATGATTACAAATAAAAATTGATTCCTGGTTTTCTTTCCCTCCCCCTTCCTCTTTTCTGCCAGCCCCCTTTTCTTTCATTATTTGATAGTTTTGTTTGGACATAAAATAAAGAAGAATTTAAGTAAAATTTAGGCAACTTTTTGTTTTTATTTCCATATCTGTATAAAAAAGGTAAATCCTAAATATATGTTAATACTAAATATGGCATTTACATAATGTCACTGTTCCTAAGTGGATGATTAAAAAAATGAACATTTCCAGCTTTTTTTACCCTCTGTATTGTATTGACTAATGAAAGTGTTAAGAGAAAAAAATGTAAATATTGACCCCTGACCCCACAGCGAACGTGTGTGGGAAAAGCACCAAACCCCTCCTCATTTTCAAAAAAAATCCAGACAAGGAACTCAAAATCAGTTTTACTTTGCCTTAGTTTATACATGGAGATATAGTTTGGAAGGTAAAAGCCACATGCCAAATTTCCATATGAGGTGCAATATAGTTCTTGGAAAAAACGAACATCCATCTAGATCTACTTTTAAATTCCTCATCTCATTCAATCAGAGCCTTAGGCCAAGGTGAAAGGGAAAATAGGATAACCAGTCTCATATAATCCTATTCTATTTCTCAAGAATAACTTGCTTTCAATACAAGCATAAACAAGGGAAACGCCTAGCGTTGTCTCGCCTGCATCTTGCAATTTACAACATACAATGATCATTATCCGGATGAACGGTAACTGAGTTTTTCACTAGATCTATTGATTTCCTCTGGTTTGAAGTGAGATTTAAAAAAAATCACAAAGGCTACTCTCTTGAAGGTAAGGACCGATACAAGAAAGTGATTTCAATGTGAACACATTTTACAGTGTCATGAAAACTACTGTATAAGTAAAATTAAGGTTATCCTATAGTTCAGGATGAAATTGTGGTTTAGCATTCACGAAATGGACAGTTCATGCATGGTAATACAGGTAGTGTGTTCAGTGGCTTTCAATGAAATTTATTGACCTTTTGACCTTTGGCCGTGGTCAGATTCGACTCATTTTTCGAACTTAACCTGTGCCTTTAAGATATGTACCTGTGCAATGAATTTGGTGATTATAACTCAAATCCATTGAAAGTTATTGTGATTACAGTGCTTGTTGCAGAAAGTTATTGACCGTGTGACCTTGGTCAGATTCAACTCATTTTCGAATTTGACTTGCGCCTTTAAGAGATCTACCTGTGGTATGAATTTGGTGATTCTATCTGAATTCCATACAAAGTTATTGTGATTACAGCATGATTGTTGACGACGCCGACGCCGGAAATAGTGACGCCTGTAGTCTCGCTCCGCTATGCAGGCGAGAAAAAAATCAGCCAGCCAGATTTTGAAAATTTGAAGAAAATTAAAACAACCAATAAGTAAAAAAAGTTATTCCCATTTCCCATTTTCCTTACAATTCGATTTCCCCACGTCTTTACGGAGGTTTTATTTATGTTGATGGTACCATACACTAATATGTATATAGAATGAATCATATTCTTCAAGAACATGAAAAAAATGGGGACTTCAAATTTGTGATAAACTTTTCCAGATCTTCATTCGAATTTTACACAAATCGATGCGGAATAAATGCCATAGGTTAGCGAACGAATAATTCGATGAAAAGATTAGTTCTAGGGTAAAAAGTATGCCACATACAATAAACAGATTAAATAAAACCCTGCATAGGCAGAAGGGGCAGCAGCCCCCCCCCCCCAATCTTTTGGGCCTTAGGAGGCTGGGCGAGAGATTCTGGTCTGCATGCAGGAAAATGATTTCCAGGGGAAAATTCCCTCTTACCCCTGATCGGGGCAAAAGATAACGGACAACTATTGATCTGCCCCTGCTTTGAGGATATCTTCAAGAGGGGGTCCGCTCGCTATGCATAAGAACCGATATTCACAGAAAACCGCTATTCATTAACACGCGTTATGAATAGCGGTCCTTATGAATGAATGTCCTTATGAATAGCGAGGTAATTTGTCTATGGTTTGCTCGCTATTCAGAAGGACCGCTATTCGTACAAAACCGCTATTCATTTAGTCACGCATTATGGATAGCGGTCCTTATGAGTAAGTGGTCCTTATGAATATCGGTCCTTATGATTAGCGAGATTACCCCTTCAAGAGTAGTCAATAACTTTGACTCATTCCCCCCCCCCCCCCCCCCCCCCCCAAATCATAATGACTGTACTATAAATGCTGCAGTCATAATTACAAACATGTACTGTAGGTCAGACATGAATCGACGGAGTTTTATTAGCCAATCGCCATCCACGTATCAAGACTGACCTTCGCATTGTCTTCCCTGATCCGGCTCTGTAGTAGGGGTGGTATCAATGAATCCAGTATCTGGGCACGCACAAGTAAAGCTACCCTGCGTGTTGGTACACACCGCATACGGGTCACAGTCGTTTAATGTACTGTTAAAGCACTCGTCCTTATCTGGAAAAAGGAAACATTGTTTATTTTTTTTTAAAGAAGGTAATGGAGAGAAAAAAAAAAAGATATATTAATTATATGGTTTCATAAGAAAAAAAGAAAAATTAAACCTTTGAAATGCATCGCAGTCATACGGGAAGATTTGATTGCAAGAAGAATCAAAAGGGGAATGCAACTATTCCATATGATATGATTTATCCTTTGATTCCTATCAAGGATCATGGGATCATTTCCATAATCATAGAGGAGTAATTAATTGTCCTAGGTTCAATTGCCTTTGTGACAGAGGGAGGGGCGAACCCCTTTTAATTTGGCCCTGAAATACAAGTTGCTGACGTTGACTGCTTCTCACTCTTACAAATACTTTCGCGCGGCTCCTGTTCTGTAAGCAGTGATGAAAACTTTAACTTTAAAATGTCAATTGTATAACCTTTAAATCATTAAACAGCATCAGTATTTTTTACAATAAAAAAAGTGTTTTACTTTATTTAGTAGATTATTCAGTATATTCAGTTCAGTATAAATAATCCGAATCAGAATAACTTTGCGGTTCTGTATGGACAGATAGTAATAATAAAAATGACATTGTGGATTTACATAGCGCCTAATACATAGAAAGTCAGGTTCTCACGAAAGGAGCTAAATTTCAAGTTTCGCTTGTAGTTATCTTGTAGTTTCAGACCGTATGAAATAATTCGTAGTTTCGAAACTTTAAGTATATTTGTAGTTCTAGAACCATAAGCGATCTCGTGGTTCACGCCGAAACCACGAGCAGCGGGGGTCCTCCCCCGGGGGCACTCAGATTTTTACAGACGGGGGTGTGCCGCAGCCGCCCTCGAAACGGTGGTCTAAGGAACGGACTAGAAGCGAAAAACACAGGGTCCGATCGCTCGGCTTGTAGTTTCAGAACAACGAGCATCGTTGTTTCGGGCCCATGTGAACCCTCGTTGTGGTTAGAGAGTCGTTTTGTTAACTTAAAGTTTCGCTAACTTAAAGTTTCGAAACCACAAGTCCCGTATGAACGTAGCTTGATGTCTCTAAACGATTTACAGATAATCATACCCGGTCACTGGATTCAGGCTTGCCCGCACACTATAATTTGTGCACGTTTTCAACTCCCCGGGGAATATTCCAGCGAGGCGCCCTTTGATAGATGCTCATAATGCCAAACAGTTAAACCACAGTGACTTTAGCATTCTGTCTGGTACCCATTTAACTTTTCGGTGGAGAGGAGCAATGTAGATAAAATACCTTGCTCATCAAGGACCAAACCCACGACCTTTGCATCTCCAGTCAAGTGTTTAAACCACTCGACTTAAGCCAACCGCTATACAATCGGTCTGCGATCCAATTTCAGAAGAAAATGTGAGAGCATTTGATATAGACAATTAACAAATAAAATATTTGGACTGAGATTCTGAATAGTCAAATAGATATAGTAAAATCGAAAATAGGCCAACTGCGAGCTTTTTAGTCGGAGGAAAGTCCCTTGGCATTGGCCCCTTTAATGGGGATAAGGCTAACAGCGCACTAGACATGCTAAAGCCATAATGTTTAGTATTCATATTATTGTTCAGAACCTGAATCAGGTAGATTTTATTTGTTAAAATGCCCATATTCAATGGTATTGCCATTCATTTCAGAAATCGGATCGCAGTCGATCATACAGTGTGTGGTAGGCTTTAGACAACTCTGCTATGCCAATTTGGGCATAACTGTCTGGCTAGTACATGTATCAACTTTTCATAGACGGGTCATTGTCCCGGGAACTCACCTTCAACGGTCGTTCCTGATGGTTCGAGGACAAAATCTCCAGTCGTGTTACCATTTTCCAGATTCTCCTTAAACACCACCTCTGCTTCTTGTGGAGTAGGGGGTTGTATGGCTGTGGGACTCTCTGGCTCATCAAACATGAGATCAGCACCGACCTCCAGACTCCCCAATGTCCATTTTGTTATGCGGAGCCCGATGAACAGTATACCATATCGTCGACGGTATACACCAAATATCTGAAGATGATTCAAAAGTACAGTGGATTTTTTTCTTTCTTTTTTTATCGCAAGGGCTTAATGCATGGGTGAAATCCATTATTTAGTTATTACCAAGAAATGAAAGGCATCCGAACAGAAATACAATGAAATAAACGTAGATAGCCCATCATATCAGCTTGCCATTTTCTATTTAACATAGGCGTAGGTGGCGAGGGGATGGGCAATCCTCCTTACAATAAGATTAACACTACTAAACTAAAGAGACAAACTTTCATAATTATGTTTCAACTATCCATGTAACTCTTCATAAGATAAAAGTAATATGGAGACAGGGGCCGCGGAGCGTTTTTGAAAGGGGGGGGGGGGCTGATTTGATTTTTTTTCCCATTAATGACAATTTTCGAACCTTTTTTTCCAAGATTTTATGAAACGTGTCTACTCAAAAAAGTGGACCCCGGTTTCGCGGCCCATGGGAGAGACAGAAAAAACCCTTTCAGAACATAAATAATACCAGCAGCTCATAACAGAAGGCTTCTTTGATACACGTATATACCTTCCCCATAAGTGTAATAGTATACAGCTGATAACAGACAAACTTTAATGTTTTGAAAATAACTTACGATGAGAAAGATGCGCTGCCTAATTTCTAAGGATTCTGGTGAGTTAGGATTATTAACGGTGTCCTGAAAATCTGTCACGCTTAAATACTGCACAATAACGATCGTCAGTGATAGAGCCCGACGAGGTACTTGAATGGATAAAAAAGAGCAAAGAAAAGATGATTAGATTCAAGTTTATCGCGACAAACTGTATACATAATTCATGTATGCTTCTACTGACATCACTTCAGATTAAGCCGAAGTTCTATTCTATTTAATAAAGAACCATCTGTATATTATATGCATTTGTAAATTTTGCAGGCCTATAATTTTGATGTTAATATCATATACATAATTTATATATAATTATGCCATATATATGGGTCAATTTTTTCTTCAAAATCAAAACCCAAAACATAATGCAGTATGTGTAGGGCCTATGCTCTTACTGAAAGTTCATGTCCACAATGCTCTTAAATAAAGTCCTGCATAATTTTTTCCAGTTATCATCAATAATTATTTTGAAACACAACTTATAAAATTTGTTATTACATTACACTTCACAAAAAAAAAGATGTAAAACTAATTGTGTAATAGAAAACCTGGAAAAAGGGTTGTGTATGTTTGTAAAATCTATGAAAAAATGGGGGCAAAATGGGGGCAAAGTCCTTATAGAGACAGGGGAGGAGTGTCAGCTCTGCGTGAGTGCTGTAGATTCACACTAAAGTTGTATTTATTTCTTTGTAGAATTTAAAACGAGGGTGGATATGGTGGAGGGGGTATACGCGGAATGAGAATGGAAGGGGAGAAGTTATAGTCTATGCCTGGACCTTGTTCTGTGCATTTATCATGTTTATATAACTGCTTGTTTATGAATACTTTTAAGAGAAGATGCTTGAAATCATGGACTTACTTCTGCAAACACCGTTAGCGTTCCTCACAGCATTTCCGCTACATTCACACACTCCAGTGGACTGGTCACAAGTCTCCTGGGTTCCACATTCAGTATTAGTGCAAACAGCCTTGGCTGTGCAGTAGGGCAAGAGGAGAATGTGTATGCCATGGATTATCCATAATATCGGGAACATTATAAAAAAAAAAAAAAAAGAATCACCATACGTGAAAATATGCGGTTTCATATGCATTTTTTCTGTTGTTTTATTTCCATGACAACTCAATGCCTTGGGTAGATTTTAAGTCTACTGGTCCCATGCACATAACTTGGTAGATGGTTCACACAAGTTTCGTTTTTGTACATTATGTGTGAACAAAATGTCAGGATGTCTTTACAGCTACTGAGAGCAACTTTTATGTAATTAAATGAGCAAGTAGTTCATCATTCTCTGTTGTGTATAAAGGGTCAAAGGGTACTCTTGTGGTGAGAGTGGGATCAGAAGTAGTCTTTATTTCACAATGAATCTAATAGTAGCTTTTCGTTACGACTTCAAAATGCTACGTTCAAGCTTTAAAAAAAAAAATGACGGCAGATACATAGGCAAAACCAATTTCCAAAAAGAAATTTTTAAAATGCTATCGGACAGAGGTTAAAACATTTTTTCCGCATGAAAGATTATCTAAATATGCATTAAAAATATGTTGTAAACATCTTTCTAAGAAATGCAGAAGGTTTTAAACAATGATAAATACGGTGTTTAAAAAGATACCTGTCTCGCAATTCGTTCCCTCATGAGTATTAGGACATGTGCAGAGATAAACCGTATTAGTACTCGAACAAGACCCTCCGTTTTGACACGGAGAAAGAGTGCAAGGGTCGATCTCTGTTTAATCAAATAAAAATGTTAAACAATTATCTTATTTCGATTTCCAGGCCGCCAGATAAAACGTATAGAAACAAAAGAAGTAAGAAATACTACCGACTACTGCCCGTGGAAAGCCAAAAGGAAACGATTTCCTTTAATAAAGGTTCTTCTCACTAGTCGGTGGTTAACCAAAATATATACATACATAAATAAAAAGCAATCTAAAAAAATACAAAACCATTTAAACTGACGGAATTAATAAATGCAATATGATTATCACTGACATTGTGGACAGAGGAGAAGCGTTGCTCCAGTGACTGAGGGGGCATTCGACCTCATGCTTTCATTTTTTTTTTAAATAATGTAAACAGAGCCCTGTGGAAGACCGGTTATCTTATATGTTTTTCGTACATTTACTTTTATCAGAAGTTCCTGTGTAATTGCTTGCTAGCTGAACAGGCTATACTCTGTGTAAAGATGTGATTTAAATAAATAATGGGGAGGAGGCACGGTACTTTCTAAGTGTGTCAAAGGGCTGTATCATTTTGCTTATCCTTTTTTGTGTTTTAAGGATAATTGGGCTGTCCCTTCTTAGTACTTCTGTTTGGTTTGACAAAAACGTTTGAAACAAAAACCTTGTCAAAGTGGGTCGGGTTACAAGGAGTCTGAAACAACGTAGCGGCCACCAAAACAAAAACGATTGCAGCTTCAACGTGTCATTATAGATTATGATAAAGGTTATGAATACAATTAGGATCAAAGGATCAAACTTGATTGTCTGATGGAATAAAATGAATTCAGATCGAATATTTACCATTTTCACAATTTGTTCCACTGTGTGTAGAGGGACAGTTACAGGTATAAGTTCCACCAGATGAACTACACGATCCTCCGTTTAAACATGGCGTTGTATCGCATGGGTCAAATTCTGTAGAGTCCATGACAGATAGAAATAGTTAAGAAAATGAGAACGTAATAACGTCGCCTTCAGGAGATCCTATATCATATAGGGTCTCCTGAAGGTGACGTCATTCAGATAGGGTCACCGGGAGTCTTAGACGTCTTTGTTCATTTCGGGTCACCGGGATTATGAAGGCGACTTTGTTCACATAGGGCGCACACCTGTAATTATTTCCCCATACGCTTATGTGTTAAAAATGAGAAATAACAAATCATGAAAAATAAGTGCTAGCAATATGGCACCATTCGAACTTGTGTCTTGACTAGTTCATACTATTACCTTGACTTCCTGTGAATATGAATTATTCCTCTTTAGGCACATATGAAAGAAAGTGTTCAAATATGTGCCACTGATTTTATGTGATTTTTTTTCCCCAACGTTACATCATCTTTGGTACGGGTCGAGGAGGAATCACCGAAAATGACTGGGTCTAATAATAGACGTGCGGCCTGTAAGGTCACGAGGAGTATGTGACGACTCTGTCTTGTCTTGATCTTTTTAGGAAGATATTCTTTACATTATTATTTACCTTTGTTAACTTAAAATGGTATGCAAAGAATTTGAATATGTAAACACGTCTATTGTGAACAAAATACTCCCATTCATGTGGATGCCAAGAACATCAAGTGACAAAAGATGAAAGAAAGGGACCCGTTATATGCTTTACATAAATCCCTATTTCTTCGTGACTACTGGACCAAATAGGACGGGGTCTTCACTGACTGGTAAAGAAATAGTTATAGTTTAATAATCAAGTATGACGTGTCATATTGCAAAACGATTTCTTTCGAAATCGATACCCAAATGCCGATTGTAATTTTTTTCTGGGACATACTGTATATAGACTTTGTGATTCAGCGTCTGTCATGTACGCTCAATAGATAATCACAACTTTGTTTGGGTCACCAGAAGCCTGAAATGATATTTTTTGCTCCCATAACAAAAGTAGTGAATACAACTCTAAAGCATTGTTAAGGTCCCAACAAAATTCTTGATTTGAATTATCAACTTTTATTGCCTGATGGAAAAAAATGAGTTGAGATGGAATATTTACCGTTTTCACAATTTGTTCCAGTGTGTGTACTTGGACAATCACAGGTGTAAGTTCCACCAGATGAACTACATGATCCTCCACTTAAACATGGCGTTGTATCGCATGGGTCAACCTCTGTAAAGAGTGCAAGACGGAAAAAAGAGAAAGTTCATCAAAGGCAAGTACAAGGGTGAGGTAGATTTGAGAGCGTGTGAATCAAAGGCATCCAGAAAACGGGGAAATGATTTTGATTATGGGGTGAGCACTCGTGGTGAAATTTCAAAGCATTTTATTGGGTTTGATCGTTTGTTCGTTCACGTGGTTGCCAATTTCTGTCAAGATTAGTCAGACGAGAATGCTAGTTGAAAAACAGTTTGATAATGGTGTACTATAGGATTGTTTGCATGAAGAGAGAGAGAAAGGGAGTGACAATATTTACCATTTTCACAATTTGTTCCATTGTGTGTGCTCGGACAATCACAGGTGTAAGTTCCACCAGATGAACTACATGATCCTCCGTTTAAACATGGCGTTGTATCGCATGGGTCAAATTCTGTAGAGTCCATGACAGATAGAAATAGTTAAGAAAATGAGAACGTAATAACGTCGCCTTCAGGAGACCCTATATCATATAGGGTCTCCTGAAGGCGACGTCATTCAGATAGGGTCACCAGGAGTCTTGGACGACTTTGTTCATTTCGGGTCACCGGGATTATGAAGGCGACTTTGTTCACACAGGGCGCACACCTGTAATTATTTCCCCATACGCTTATGTGTTAAAAATGAGAAATAACAAATCATGAAAAATAAGTGCTAGCAATATGGCACCATTCGAACTTGTGTCTTGACTAGTTCATACTATTACCTTGACTTCCGGTGAATATGAATCATTTCTCTTTAGGCACATATGAAAGAAAGTGTTCAAATATGTGCCACTGATTTTATGTGATTTTTTTTCCCCAACGTTACATCACCTTTGGTACGGGTCGAGGAGGAATCACCGAAAATGACTGGGTCTAATAATAGACGTGCGGCCTGTAAGGTCACCAGGAGTATGTGACGACTCTGTCTTGTCTTGATCTTTTTAGGAAGATATTCTTTACATTATTATTTACCTTTGTTAACTTAAAATGGTATGCAAAGAATTTGAATATGTAAACACGTCTATTGTGAACAAAATACTCCCATTCATGTGGATGCCAAGAACATCCAAGTGACAAAAGATGGAAGAAAGGGACCCATTATATGCTTTACATAAATCCCTATTTCTTCGTGACTACTGGACCAAATCGGACGGGGTCTTCACTGACTGGTAAAGAAATAGTTATAGTTTCATAATCAAGTATGACGTGTCATATTGCAAAACGATTTCTTTCGTAATCGATACCCAAATGCCGATTGTAATTTTTTTCTGGGACATACTGTATATAGACTTTGTGATTCAGCGTCTGTCATGTACGCTCAATAGATAATCACAACTTTGTTTGGGTCACCAGAAGCCTGAAATGATATTTTTTTGCTCCCATAACAAAAGTAGTGAATACAACTCTGAAGCATTGTTGAGGTCCCAACAAAATTTTTGATTTGAATTATCAACTTTTATTGCCTGATGGAAAAAAATGAGTTGAGATGGAATATTTACCGTTTTCACAATTTGTTCCAGTGTGTGTACTTGGACAATCACAGGTGTAAGTTCCACCAGATGAACTACATGATCCTCCACTTAAACATGGCGTTGTATCGCATGGGTCAACCTCTGTAAAGAGTGCAAGACGAAAAAAGAGAAAGTTCATCAAAGGCAAGTAGAAGGGTGGGGTAGATTTGAGAGCATGTGAATCAGAGGCATCCAGAAAACGGGGAAATGATTTTGATTATGGGGTGAGTACTCGCTGTGAAATTTCAAAGCATTTTATTGGGTTTGATCGTTTGTTCGTTCACGTGGTTGCCAATTTCTGTCAAGATTAGTCATACGGGAATGCTAGTTGAAAAACAGTTTGATAATGGTGTACTATAGGATTGTCTGCATGAAGAGAGAGAGAGAGAGAGAGAGAGAGAGAGAGAGAGAAAGGGAGTGACAATATTTACCATTTTCACAATTTGTTCCATTGTGTGTGCTCGGACAATCACAGGTGTAAGTTCCACCAGATGAACTACATGATCCCCCATTTAAACATGGTGTAGTATCGCACGGGTCAGCCTCTGTAAAGAGTTCAAGAAATGACGGTGCAAAAATGATAATTTCAAACACCACATTTTCAAGCCACTCTTTTCAGTGAAATTTGCCAATGTCATTTCAAAATGACATCAACTAAGGCCTCCTTTTACAAGCTAAAATAGTGCAGCTAGATAACTTGCGACCAAGACGATAAAAAGAGAAATAGCCTTGGGAGCTTCGGTAAAACATTGTAAGTCGGGATTTCCTCCCTTGATAATTCCTAACTGATCTCCACCTTGCATTTCAATGAAATAGAGAAAATTTGGTGTACGAATTATGTATTGCATATAGATTCAGATATCTTATTCATAACAGCTTGTTTGTCCTTTTTTGGAATTACTTGTATTTGATTCTTATTTACCTGGAGTCGTTGTCGGAGGTGAAGGTGCAGTACTAGAGGTCACAACATCACTTGAGGATGGAGTTGGTGTAGGGGTTGCTGTTGACAAACTCAAAGGAGATGTTGGTGTCATTGA
This sequence comes from Heliocidaris tuberculata, assembly GCA_025618425.1. Lineage (NCBI taxonomy): Eukaryota > Metazoa > Echinodermata > Echinoidea > Camarodonta > Echinometridae > Heliocidaris > Heliocidaris tuberculata. The sequence continues at coordinate 18,031,726 of CM046848.1, forward strand.
AACTTGTAAACTAGAGGATGTCGATGCCATAGTAGACAAATCCATAGCCTGAGAAAAGGAATCTAATGGAGGATTAGGTGTGGATGCAGACTGGTCGGAAGTTGTGCTCATGGGAGTCGTAACCAATGAATCTGTTTCTGGCACAGAAGAAGTGGATTGAGAAACTTCTGGTGGAGGAGTTGCTGTCAGTAAAGACTGGTCGGAAGGTGTGCTCATTGGAGTTGCACCCAACGAATCTATTGCTGGCATAGAGGACATGGATTGGGAAGATTCTGGTGTAGGAGTTGCTGTCAGTGGAGACTGGTCTGAAGGTGTGCTCATAGGAGTCGCAATCAGTGGATCTGTTGTTGGCATTGAAGACATGGACTGAGAAGATTCTGGTGTAGGAGTTGTTGTAGATGCAGACTGGTCGGAAGGTGTGCTCATTTGAGTCGCACCCATTGAATCTGTTGCTGGCATAGAGGACATTAATTGAGAAGATTCTGGTGTAGCTATCAATGAAGACTGGTCGGAAGGTGTGCTCATTGGAGTTTCACCCAATGAGTCTGTTGCTGGCATAGAGGACATGGATTGAGAAGATTCTGGTATAGGTGTTGTTGTAGATGCAGACTGGTCGGAAGGTGTGCTCATAGGAGTAGCAATCAGTGGATCTGTTGTTGGCATTGAAGACATGGACTGAGAAGATTCTGGTGTAGGAGTTGCCGTCAGTGAAGACTGGTCGGAAGGTGTGCTCATTGGAGTCCCTCCCAATGAATCTGTTTCTAGAATAGAGGACATGGACTGAGAAGTTTCTGGTGTAGGAGTTGATGTAGATGCCGACTGGTCGGAAGTTGTGCTCATTGGAGTGGCACCCAATGAGTCTGTTGCTGGCACTGAAGACATGGACTGAGAAGATTCTGGTGTAGGAGTTGCCGTCAGTGAAGACTGGTCGGAAAGTGCGCTCATTGGAGTCGCAACCAATGAATCTGTTGCTGGCAAAGAAGACATAGATTGAGAAACGTCTGGTGCAGGAGATGCCGTCAATGAATACTGATCGGAAGGTGTGCTCATTGGAGTCGCAACCAATGAATCTGTTGCTGGCATAGAAGACAATGATTGAGAAGATTCTGGTGAAGGTGTTGCTGTAGATGCAGACTGATCGGAAGGTGTGCTCATTGGAGTCACACCCAGTGAATCTGTTGTTGGCATAGAAGACATATATTGGGAATATTCTGGTGTAAGAGTCGCTGTCAATGAAGACTGGTCGGAAGGTGTGCTCATTGGAGTCACACCCAATGAGTCTGTTGCTAGCATAGAAGACATGGATTGGGAATATTCTGGTGTAGCTGTCAGTGAAGACTGGTCTGAAGGTGTGCTCATTGGAGTCACACCCAATGAGTCTGTTGCTGGCATAGAGGACATGGATTGAGAAGATTCTGGTATAGGTGTTGCTGTAGATGCCGATTGGTCGGAAGTTGTGCTCATTGGAGACGCACCCAATGAGTCTGTTGCTAGCATAGAAGACATGGATTGGGAATATTCTGGTGTAGCTGTCAGTGAAGACTGGTCTGAAGGTGTGCTCATTGGAGTCACACCCAATGAGTCTGTTGCTGGCATAGAGGACATGGATTGAGAAGATTCTGGTATAGGTGTTGCTGTAGATGCCGATTGGTCGGAAGTTGTGCTCATTGGAGACGCACCCAATGAATCTGTTGCCGGCAAAGAAGACAATGACTGAGAAGAATCTAGTGTAGGAGTTGCTGTAGATGTAGACTGGTCGGAAGGTGTGCTCATTGGAGTCACACCCAGTGAATCTGTTGTTGGCATAGAGGACATTAATTGAGAAGATTCTGGTGTAGCTGTCAATGAAGACTGGTCGGAAGGTGTGCTCATTGGAGTTTTACCCAGTGAATCTGTTGTTGGCATAGAAGACATAGATTGGGAATATTCTGGTGTAAGAGTCGCTGTCAATGAAGACTGGTCGGAAGGTGTGCTCATTGGAGTCACACCCAATAAGTCTGTTGCTAGCATAGAAGACATGGATTGGGAATATTCTGGTGTAGCTGTCAGTGAAGACTGGTCTGAAAGTGTGCTCATTGGAGTCACACCCAATGAGTCTGTTGCTGGCATAGAGGACATGGATTGAGAAGATTCTGGTGTAGGTGTTGTTGTAGATGCAGACTGGTCGGAAGGTGTGCTCATTGGAGTCACACCCAGTGAATCTGTTGCTGGCATAGAGGACATTAAGTGAGAAGATTCTGGTGTAGCTGTCAATAAAGACTGATCGGAAGGTGTGCTCATTGGAGTCTCACCCAATGAGTCTATTGCTGGCATAGAGGACATGGATTGAGAAGATTCTGGTGTAGGTGTTGTTGTAGATGCCGACTGGTCGGAAGTTGTGCTCATTGGAGTCACACCCAGTGAATCTGTTGCTGGCAATGAAGACATTAATTGAGAAGGTTCTGGTGTAGCTCTCAATGAAGACTGGTCGAAAGGTGTGCTCATTAGAATCTCACCCAGTGAGTCTGTTGCTGGCAAAGAAAACAATGACTGAGAAGAATCTAGTGTAGGAGTTGCTGTAGATGCAGACTGGTCGGAAGGTGTGCTCATTTGAGTCGCACCCATTGATTCTGTTGCTGGCATAGAAGACAATGATTGGGAAGATTGTGGTGCAGGAGTTGCTGTGGATGACGACTGGTCGGAAGGTGTGCTCATTGGTGATGAAACTGTTATAGACATAGGAGTGCTTGTAGACGAAGCCGTTTCACTGAATGACGTGCTCATCATATATACACTGGATGAGCTGGGTGTTGGTATCGGGTTTGGAGTACAATATCTGTATGTGAAGTTAATTGACGGTGATGATGCCCATACTAAAATGTCTAGTGTTTCTGTTGAAGGTTCAGTGAGTGATCTTAGCTGTGACCATGATGGTGACACGACATCACGCTCGTAATCGTAATCCACGGCCATGTTTCCAATGGTATACCGACCGCGTGAAGTTCGAACATTACTAGTATCGACACCAAAGATGAAGGTCCCATTCACCCTGAGTCCTGTTAAAAAATGAAAAAATCATACTAATAACATGGTTAGATGTTCTCTGTAGGTTTGCATGGTGAGTGAATATTCACAATTGAAGGTTTTCGGTAACACCATGTGGGAGCCTCTGTGAAGAGACTGTTGATAAGGAAGAAAGAGTGATCGAGATCAGGAAAGTTCTGAGCAGGTCACAGAAGTTTGGAGAGAGTAGTTCTGAAAAGAATTGTTTGTATTCCTCTGTAGAGTAGTTCTGAAAGAGAGTTTCGAACTACGGTATTCTTTCGGTAAAGGAGTATATCTGTCTCGACGCGTTTCGAACAGTGTGACTGATATGTTTGGTTTCTTATGATTGCATTGAGTTCTGAGATTCCATTTGGAACATTAAAAAAATGTCTCCTATTATAATGTTATGACAGCTTACTTGAGGTGAGGGGGGAGGGGGTGTCTGTCCTGAGATATGGGGTTGGAATGAGAGCTCACCTGAGATAGGGGGTACATTGAACAGTGTTCCGAATTTTTTTTTTTTGGGGGGGGGGTCTCCAAGGCAGGAAAAGACCGCGAAGGGGGGGGGGGGAGTTCAGAAATTTTGTAAGAGCTGAGATAGGGGGGTGCTTTCAAAGGGAAGGAACGAGCATACGCTTACCCTGAATAATACTGCATGAGTGGGGGGGGGGGGGCAGGGGTAGTAATTACGTGTATGTAGAGTAGCTAGCTGCTTTGAATCACTAAACTCAATTTTTAATTTCAGCAGTTTCCCTGAGTTGTATATTGTCCGTGGAGACTTTTTATGGCTGTTAATTTTCGGGAGGTTGGCCTAATGGTTTACAGGGTATTCGTCTTCGACTAGGTAACGTGCTGTTTCATTGATTGTTCAATGATTGTTACTATTTGCTTTTTTTCACAATAGCAGGGGTCCAAGTAAGTAGGAAATGTGCTAATTCGATGTCAATCAGTGAATAAAAACCATGGTGGTCTCCATGAATGTGCAATTCTTTATGCTCGGGTGCGTCCAGGGACTCCAGGAGACTGGCGTCTTTGAAGGACAAACGATGTATCCTAATGTTAAGTACGCGCATCAATAAACACGTCTGACCTTTGAGTTTAAAATAATGGTGCTTATGCACACTTCACCGCCGCATAGAGACTCTGTATAGAGACTTAACAGATCTGACTTAAATTCTGTTTGAAAATCAACTGAATGCTTTATATAACAAGTTGCAATAGTAGGCTGTAATAGATGCAGTTTGCATTTCTAAAATATGTTCCAAGCATTTTTTAAATGAAATAAATAAAGACTGTCGAGTCCTTGCCAAAGCGCGTTCTCTGATGCACCACAGCGAATAGTGTATAATCTGGGCTCCGCCACATACAGAGTTGCGACTGATTTCAACTCAATTTCAAATTGAGTTGCAATCAATCCCAACCCTGAACATAAGTTATGGGATATTTTTAATTTGTGATTGAGTGGAGTACTTGAGATTGACTTGGATCAGTCAAAACTCTTTACAGGACTTGGCCAAGATTTATCCATTATAGTGTATGTGCGCGCGCTTTCCCTGGAATTCTTTTGTGCATTTATAGCGTTTAAAAGGGCGCGCATGAAGTTAGGATGATTTACAACACTGCAGGCAGTGAACTACAATCAGTGTGGCTCAAATGTCTTCACATGACATGTAGATTTCTTTTAGTCAACGGAGAAAATCATTGTTCTCAAATGACTACTGTCTTCCTGACTGGTAAGTTCAGGTATGTATGTGAACTAAAATTTAGAAAAAAGTGTTGAAATATTGTTGTCTGAAAGGGGCACATATCTTTATGAGAATAATTATACATTCTTTGTCATGGGCGGCGGAGCGTCTTTCAAAAAGGGGGAGGGGCACAAACCAAAAGGGCACTTTGGGGGAAAGGGGGCACCTACAAGGGGTGAACATAAAGCGAAAAAGGGACAATTTGTGACATTGGTATTAGCCTACAGTCTGACATGATTAATACTTTATCAAATATCATCTTCCTTTTTATTGTGGTTCTGGACACTGTTTCAGCTTCCCTAATTAGCAGTTGTGTGAAATGGTTTAATGATCCAAGAGCGAGCGAAGCGAGCGAGCAAAATGTTCAGACTTTCTTTTTTGAACGCTGAAGTCCTTTGTGCACTATTTACAGCAATATAGTAAAAATGACACTTCAGTAAGTTAATCTGGGGGAATGTCGAATGATCTTTTAATTCGTACATTAACCCTGTCGCTTTCTTTAGGATTACATCGATATCAACATATTTTATGAGATATGCTTGATTTCAATATCTATTATAAGAGCTAGCGAGCGTAGCTAGTTTGGGGAAAATTTCAGAAAATAAACGCCATTACTTGGTGTAAATTGTGAGCGTGCGGAATGAGAAATCCTTCGCTGGGGGGGGGGGGGGTAGGCATTTTGCCCCTCTTGCCTCCAGCTCCACTGCCTTACATTGTAGTTGTAGTAATAATTATGGGTATTGTTACTAAAGCCGCAACAATTCTAAAGCTATAGATATGGCTCTTTTTTTAAGAAAAAGTGGGAAATATAGATAAAAGGGGGCATTTATCAGAAGAGGAAAGGGCTTTTATCAGAGGTGGAAAGGGGCACTTATAAGAGGTGAAAAGGGGCACTTATGAGAATAGGAAAAGGGCACATATTAGATAGGAAAAGGGGTGCTTATTAGAAGTAAAGAGGGGGCACTTATCAGAAGGGGACAGTGGGCACTCATTGGAAGGGAAAAGGGGGCACCTATCAGAAGTAAAAATGCACTTACCAAAGGAGAAAAGGGCACAAATGAAAAAGAAATTAGGGGCACTTATCAGAAGGAGAGAAAAAAAGGCACTTATCAGAAGGAGAAAGGGCACTTATTACAAAGGAAAAGGAGCACTTTTAGTAGTAAAAAAGACACTTATCAGAGAAAGGGGGTATTTTTTCAGAAATAAATAGGGCACTTTTGGGGTACTTGAAAAAGTGGGGGGAGGGGACACTGTACCCCCTGCCCCCGGGAGCGCCGCTTCTGTTCTTTGTGAAAATTTAAACCTTAAACTTATTCATCACAACATTAATGGTGTCAACTTACCTACGAATTGGTTTTGTCCATAAGTATCAGCTGTAATACTTGTCGAACCAACTGGTATTGTGGCATAAACAGCCTCTGTAGATAGAGAAAATACGAATATTATCAATCAACATGAAGTTGAAAGATAGGTATGTATCCACCAAAAGTAAATCAAAGGACAGGTCATTTTAATGACGAAAATAAAGGGCAATACGAACATGACGAATGATGTCCTTGTCAGAAAATCTTTGTATAAACAAACATAATAATGGGGGGGGGGGGAGCGAAGAGCTAAGGTAAGGTTAAGAGATAATACGGGGAAGGGGGGAGGGGAATCAATGCAAATCATATCTTACCCGGACCACTTCCCATTCTAGTGGAAGCAGTTCCAGTAGTGCAGTTACACGACGATCCGTCGCCACCACAAACCCGACAGTCGTCATAAAGCAGGCCAGAGTTCAGAACCCCATCACAACCGAAATTCTAGATTGATTGAAAGTACGGAAATGTGATACAGGCATGAATTGAAATCTAACTCGAAATCATGCTCTAGATACCGTCCATGGACATACAGGGAAATTGAAATAAATAACCTGTTAATATTGAAAAGCTGCTCCTCGAATGAGAAATAAAAACAGAAGTTCTTCCCAAGGATGCTATACCATACCAGATCATGTTAAATATCATTTATCACCTTCAAAATTCAAGAGGCTTGGTACTATGAGACAGAATTCCTATGGGTAGTTGATGGTCTAGAAGTCTGTTCTGAAAGGCATCAAATTCGACGATTTTCCATTGGAAAGGGTGTCAGACCTCCCTTAAAAGAAGTGCGCTTCGACAAATATTTGCCCCCGAAAAACCCTTTCCGACGATAATTTTTTTTTTTAAATCAGTCTTTCGTGTTTTGTCATGTAGTAGTCATACTAGATGTACTCCTTTCTGTTTTTTTCTGGGCATAGGCTAGATGGGGGTCAAATCGACCTGATTTAGGTATCTTTTCCCGGGGGCTCTGGGGGTTAAACCCGACGGCTTCGATTTAGCTGACATCCTTTTTGTCACTAGCTTAGATTATCTAAGTAACTTTAAGGGGTAGATTCTTATAGGCTTGATGGGGTATGTAATATATCCATATCTAGCATACATTGTAGCCCCCATATTTGGTCTAAAGGCCCATAAAAAAAACGACTTGCGATGGGTCTACAACACGTGGGCCTGCTCAGATACATACACCACCCCCCTCCCTCCGTTGGCAATTTCTGAATACGTCGCTACGAGTTTAACTTCCTGCGAAACATAAGCGATGATACGTTATTGTCTGGTATTTAAAGGGCAATCCAACCTTTGTAATAATTTGATTTGTGTCAAAGCAAAAAAATCAGATTGGTGAAAGTTTGAACAAAATCGGACAAACAATAAGAAAGTTGTAATCACTATATAATATATAGGAATTTCAAATCGGCCGAATCGGTACGGTCACTGTGATGTAGCGGCGGTTAACTTTCCCATTCGCTCCAACACACTAAATGACTAAAATGCCAGTTTTTCAAAATATATTACTTTGTAGGATCTTTTTCTTTTTGGAGGACCTTTAACAATGTGCTATCTGCAATATATTTTAGAGTACTGTCCCGAGGGAAAAGGCGTTCAGGAGAAAACAGAAATTTGTTGATATTTTGGAGTACGACACACTTGCCAACTTGAGCTTCGCATAGATGTAGTGATCACATTTTTTAAACATCCATAACTTTCTTATTCTTTGTCCGATCCCTTTCAAACTTTCACCATCCTGTTCCTCTTATTTTTCTGCTTCCACACAAATAAGCCTTTGACAAAGGTTGGATTGCCCTTTAATCAAAAGCGTCTGCTGAGAGCCAGAAGGGCATTAACGTATATACTCTAAGAGTTTACGCCCTTCTTGCTCTCAACAGACGATACTTATTTGCATGTTGATATGCCTAATGTACCTGGCATAATCCACCGATGCACAGTTTTGTTGATTTCACGTCTGTCACATCATCGTCCCAGCACTGTGTACCATCACAGAAATCTCCGGGCCTGTCATTTAGGGAATATGAATTTACTGCTACAAGAGTGCGGCAATTCAGCTTGCACAAGTCATGGCCTGCAAGAAAATGTTAGCACTCATCATCTTAAAATTTGAATGTTTTATAACTTAAGATAATTTATCTATCATTTTTTGAAATTTTGTTTCATTTATTAGTCCAACGTGTATTTGAGAAAGGTAATTATTTTACTCACATCTTATAAAAAGCAGAAAGTAGTATGTTAAATATTCATAATATAACACTAATGATGCTAATCAGAATCAAATAATTCAGTATGAGATAATTATAACCATGATATTTATGATATTAATATTGATTTCGATTAATCGTTTATTTAGGTTTCTTACTGTTCTATTTCAGTAATTTAGCTGTCTCGATTTTAATTAAACTTTCTTTAAATACCATTACCAAAAAAGGCAACTCTTTTAATAACACTGATATAGTTATTTGAATAATGAAAGGTGAGAGAAATATTTTCTCAAAGCTACAAATTATCAAATTTTCATAATTATAAGAGGCATCAGTTCTCCTACATTGAATAAATATGTATATTGTTTTGGTGAAATAATGTTATTGTTCCGCCTAGTGAAATATGAAATCAAAACGATTTTTGTTATGAAATTTTGCACTACGATTTGGTGGATTTCATCATAATTATTATTTCTTTTTCTCATTTTGTTTTCCCCCACAGTAGGGCGTTTTATTGAATAATAGCACAATACACATTTTCATAATGTGCAAAAACAGCTAATGAGTTAAAAAAAAACAACAACAACAAATAAATACAATATCTGATCACAATATTGTGATAGTGTAACACATGTATTGCACTGACATTACACAAGCATAATTAAAAGATTGAAAGAGGACCGGAGCTTAAGATGAAAAACTGTAAAATAATACACTGTCGATTAAAACATCTTTTCGACATTAGTCGAAAAGATTATTAAGATTTAATTATCATAATTATTTTGATAACAGTGGCGTGTTTGAACTAATACCTGTAAAGCTTTGTGAATCCGTCCAATTGTACGTCATACCATTAAGTGGGATTGAATTGGTTGCAGCACATTGTTCATTTCGGAAATCATCTTGGGAAGTTTCGCAAAGCTGTTGTAGATAAATTATGATGAGACACTTATGTGGTGTGAAAGTATCGTACAGTGGCTCATTCATGTGACTTTCAATCGAAAGGGCGAGGGTTCGAATCCCCACCAGGTACGAACGTCCTTTGGCAAGACATAGTGTAACTATGGGTACCTGCTAGGCTTAAGCGCTACAATACTGGGCCGCTGAGATATAATGAGGGTAATAATACACTGTAAATCGCACTTTGAGCAGTTGAAACTGGAAAGACGCTTTATAGAGAACAGTTATAATTATTATTTTTATTATTGTTATTATCATTGTTGTTACTGTTGTTATTATTATCATTATCATCATCATCGTTATTGACATTTTTATTCATTACAAATGCGTATTATCTAAATATGGTACAATGATTTAAAAGTGGGGCTGTACAAATCTGGGAATTTCATTTAAAGAGGTTGAGTTCAGATAAAGTGTGGAGATGATAATTAAGTCATTAGAATATTTTCATAGAGTTAAAAAGATATAACTGCGCTTCCATATATTGAAATGTAGCCTGTCAGTGAATATTTTTAAGTCCAGCCCGTAAAGATAGAGATGGCGCCGCCTAAAGTTGTCACATGCACAGAGATGTTCTGTATGCGCTCATATTACTCATTTGTTTGTGTTGGTTACGACACTGTCCTACGTCGAGGATGGAATTTCGAACAAGTTCAAAATAATTATGGACGACTGGCTTGGCAACATACATAAACAAGTCGATAAAGCGTCTACCTGTCGAACCAAAAATCGTGGGTTCGAATCCACCCCGGGCAAATGAATGAAACCTGCCGTGAGTGTGAACGTGCCCCAGCCTCCCTTCTTTCACAGACGCAGGCTACGTTACAGTTAATGTTAAATGGAGGCCCCGTGTAGAGGAAAGTCAACACTTTTGCACGTTATGATCCCACTGCACTATTCAAAGAAGAGTAGGGGGAAACCCCGGTGTAGTGGTACACCTGCACATCCCAATCAGTTACATCGGGAGTTGCAGTGAATCAGTTCGCTCTTCCCCTCCAATGAACAGGTGACGCCAAATATTTAATAATAATAATAATAATGATAATAATAATAATAATAATGATAATGATAATAATGATGATGATAAGAAGAAGAAGAAGAAGAAGAAGAAGAAGAAGAAGAAGAAGAAGAAGAAGAAGAAGAAGAAGAAGAAGAAGAAGAAGAAGAAGAAGAAGAAGAAGAAGAAGAAGAAGAAGAAGAAATGGGTACATATAGTATGAGTGCATGCAGAACATCTAAGGGATAACTTTAGGTGCGGCCGTCTCTGTACGGGCCTATTATTCGCAGACTGGGGCATGAATACTATGGAAGTGAAGAATAGTTGGCCTCGTGTGAGCCGGGCTTAAGAGGGAGATATTTTTGTGAGAAGGGGCAAGACGCCCACGAGGGATCGTAGGAAGGAGGTAAGGATCGCAGGAGTTGACCTACAGCTGATCTACCTCAGACACCACCGGACACGCACGAGCAAAAAGACGCACGGTGGGTTTTGACCAGGGGGGTGTTTCATAAAGCTGTTCCTAAAGTTACCCATGACTTTACGAATGACTTAAATATGACAAGCCAAATGGGATGCTCAATCATTTTTAACTGCATCAACTAAAGTTGAACTATGCAGATGTAGATTAACATTCTTATTATAACAAACATTTTTAATGCAAAGTATATTTTTTTACCATAATCTAATTGAGGTTATCGGAAATACAGTCACACTTTGTTAAAACATCATGAAAAACTTTGGGCATCCTATCTGGCACTTCATATTCAAGTCGTTCGTAAAGTCATGCGTAACTTTACGAACAGCTTTATGAAACACAACCCAGGTGACCATGTCATAAGATATAACGTGATTGTGGAAATTTTCAGTTTGCATACATGTATGCAAACTTCAAATGAAATAAATTTGTAAGATTGTACCTCTTCATTACACAGTGTGTAGATATGACTGTCTCCAACACAAGGCATTCCTCCCCATTGCGGGGTTGGATTAGTACAGGTTCGACTCCGGGATCGAACCCCTGTCCCACATGTTCGCGAGCAGGGTGTGAGGGCACCGTACTCGGACCATCCGCCATCGACTGGTGTGGAGACGTTGAGTGTGTTATTAACGCATTCCGTATTTATACACCACTGAGAGGAAAGGAGATGAAAAAAAATAAAGATTCTTCACTCAAAGGCAGTATCGACATGATTTGATGGCGAATTAATTCACGCACAAACTACATTGATTTTACTCTTAAAGCTCACGTACAGGGGGGTGTTTCACAAAGAGGTAAGTTTGACTTAAATCATTTAAGTCGCACTTAAATTCCTAGTTGCATGCGGTATATGACACATCACCGCATTGGTCAGATCATGCTCAGGGGACGCGCACTATTGGGTAATCTACCAATGAGCTTACGCGTTTAATATCGTATGCGCATTAGCACTTACGCATGACTTTAAGTCAAACTTAGCTCTTTGTCAACCCCCCCCCCCCCCAGTTTTGTTGCAAAATAAAAAAAAAAGAAATTGGAAATAAACGTGATAAATCAGGGGCGGATCCAGGATTTTTAATTAGGGGAGGCGTCAGAGAAGATTTTATTTGGGAGGATCGGTCTGCCATAGCGCATGCGAAGCGTGTGCCCCAGGGGATTGTTGTGGGAGTTGGAGTCCCCCCCCCCCCCCCCACACCCATTTTATTCAAATCGAGAGTGAAAGATTGCACTTATCGATACATATTATTGCTGTTATGGTATCCCGTTATATTTAGATTTAATATCCGTTTGATAAAGAGATCATTCGGGAACCTATGAAAGTTTAGCCTTTAATCAAGGCGGCTGTGCTGCTCTGTCGATCTCCTGGTCGATCATCGAAACGCGCGGACTAGTCCTCTGATTGCGGGGGAGTCGATCTAGACACAGCGTGGTCGATCCTCGAAACGCGCGGACTATAGTCCTCTGATTCTGTTTGTGCCGCTCACTTCGAGAGCGGGGCCATTTTGAAAGGATCCAGGGTAACTCGGCACTACGCTAGGGATATTTTGCACTAAGCGCATAATCGAGTGAGCCAAGAGAGCTGAATGATCGCAAATACTTGTAAGAATTTTTGCATTGAGTGATCTTTAAAACCAACAATTTTCAGGATAAGTTGATTAGAATGTGTAAAATAGTTACTGGGGAGATAATGATAACATTTTATGAGGTTTAACTCTACAAAACATAAAAAGCAAGACTTCATTGAACATTTTGAAGGTCTGTTGTGAAGCTGCTCGATGCCGAGTCTGCACTACGGCCGAGCAAGCCCGACCCCCCTATTATGTAAGGGCATTGGCGAGTGAAAAATCGGGGGTGTTGCTTCTAGCGTCGAGATCAGCAAGGAGTGAAAACAGTTTATTGTCATTTGTAGCCATATAAATCTTATACCTCTTGCCAAACAAGGTCCATGTGATAGCCAATACTTCAGGAAGAAAGTTATAAGAAATGATTTAAAAGGAAAAAATGACATAATGAAACTTTATGAATAATTTGAATATTTTTCGAGTGGAAACTGGAAAATTAACCTGTAAATGGAGCTTAGACTGTTATTAATTGGATTTTCCTAGAGTTTGAGTGAATGTAGGTAACTATAGGCTACATATGAATTACTTCTACCTGAAATTTATTCGAATGATTTTATATCCTCAAACATTTGGTCTAAAACAAAAGTCCGAAAGCAAATATGCATGCGTCCCCTGTTTAAAAATGTCGCAGCCCACGAAGCGCCTACCCGTTGTGTAGTTAACGAACATACGTGGGGGGGGGGGGGGGGGGGGGAGTCGACACAACGTGCAGCTTGCCGCCTTTACTCACCCGTCAACGTCAATTGTTGTTTTCTTATGTTTCACATTGAAATCTTTCGTCAAATTCCTACGAAAAATTATCATGAATAATTGAGCTTCTAGTAGAGAAAATGAACCAATCAGAAACACGATGGCACGGAGAAGCTTTATGTATGCAAAAGATAAGTCACGTGATGGAAACGTCATATCGAGTTCTTTCAATTTCAAGATGTCGAGAAGAGACTATTTAGCCGATTCTAAACATGGGGGAATGTTGTTGTAAATAAGATCACATAATTTCCACATATGTAACTAAATATGACTGCTGACCATTTCATTTTTAAAAATCAACAGAATTTGTGTTCGTGTGTGGATTTTTTGATCAAGCAAAAGGAAAATTAAGTTTATCCGGCTATCTACCCTATTTGTGTGCCCCACTGAATACTGGACGAGTCAAATCTTTTCTATTGCGGCTCCTTTTATTTGATTGGTCAAACGCCACGGGCACTGCCTTATTTGGTAAGGTTGTTAAATGATTCATATACTCTCGGTCATCTTGAATATATGAATATTGATGATGTTGGCGGGTGAGCAAAGGCGGCGTGCAGCAAGCTGCACGCTGTGTCGACTCCCCCGCAATCAGAGGACCAGGAGATCGCCAGAGCAGCAAAGCCGCCTTGATTAAAGGCTAATGAAAGTTTTGCACAGCTATATTTTATATAGGAATAAAACGCAAGAGGGATCTCATGTGTTACGTAATAGACCTATTTACAATATTTACTAATTGTATGCATACTTCTTGAACAAGTTTCTCTTGACGACTCAAAAGATTGCCAGAAGCTTGCCCGACATAGCAACGAATGTATGCAAAATAGATTCCATCTGCACCGGTTCCCTAATGCATAGCAGGCAATGGCGTATCTAGGTATTCTGGCGCCCGGGGCAAACTATCAAATCTGCGCCCCCCCCCCCCCCCCCACGCCCAAACTCAGATTAATGAGCACCTTAACTTAGAGCTGATGGAACTACGTGAATATGAGTTTTGATGCCCATAACCTGGGGTTGTTGGCCCAAATTTGATGAGTTATTGTATAAGCGAAGGAGCTTGTCTCCTTCTTAGCTCAAGATATATCATGGGGAAATGTATTTGACACAACATAAGTTGAGTTCACAAAAAGACAAGGGGCATCTTTAAGAGATAATGGAGAAAATATGAAATTTTGTGTACAAAACATATTGAGAGTTGTACTACTAAACCTGCCATTGTGAAGCAACGCTGCCAATTTGAGGATCGCCTTAGAAAGTGATTATTGAGACTTTTTAAACTTTCATAACTTTTTCATTTCGTAGCCGATTTTGATGGAACTTTTTTTTTTTAATTGCTTCTCTCTATCCTCTCTTTTCATTGAAATGGATATTTCCCAAGGCATGCCAGGGTTTCACTCTGCTATAAGCACTGTACAACCGCGACGGGAAAATGACTGGAAAATAGGATAGACTTTTTACCAGGCTCACTGATTTTTGCGTCTGGTTATCTGCTTTCACTCACACCAACTTTTTTGGGGATAATTTCCCCTTCGAATAAATAGATGTTGAAACAATATTCAATATCATATTAAAAAAATAGAAGTCAAACGATGAAATGATTTTTAACGTACCATTCCTTCTCCACATGGAGTTCCTTCAGCTGGTGACGCATCCAGAGAACATGTTGACGTGCCTGGAAAACCACAATACAGCTTAAGACAGGTTGTCTGTATCAGGAGAAATGGAGAGTTAATTCATCTTCATTGTTCATAATGCTCAGTTGAATATCAACTGGAGCTGTCATTTTAATGGAGATAAAACACTTCTAAGATAAATCTAATCTGAGGAAAACTGCCTATTATAAACCATACACGCATTACATCAACTCCACTTGGCAATAATGTATTCGTTTCTTCAGTTGAAAAAAAGAAGTGCTCGTGTCGTGGTATAATGGTCCATTCTCTTTTATTTTCAAGCAAGGGATTGAGGGTTTCTAATGGAGCGGGGTGGGGTGGGGTGGGGTGGGGGTGCCCCCGTGCCGCAACGTAACTAAGCCACTCGTGCCTGTAATGATAGATTTCAAACTACTCCAGTCATCACGGCTTTACATCTGGTAACGGCATGTGGCGACGAGTAAAACACCACAGTTGGTAATCCAATCCACCCCTTTACACAACGTTACAAATTTTAAAACTTATTTAGTAAAGATATTTGTGAACTTACAAGACCAGAGCAACTGTACGCGCTTGAATTTGCTGAATACATCTGACATTGCTCGTCTGCACTGTATACCTGACCAGGAAGGTCGTTGATGGAAGACAAATTGTAACTTGGAATGTCATCCATACAGACTTCGGTACTGAAATTGAAAAAAATAAATCCATTTCATATTCAACTGAAGGGTTTTATTTAAAAGCCTAGATCACGAGAATAAATTAAGCCCAGCTGGTTTACTTTTACACTGATCATGAGTATTCATGACCCCGAAGGACGTCGGCCTCTATTTACCGACAAGTTAGCCAGAAATTTTCCAACAGAAAACAACGAAGAAAAAAAAAAAGGCTTTCTCAGTTTTTCAAAATTTCCGACAAGGGTTGAAACATCTGTGCATACTTTAATGAATAAAACAAAAGGTTAAAAAGGGTTTTCTATCGAATAAAGAAAAAAGGGATCAATAAGATTTTAAAATTTTCTGTAAACCCGCCCCTCCCCCTCCCCTCTTTCTGGTGACGCCTTTGCTTGACCCTTACTACGAGAGACGAGTGTGTAATTGGAGGACAGAGAAAAATGATACACGGTCAAACGTCTTCAGACAAGTAGAAAATAAGGGCACTATTCGTTTTTTATTCTTCTCCCCTCATTAATTTTATTCTCTTTGTGCTCATTACTTGCTACCCCCCCCCCCCCTCCAATATCTTCTCCCTTTTTGTCATCTATTCTTGTTCCCACACAGTAATACATTCAGCTAAAACATTAGTATTACTATCACTCTGTACTTAGGTATTCATTAGTTAGATAACAGTTCTGTTAAACTTATGGGAAGGTATTACTGGTTATTATTTGAGCAATTATTTTGAATAAATAGGCGTAATGAACCACTGTGTCAAATCACTCACCTTATGAATATTTTCATGTGTTCCGAACTGCAGGATGACCATTCGAACGAGCCATCACTTGTGGTAAGATACGCTGACATGATGTTAACTCCTGGAGTGCACCCGTAGTCTCCATCGTGTTCTAGGCCAAGACTAATAACAAACAAAATATCAAGCGTTATCACTAGTCTGCAAGCACAGACCCTAATTTGACACTTTATCAAAAAATCATTGTGTCTTGAGAGAAGCCTTACCCAGCTACCTACTGGTCGTGTCAATATAAGTAGGATCAGCTATAGTACAGGACCTATGGTAGTCTTATAGTGCAGACATATTTTACGACTGACCAGGGGAGCGTTTCATCAAGCGTTTTGTCAATGATTTTTACCGACAAATTTGCTCTCAGCCAATCAGATGCAAGGATTTCAGTAGCTTATAACAGTTGTCGGTAAAAATCACTGACAAAACGCTTGATGAGGGTTCGTGCCTGCAAACTAAGTTATCACTATAAGAATAATCTTTGGTCTCAGGATTGGTATTGATCATATTTATCAACAAATGCCAATATACAGTGTGAGTCACAAAAAGGAAACTCAGATTCAAAGGAAAATATCGTTGCAATCAGTGCATACAGATTTATTCAAAGATACCTTCCTTATAATCTTTCATGTTTCCTGTTATAGTTTGACACCTTGATCAATGAAATCTCACTGGCAATTGACAGCTGAAAAGCGGTATTTTTTCCTGATTCTTGTCAAATTTGCCCAGTTTTGAATGAAATGGATGATGAATCCAAGGCTGCGCTAAAGTGTAGAGTGGTCTCCATTCCGACTGAATTGGACATGGGGACCCAAACTTTTCAAAGTTCATTCGGTGCTTCACTAAAAGCAAAATTTCAGTTAGTCTTTCGTTAGTGTTTAGTAACTTACGAGTGCCCTGTTTCATGAGCCATTACAAGCCCGGCTGACAGGCCGCTATTCTCGTTGATAGAACACTTATCATTCAGATCACAAGCTCCACCAACATTTGCCAGTCCTAAGAGGACTGGGTCCATTCCATTATTAGAGGCGATGTCATGACTGATACAACAACAAAAAAAGGTGAATCAAGAAAAGGAGAAATATCAATCAATAGATCATGATCCTAAAGAACTTACATTGGCCTAATAACCATAAACTTATGGGTAAATTTTCGCCAGGGGGCTGACATGTCATGCCCGAATGTAATTTTTCCAGTGTCAAAAGTTTGTGAGCAAGTGAAGCGAGATAGAAAAAAAAAACACTTTGGTATGGTAACAACGTTATTTCATCATCAAAATAACCTTATTAAGGTATAAAACGTATGTATTCAGGCACTTCGCTGTGCCGAAGGGGGAGAGAGAGAGAGAGAGAGAGGGGGGGGGGGTGGGGTGATATGAAGCGCCCCCCTTCCGCCTATGTCGCTATGGTTCTACAACTACCACCGTCTCTCTTTAGGAAAATTGAAAAATGTCGACCATTTTTAATCTGACAATCAATTAGAAAATCAGAGGGCTTAAAATAACATTGTTTTAAACAAAATCAACTTACATGTACGTCGTCAAAAAAATTTCTTTAACAATTTGGTCGGACAACTTCCCCGGTTCCCCCTCAAATATGTTCTGACGATACCCCTATACATTAGGATCAATACATAGGTTAGGCTGATCAATTCTGATATCCTTAAAACTTTTCTTTGTGGTTGATATTAGGTTATTCGATCTCTTAATATATTTCTACATATTGTGCTTAATTGTACTGACCCTGTGAAGAGTATGGCTAAGTCCCAGTCGTTAGAATCGTTGTCATTATTTACGCTCTGAGCAGCTTGCCAGACACAAAAATCATCGAGGGTGTTATCACCGTGGGTAGTAGGTGTGAAACTAACCTCGCTTCCCGTAGAGTTAGTGGCCTAGGAGAGATTAATCAAAGAAACTTTATTGATTGCACATTAAGAAGTTAAAGGGTACCAATCAACAAAACATATTCTGCTCTATAAGCTAGAGGTTTCATGTCGCTATACTATATTCAAAATATGAGCATGAAATATTACTTCTATAAAGAGATATTGCAAGTTTAAATACACACTCAAAAACATAAAAGCGACTTGTGAGTAGTCTGGTGGACGCATCTGTACGCGCTCTCATAGGATAGGGCCCACGGAACCCAAATCTGAATTGGGTTCCGTGCGGCTGTTCTTATATTATTGTTTATTTTCTTCTAACTCCTTAACTGTTAACCCCTAGAATGGAATGTAAAGTTTGTGGAGGTTGATTTTTTATACTTTCTTCCTGTACACAAATTATATTGTATTATGATTATAGGTGAATGGTACACTGTAAAAGATGATTGAACAAATATTGATTAGCATGGAGACAACATTGTGAGCCACCAAATAGTTATTAAGAAATATTAAAGTTCAAAATCTAGCGATTCCTAGTTCGTACAATTGATAATTTGGTTATTTTCAGTTTTTCGCTCCGGCAATTTTTCTTTTTTCTTGACATGCAAGACAGAAACCAGGAATAACTCCAGTGTGTTGTGTTATTTAGAACCCTTTACGATCATGATTTTCTCCATGCCAACGCCTAAAAAGCGATTCATTTTATCCTGAGCATTATGACATAGAATGATGTATTTTTACTCGGTATATGTAATCTTCATCAAAACTGATCAAGTATTAACGATGATGAGTATATAATATAAATGCATATGATTATCTTACTGTTATGGTTGGCGTCATTGAGATAAGAAGACGGACCACTGATATTCTCATGCTGATATCGAGGCTTGGATCTGCATATCGTCTGCTCATCTGCGTACAAATGAGATGAATAGGAAATTTACTCTAAAATCAAGTTGAATGACAATGAAAGCAAAATCGGGAGAATCAAGTCAGTGAAATGTTTAAGAAATATCTAATAATTATTACATATATTCAAAATAAAAATTAGTGTATTGTTTTCTTTTAAAGTGTCATTCTACACCAGTTTTAGAATATGAAATTAAGTGATTGTACGTGATCGTATATGTGTAACGAAATTTATTTTACATCATAGGTTTATTCGCTCAAATTCAGTGAAAGTGTATAGTGCACTACTCCTTTCCCGGTGCACCTGTCCTTTAATAGGCAAAGTTAGACTATGCAATTTCAAGTGCAGTTGACGCTCTTGACTCTGGTGTAAATAGTAACATGTCAGGTAAAATACTGAATACTGATTTGAGCGGCTTAATGACAGCCGGGTTCAAACCAGGGTAAAATCTTGCAGAGGCGGCGATAACAGGGGGGCGACTTCCACTCTATGATTTTCCACAAAAAAGCCTTGGGAGAAAATGATAACTCGTTTTGCTTGTCAGAGATTTTGTTCGGAGACACATATCGCTATAGCAAAATGTGCTAGCCTTGTCAGCCTTAATTGTCAGCACTTTTTCAGACCTATCCTCAGAACAACCAATGGAGCTACTACATGTAGAGACTCGGTTCCGCCCTGTATGGGTATAATCACATGGCAAGTCTTTGGTATAATGACTGAACTCGAGAAAGATTTCTTGAAAGACATAGCTTTACAAGAAGCAAATACTACTAATATTAGATGTATCACGGGATGGCATGTAATGTCGAGGTGTCTTTGTCTCGTGGATATGTCTCGCCCGCTATATTTTTTTCCCCAGACTGTGGATCAAATGATTCGTAGCTCGAGTCCCAGCCAAGGCAAGGCATTAATCTCAATAATCATTCTCAACCCAGGGGTAGTAAATGGATACCTTGTCTAAAGGGATGCTTTCAACACCTTCGGGTAGCTCCGCTAAAGCCACGGAAAAAGTGGGACTTTGTAGGCTCCTTTAACATTCCTGGGGTGGAAATGTGTTCAATACAAACGAATCTATAATTTATTGTTATTATTATTATCGAAATGCTTACAATGTTCATTATAGTTATGGCATAACTCTCTGTCTCTTCCAAGAATTCGTCGTAAACAAGGCTGTCCACCACATAGAAGATCTCTAGGTATTTGGCGCCAAGGTAAGGTCCGGTGTACACAGTCTCATTAGCAAGAGTCGTCACAGTTCCATTTGGTCCATTGTTGGAGGCTACTGTCACTGTTGAAAGGAACATTGTAACTGTTGATTAAACAAACTAAAATGAAAGTTGAGAGGGCGGTATAAGACTAAATTTGTCCACAGATTAGCCCATGTAATATTCAGAAGACATTTTCAGAAAGGCGTTAAATGCACTCCGATAGACTATTGAAATTTAGAGAGAAATCCTCATTTCACAACTTGATGACAAACAAATCTTAAATGAGGGTTTCACACCCCATACACCAGACATTTTCTAGCAATGCTCCTTGTCAGACTACTGATTAACATTTGTGAAAATCACTGCAAAGCCTTATTGGCAAGAAGATTTATGGACATATCCTAGATTTGTTAAAAACACAAGGATACAATGAATATCAGCCAAATGGCAGTTTAATTCAGATATGCTCACAACATTGTCTTCAATTCATTAAATTTCATCAGTGATTAGTTCATTTTGGAACGGCTGAGATGGATTCGAGTGAGTGACGGATTAGTTCTTTCATTGAATCATGAAAAGAACATATTTGAGAGTCTTACATGCTCCAACTGGACAGGAAACATCATCCTCTATGGAAGCACTCCGTTTATAGATGATATGAGGTTTGACTGCATCCTGGCTACTCCTCTTCATCCTCCTCGTATGATCCTCTTTGAGAGGTTCTATATAAAGCATCTCATCCTTCACTGACAAGACTCCTCTCTGAAATAAAAAGGATATCGTCACTTTTTTTTAAAAACATTATTGTGTAATTCTGTTAATGGCAAGTCGCCTTTCTCGAAAGCAGAGTGAATAATTGGTCCGAACCAGATTTTCACCAAAAAAACATTTAATTGTAAGAATGTCATTAATCACCCTCTCTCTCCCCCTCTCTTTCTCTCTCTCATACTCACTTCATCTCCTCTATGATGATGACATATGTCACATATTTCACAGAAACTTTGTCTTATTG
Organism: Heliocidaris tuberculata; assembly: GCA_025618425.1. Taxonomy (NCBI): domain Eukaryota; kingdom Metazoa; phylum Echinodermata; class Echinoidea; order Camarodonta; family Echinometridae; genus Heliocidaris; species Heliocidaris tuberculata. The sequence goes on from CM046848.1 coordinate 18,053,000, forward strand.
CCCAACAGCTTCTAAAAACGCTACATAGCCAAAAGATTTAATTAAAGGTTCAGAAACTGTCCTACTATGAAAAACTAAACCAAAAATACTAACCAATCCAGTACATGTGCTAAGTGCTCCTGTTGACCCTGTATGAGAGATTGACGTGGCAAAGAAGTGGCAGTCTCTGGTCTGAACCGGTTCTTTCCGGATCGATCCATCTGCCTGTAGATATTCTACCTCAAGGTCGTGTCTCAGGAGCCAGCGATTCTTTTCCAGGACCACTTGATGCTCCTCGTCGAATGCAGTGAAAGTGACTTTGTTTGGCTCTTTATGACTGGTTGAATCTAAGCTTCGTTTTGATAATTTTGAAGGACCACGAAGCCTCGGCAAGATGATGTCATACTCTAAAATATGCATGATATTGAAATTGAATACAAGTGAGCTTGACCGTGTATACAGAGAACACATTATGAGCGTTTTTATGTGTTATTGGTAATTAAAATCAATGTTTTTTATATCAAAAAATGATTCCAAAGTTGCTGTGTGACCCATTTTTAAATATAATATCCTGTTAATTCCTTAATTTTTTTCCTTTGAATAATAAAGAACAAAGCCTTAAACAGGATTATTTTTCGAAAGCACACTCAATACAATTGGGTTTGACATTGACAGGTGTGAATGTGAAACAGTGTTCAAGGGGGGGGGGGGTAGGGTCTTTAGTGGTTTTCTATATAAACATGGTCGCTAAAGCAGGTTTCACTCTAGTATTCTACAATTGTTTAGCATCCTGCTCATAGTCCTCTAAACTAATAATGTACTGGATCAAATGTATTTACATCTTTTGAGGAGAAAAATGAGAAGGGTGAATGAATGGAACAGATACGAAAAACTTCAACGCATGATTTTTGCAAATATTTCATGTACTACAGAACAGTAGGGATGCTGCCATTATTTATTTTGCCATAAAAAAATATGTTGTAATATTATTGAACAGTTTTTCTTAAATGATAGGCGTATTCAATGGACATGCCAATGTTAACACATCTTTTTCATGTTAAAATTCCTGAATGATGACGACATCCCTATTGTTTTGTAATACATGCCTCTTTGCATTCATTAAACAAATTTACAAATCCTCTAAATTATTGACGGACTAGATTAAAGTATATAGAGTTAGTGCTCTCAACCATGCAATGTACCCAAATAGCAATAATAATTGTGTGTTTTCCGTCATACAATGATGTTATGGTTACATAGCAATACACAAATCAGAAAACGTGCCATATTGTTTCAGAGTGTGATCAGTTTGCGTCATGGACGGACATTTTCAAAAAAATTTACAAGTTGGAAGGCCTGTAATAATAAGTGATTAGATGTGATGGATTGCTTTACGATTTATTGAAGACGGTATCACTATAGGTGTACTGAAAATTCATAAAATTTTGTTATCTATAAATTACTCTTTTGCTATTCATATCAGAACAACATGATCTTGTCCAATACTTTCACTTGCAAATGTTAGTCAAATAAATTGGCTTCTCTATCAGACATTTGGAATTTCAAAACAAGCTCTAGATTTCAAAAGAGATTTGAAACCATGAAAACTGTTGCATCACAGATTTTGCTGAAGGTGTCATTTTGTTTTCACAACACCCCCGCTTAAAATAGTTTGATCCAAGAACTCTGGCACCTTTAAACCCTTTGGAGAACCAAATGTCTATAACTTTTGATGTGTTTAATGCATGGTAGTCATAGTCTTTCAGTTAATTTTATAATAGAGTATATTTTCTGTCACAGACATACCAAATTCTAACAATAACAGTATCATTATTTGTATAAACTATAAATATTCAGATTATAACGCATACGTGTTCCCTCAAGTTTCCATAAATTGTCAAAAAGAATGGATAGATGAACACTATGCATAAGTGTGTCTAATAATGAAGATCATCTTGATTCTACCACATAGTTCACAGATACACTGAGCAGTAGATAGCACACACATTCAAATACATGCACATGACATATATATATATATATATATATATATATATATATATATATATATATAAACAATCTTTCTATACAAACGGCCCTAATTTTTTTGAAGTATCGTTCGTAAAAAATTGATCATCACCACCAACTGGATAAGATTTGTTTTGTCGTGTTAAAACTAGTTTGTCTTAGATGAAACACATTGTTCTAGTTTTGTCTCGTATGTTCATAATTACTTAATTTGATATAACGACGAAATCAAGATTTTGCCTTGAAATCATTCGTATCATTCTTTCCTTGTTTTATATATTGCTGTCACATATTATATTGATTGCAATGATCCAACAAACGCAGGTTTTTCAAAAGGAGTATATATATAAAAATTATATATATATATATATATATATATATATATATATATATATATATGATATTGATTCAAATCATGGGAATCTTACCTTTAATTTGTGCTTTCTTTGAGTACGACTGAAGTTCATCTTCAGTCAAAATTCCATGGAACTAGGAGTCAACAGTTGTTTGAAGAAAAGAAAGAAACACAAAAAATAAGTTAAGGCTACGCCCATTTCACGTAATTCACATAATGGACTACTGAGTTCAAAAAATACAAACACAAAAAACAATGGTCATAATTATGATTTTGTGCTCAGTCTGCTGTCCGTCTGGTGTTCGAGAAGGGAAGGGAGCAGTTTTGACGAAAAGTACTAGTCTAGTTCAAGAGTCAATACCAAATACGTTTTCATAATTTTAGGGGGGGGGGGTAACTCCGTCAGATAGAACCCAGGCTATACTCTGTTCAGGCTCCATTCCCTAGTGCAGTACTCTGCATCATAAGAACGAGTAACTCGGGCTTATTGTACTCCCTGAGGCATTTCCAGAAAAGGTAAGCCATGATAGCATGTCATTATGTAGTTCTAACTTGAAAAAGAGTTCGCATAGTTGAGGTTATTAAGGTTTTCTTCTCCTATTTACATGTATATATTTCTTGAATAACAGCTATAAAAAATAAAAAAAACCACGTCACCGTGACAATCCATATAGTGTGAGCACTGAACCAACATCGAATGCGATAGAATTCATTAAAATTGAGTGAGTATTAAATGTTACCCGTATCTTGATGTTGCTTTGGCTTCGCCCCGTATATAACACCGAGGGGGGGGGGGGGGGAACTCAATTTTTCTAAAGGTTCATTATTCCGAAATACGAATTTCCCATAGAATTCCGAACATTTGACATCGGATTGGGGATAGACTTTATACAAAAGCCCCCGTGTTTATGAAAGTCACCACCAATTCCACCGCGCTCTTCATAAAAGATTTGGGAAACCCCTGTGTGGTGGTACACCTACCTGCACATATCAATCAGTTAGACCGGAAGGAGAGACACGTGGGTTGTAGTTCGATTTTCACCTCCAGGGAAAAGCTGATGCCGCATAGATAATTATAATGATGATAATGATGATAATGTGAAAGTTTCAACACGTGCCTGCCGTCCTTCCTTTAATGAAAGTATTCCAGACGGGAGGATTTTGCATACTTTTGTCATGATAAATGTTCTACCAATGGCTCGCCTAATCAGCTAACACTAATACCATACACCTTTACTGAAGGGTAAACTAATTGTGGGGGTCATGCAAAGGTTAAGGTCAAATATATTTGTTATGAAAGACTTCGTTACTCTTTCTGTCTCTCTTTCCACCCCTCTCCTTCTCTGTCATCTGACATCTATCATTTATCACTTTACTAGTTCTATTCATAGCAAAGTGCATTGAAAGCAATGAAAATAGGGAGATAATTTCACAATATTTGTATTTCTATGTCTTTATTGTGTACCAAATAGGATATTGATTGTTCTTTTCTGCTTAGGAAGTCATGCAGGGTATTTCATTTATTTGTTTCCTTGTCTTGGAGCAGAAGAATGCTATTGAAACATCGTAGCACTATAAAACATTAAACATACAATTCTTACCCTTTTGAATGTTTGTATATTAACGATCAGTGGCGTAGCTACACGGGGGCACGGGGGCATGTGCCTCCCCACCCCCCCCCCCCCCGCCATCGAAAGAAGATGACAGAAGAAAAAAGGAGTAAAAGAGAGAAAAGGGAGAATATGAAAATGCCACCCCCCCCCCCCCCCCCCACACATGATGATGATGCCAGCTCCACCGAAGTGGTTGGACTCACGCTACGCCTCTGATAACGATAATCTACAGCGCTAAAATTAACGTCGCACATTTCAATGAAATGTAAATATTGATTTTACATTCATTTAAAGTACAACAAAATGTAAACATTGATTTTATATAATGCATTTGATGTAAAATAAGGGGATTTTATCTTTTAATCTTGACTCTGCAAGGTTTTTTTTTTTTTTTTTTTTTTTTTTTTTTTTTTTTTTTTTTAATAGGGATAAAATTAATGATCGGCAAATGATAAGCGTAATGCCAATTTATTGGACATTCAGTGACAAGTTATCAAGTTTTGCAGGGGGGTGACGTATCTAGCTCCTCTTTATACTATAGACCAAGGATCCGGGTTCATAGTGATATCATCAAATTTCGTTGTTGATATTGTGGGGATTGGGATAAACTTGATACAGGATAATATCGAAGTGGAGGGCGTGGTTGCTTCATAATGATTGGCATGACCCCGATCTATACTTTGTCCTCACATAGATATGGATTTGTTCCAGGACGATGTGAGCCATTTTGCAACGAGAACCTTACGCATTCCCCCCCCCCCCCAACCAAAAAAAAAAGCAACAACAACAACAAAGGAGTCATCTAAAACAAATGATGTATGAATAAGCGTTAATATAACAGAGTAAATTTGCAGGAGTATTAGAGAGCTTCTTTTAAAGGTTCCCTTTTATGGAATTACAAAGGAACTTCAATTAGTAGACTTTTCTACTGTGAATCCAGATCTGTCAACCATTTTACCTGAATTCCATTCATTAATCTGTAAACTTGAAAATAAAAAATTAATTGGGAACGCCCCTAAAAATTTTGGAAAATCGGTCCAGCGATCGATGACGTCATGTGACGTCACACTCAGAATGCTTGACTCCACGCAAGCTGAAAGTGTGTGTGTAGGCCATTGAACTTCGTGTAGATCCTAGCTTCGACTTCGTGTCCTAGCTTCGACTTCGTACCATTACAGCCCTTCATTTTAGTTTTTTTTAAATCCTATATCAACGAACGATAACATCTTCTTCAGACAGAAGAAATAAAAGAGGAATTAGGGGCACGGCCGTATTTGTTTGAACCAGACATGTCGGATTCTGATTATATGACAGAGACGTCCCTGATTTCAATAACGGAGAAGATATCGACGGGAGACTTGGGAATTATAACTAGTAATTCCTTTTGATAATTAGATTGCCGATTAAATTTTAATTTACGCATATCCACTAATTATGAATCTTGTTTGCGCTTGCAAAATGCCCCAGTCCTGATGAGGCTGAGCTGATAGCTGATCGAGGCAGTGAGCTCGACGTGCGCAGGTGTACACGCCGTGCCGTTCGGTCGTTCGCCTGCTGACCCTGCCTGGCCTGGGCTTGGGTAGGGTTTTACTGGTGCATGGGGTGGTAGCGTTTTGTTTCTAGTAAATTCTAACATTGATATCCAGAAAACCCTTAGCTCTCCTGTTGCCTTGCATGTTTTCATTGTGCTGCTATGAATAATAAGTACCGGTAGACTAAGTTAGTGTAGGTACAGTGATAGTTGATCAATAGATATATGATCAATAGATACCGTAGATCAAGTTTGATTTTGGGGATGGCATCTTGCTTCAGGGACGGCCTCTTCTTGATGCCAAACGCCGCATGCAGCCCCGTACTATCGAGGAAGTCCTCCGCACAAATGTGCTCGGAACACACGGACACTGCGGTCACTCGGCCCCTTCCAATTGACGCGAGTTAGTTTCACTTTTGAGGTCCATTTTCTTCTAATATTTGGGTCTTTGAGGAATAAATGTAGACTTACACCCTCCTTTGTGATGTTGCTGCAACCTGCAAAGACACAGCGTTGCGGCATACTTCGATTTAGAGGTGGTTTTCGAGGTGGTATATAACTGCAAGTTAGTTTGCACGCGTGATATATGCAAGATATTGTAAACAAGCACCGGCGATGTCGGTTTGTGACATCACACGTCAATCATGCTCGAAGAACGAGAATTCGGGGTTTAAAAGGGGGCGGAGCTTAGCAGACTCGTTTAGGCCTGAATACGTGGGGAAAATATTATTTTAAAAATATTCAGATACGTATTCATTGCAAACGGATGTCATTTTTCAGTTTAGATGAGTATCATGTACAAAATAACAAGAATTAGAATTTCATAGAAGGGAACCTTTAAAGGCAAGTACAGTTTAGGGCCAAGTGTATTTTTATTATATGGCTGATAATGGTTTTTGCTTTTTCTCCTGGTATAGTCTAGGTTCACTACCCCTTTTGATAAAAGGCTATAAAATCTAGACACTGACAATGGTCTTTGAAACCATCAAACCTGCTCAAAGGGTCATATTTCATGAACTAAGATTACAAATTCCTATCATTCTTCAGCAGTCCGGTTTGTAAAGACACCAGTAAATTCAAGAGATCTGCCCCCAGTACGTGAGAAACCCTTTCGAATCATTATGAATATAATATATTTCTACCGGGAAACGAAAACGGTGAGATGAACAAATTATTAAAGAAGTTTGGTCTGAAATATCTATCAGATGTTGTATTCCGACTTCATTTGAATAAATTATACTCGACGAGAGACAAATCCATGTTCTGTGTATGCAAGTGATCAGCAAATTCAACAAAAAGCACGTATAAATTCCCCTGCCATAAATCAGTAGCATTCTGTAATGAAGGTTTCTACAATTTCATAAGAGCAAAATAGAAATCATACGTTCACTTAGTACAGGTGTGGATTCAATGCTCGAATAGTACGGTTTGTCAAAAATAATTGTCTTACAGAAATCATCATGACAAAGATGATCTATAGGACAAAGAATAGATAACAATATCCAATGTTTTGAATGACATAAATCTAAGAATAATCATTCGTACAGTTAACTCCTGAAAGGCACATAACAAGATTTGTAAACATTAACAAAGTTCTTTCAAAGTCTCTCTATACGAGATTAATTGATGAGATCATCAATCATCCCTTCTTTCTCTAATTATTACTTCAAGTGTTCATTTGATCTAAAACCCAATTGGTTTAACCACTTTTTGGAAAGCAATACTGAGAGTGGTACGATTAAACACTACACTCTTGTCCTTTGAAGACTTTTATCAATGCAATCTTGCAACTATAAGAAGTTTCCACAGTTAATTTCCTCATCTGGGTCCCGTTTCATAAAACTTGTTATCAGTAACAACTGCCAAATTTCGATTACAAATTTGCTCTCAGCCAATCAGATGCAAGGATTCCAGTTGCTTATTAACAGTTATCGCAACTATGGATAACATGTTTTATGAAATAGGGTCCTGATTTATAGTTACTGTGGACTATCACACATTTACTAGATGAATCATAACTTCTTTGATTATAAAGTAACATACAGTATCTTTATGGCTTTAAAAGATTAATGAATATACATTAACATGGTCATTGCACATTATCATGAATTTTGCAAAAAACAAACAATGATAAAATGAATTCGTACTGGATCTAATGTTACCTTTGACATGTTTAAGACCGATGTTTATACGGATTTTGTGAGGACTTTATAATGTATCAAATACAAGCTTGGAAATCGTATACACTACACATTAGTAACTTTAAAGAGTTCAACTTAAATTTTTTATATTGGAATATTTCTCTGATCCTATTTATCGTTCTTCATTTGGACTGCCCTTTGAGTAGAAGAAGATGGCGGAGATGAATAGGAAAGAGAAATAAATGAAACATCGGTCGACCTTCATCTAGAAAACCTTCTTTAGCTGATGGATGTCATTGCACGCTCGACCAAAAAGAAGGGCGGTTGGGGAATCAAAAGTACACATTCTTTCTTTTGTGGACAAATCTGTTGTTGATTTTAATATTGCAATAAATTGTGTCAATGGTCAACAAATAGAGTGAGAATAATTATATTGGCTAGGGTGTTACCCGATCTGCCTCAGTAAAGCGTGTCCCGGCTTTGTGTTGCACGTGTATATCATTGAAAAAAAGAAAAAAAAAAAAACGTTTGGCAATTTATATCGGCATTCAAACCAAACCACTACCTTTGTGGTAAATATTTCTTCATTCACTGACTATTTGTCCATAACACACGTTTATTTCTTATAGCAACTGGTAGTGGCCTACTTGTAATAATACAAAGCACCTCTGAATCCGGGAACATATTTTTTAAGCGTTTCGTATATATGTATATTCGATTATAAGTTATATAGTACACTAGCAGAAAATACATGTACACTCTTTAAAAAGTTGGGCAAAAAAATGCCCAATTTTTAACCAACACTGGGCAACATACTGTCCACACAACTTTTGGTTAAAATTTGCCCAACTGATGTTGGGCAATCCATTTACTATGTTGTTGGGCAAATTAAATTGCCCATCAGTTGGTGACCCATTAGATTTTACCCAACTCTACAATTGCCCAACTGTTGGTTATATTCTCAGTTGGGTAATTATTGCCCAACCAATCTTACCCAATAGGATTGCCCAACCCTCTATTTGTTCAGCTGTTTGGTAACATATATCATGTGGTTGGGCAAATTCAGCTGCCCAATTTATTGTTTCCTTTTTCCTCCAACCTAGGTTAAAAAAAATGAAATTTGCTTGTTACGTCCTTCTGGTCTTAACCTAATCAATCCTAACCTATCCTATTTTAAGCTATCCTATCCTATATCTTAACCTATCCTATCCTAGTCCTATCCTATCCAGTTAGTGCAAACTAGTGCAAGCTGTTATATACCCCTTATATTTTTTTATGCATTCGGTGACAGTTAGTAAATCGGGCCACCCCATACCATACGCTACTAAAAATTCATGAATATTCATATAAGTGTTTTCCCCAATATTGGGTAAAAATATTTACCACAAGTTGGGCAAAAGCGAATTTCTAACCAACCATCAGTTACCCAACAAAATTTACCCAACTGGCAAAGGAAATGTGACAAAATTACACAACTACAGGGCAACAAGTACCCAACCCATAATTACCAAATACTGTTGGTAAATATATGCCCAATATTTAGGTAAAAAGTATTGACCAATATTGGTTACACCACTCGAGTGTCCAGTTGGTTAATAATAGCCCAGAATTGGGAATATTTTTAACCAACCAGCAGTTACCCAACTAAATTTACCCAACATTTTAAGAGTGTAGAAGAAGAAGAGTAATCGCATATAAGTGAGGAATAATTATACTTGACAGTAAACAGATTTTTTGAAGAGGAATATTGCGTTATATTCATTCATCTAAGCCATTTCTAAAACATGCTTTAAATTCACGTGAAAAAGATTTTTTTTTTTTTTTAATGTAAGTGGGAGTGAAATGACGAGAAATTAGGTGTTATACGACAAATTACCTCCCTCTCTCTTAACAGAAAAATAGAGAACTAGCGAGAGAGAAAGAGAGAATGGATCGTAGGAGAGATAGACAGACAGGGTCAGAGAGGAAGAGCGAGTGAACGAGTGAGAGAGACAGAGAGAGAGAGAGAGAGAGAGAGAAGGGGGGGGGGGGTTGTCGAGACATAGAGACAGTGGTTGAGACAATGAGACAGAGAGATATAATACATATACAGTTACATGTATATACATATATCTATAGCAGATATCACATTTTATCATGTATCTTTGAAAAATTGGCGACTAGCTGCGTTTCCTATTATAAAACTAATTGCAACATCTTTTTCAAAGTTGGGCAAGAATCGCAGGAAACTGACGGCATTATTACTTCCATGAAGGCCCCTCCCCCGCCCTGCTAAGTTATGTTCATTATTTGTACACGTAAACTGTAAATAACTTTAATGAACTTTTATGTAAATTATTCTTGCAACGCCTTGCATTATTTTATTTCTCATTGAATTTGCATAATACAGTTTATTTCTCTTTCTGAAAGGATCACATTCTATCGCGTCTGTTACTCCGTGAGATATTGTTCATTCATAACCACAAAAATGTGGATTCAGTTCATTGCTTCATAATGTGCAATATAAATGCAGAATCGGATCCAATGACAGGGGTAATAATACACTGTAAAGCGCTTTGATCAGTTACTAACTGGAAAGGCGCCATATAATATATATATATATAATTATAATTTTAGGCATGGGAAATAACATTTAGAGTGAGTAATGAAAAATAAAAGCCCATCACCATCCGACAGACGAAAATGAAATTGAACTGGGTATAGATTAAAACTTCACACAAGATGGATCAGAACTGTTTGTTTTCTTCGATTTTGGCGTAGATTTAACTAGGCTTGGGCCACGATAAATCCAAAGTTCAAAGAGAACATGTGGTTTCTCAATATTCACCCTTACCAATGCCAATTATATTAATTGTTCTAGGGGGTTGTGTTTTAACCGCACTAAACCCCCCCCCCCGGTGGATGAGGGGAAGGGGGGGCACAACCGGCCAGTGACTCCTTCTTTTAAAACTGATGTGGCATACTTTAAGCAGGGGCGGATTCCAGGATTTGTAAAAAAAAAAAAAAAGGGGGGGCACAAATCTCAGAAAACTTTCTCAGTTTTCCTCCGAAATTCTCTGACAAGAAAAAAAAAAGGTTATTAGATTTTAAAAAGAGGCGGCACAATGTACACTTTTCTTTCAAAGGGGGCGGGGCACCGGCCGGAAGTGCCCCCCTCCCTAAATCCGCCACTGCTTTAAGTACAAAGAAGAAAAATCTGACCCACTTTCAAATTTTCGTTTCAAGAAAAGGCAACCCCCTTTTTTCTATTCTAGTTAGAAACTCATTGGAACTGTGACCCCTGCCCCCTTTTTTACAAAAACCTGGGTCCGCCAGTGGGTATGCCCATGAAATAAGAAAAAGGTCCCTTTTGTTACCCTGTCGACTTCTACTAGCACTTTGCAATACTCTTATGAGGTAAGACAATGCATATCATGATGACCACCCTTGGACAATCACCCCAGACAACTTTCTCCGTGGATGATTATCCCCAGACAACTACCCCATTGGGAGAACTACTCCCTGGGACATTTGTCCCCTGACAGCTACCCCTGGACAAATAAAACCTTAGAATATTACCTCTCTGATAACATGGGGTAATATACCTAAGGGGGTAGTTGTCCAAACGTAATTGCCCTGCTCGTAAATAATGTTGGGTAAAAATTAGTAGAGTTGGGCAAATACATACCCCAAAGCTGTACAGACCATCATGTTTGGCAAACACTTTTTGTGTTTACTGAACACTTTTAAAGTGTGAGGGTAATATAGGGATTCGTTTTCAAGAGAGTTGTTGTCCTATGGGATAGTGTTGTAGGAGTAGTTGTTGAGGATAATAGGCTAAGGAAAAAAAAATTGCCCTAAATTCGAATGAATGATATTAGCGTTCAATAAAATGGAATAATGATTCAGGGCAATTCCAAGTGTTATGGAATGGGGGGGGGGGGGGGGGGGGTAGTCGTTTTTCAGAAGGTTAGTTTTTCCAAATATTCGTAATTCCGAAACATGAATTTCCCATAGAAGGGAGTTCATAATTCCAAACATATGATGCATTTCTCCGAAGGTTCGTTATTTCGAAGGTTCATAATTCCAAAAATGAAATAGGGTTCATAATTCCAAAAACGAAATAAGGTTCATAATTCCGAAAATGAAAAAGGTTCATAATTCCGAAGGCTCGTAATTCCGAAAATGCAATAGAGTCCTACATAACTTTTCGGAATTACTAACCTTCTGTAATATGAACCCTTTTCCATTTTCGGAATTATGAACCTTCTGCGTTAGAAACCGTCGGAGTAACGAACCTTCGAGATTATGAACCTTCGGAAAACGACATGTAACCTACGGAATGACGTCCACAAATATTTTCCAGTTTGAAAGAAGAATATTATGAACATCATAATGAATATTTACAAATTGATAGTGCAGTACATAAACCAATATTAGGTACTTTCTCAACTGTTGAGTTTCATGTCAATCATTCATTAAATTTATGAAATATCAACTACTATATTGCTCCGTTACGGAATGACATAAAAAGCGCATGACTTTTCAACCAGAATAAACATTGCTCAAAATCTGTGAACTTTGAATATGCATCCGGTTTTCACGATTGCTGTGGCATTCTGTAGTATGTTAGCTATGATATGGCATCATGTTCCAGGAAATCTGTTTGAAAATATTTGAAGTATGATGCAAACTATGAAATGAGGCAGTGTTACGGAATGGCCGTTAAGAAGTGACTTCTGAAAGTCAATGAGAAATAGTGTATAAAATTCATATTATGTAAATAAGTAGTGAAAACATAATTTTGAAACACAGATTGAGCGAGCAATTTGATGATTTTTGATGACCTAAGATATCTGTGTTAAAAAATAGCTCTATTAATATTTATTAATCTGCTATAATTCATGCAAATTTTATTAATAAATTCATATTTTTGTTAATAATTAGATTTTTGAAAAAATCTAAAGTGTATTCATTTGTGTAGAATGCTTCTGGTAAGTTTAAAAGCCATGTAGATAGAGTTTTTCATTGAATTCCATTTTATATTGCATGTATTTCACTGTTTTATGGATTTCTTATGTATTCTATTGTTTTTTTATTATTCATAAATTTCATCATATGATTTTTTTTATTTGATACTTTAATCTAGATCAATATTTAGGTTTAAAATACAGAACAATCAAACATTTAGAGGAAAGAAATACATCTCATTAACTAAATGGAATAAGAAAACACAATTTTCCTATTTGTTTTGTACACAAAACCCAAAATATCAAAATTATCAAATTTTAAATCATTTTCATATTAGAAAATGATTTCATCATCTGTATTTTAGTTAATAATTGTCTGGTATATTAAGCTGAACTAATATATAGTTTCAGGGTTGAATTAAGTCATGTAACACTGAATTTAATGTCATTCCATAACATTATTTTGTTACGGAATGAGATAATTAATCATATCATGATGATAGATAAAATATTTCTTCAAAACAAAAATACATACATTTTATAGGTATTAGGTATCAACTTTCATAACAAATTGAAAGTCCTTTTCGGGAATAAGTTGAAATTGTGTGTTTTGTGTTACGGAATGACAGTTTTTTTTTTAGTTATAGTTTCCAAGGTTACTGAAGTATGAGAGATAATGCAGAACAGGAACTAATGCTATTCTTATGTACGATGTTAAACTTTGTGTATCAAGTGTATTTCAGCAAACAAGTAATATTAGGATGACCTTTACTCTTCTATTACAATTTATCATAGTCTGAATTATTGATTTAAAGATTATGTTAATCATTTATGCAAATTTTCAGTATTCATAAGTGTGAAATAATCTAAAGTTTGTCAGATTATGAAAAAAAAATCAAACTTTTTAGCCCTCCATAGGCTATTTCATTGAGCCAAATTTTGGTTCGTGTCCTGTTTTGCTGGGAATTGCCCTTCAACATATCCTGTGATCCCCCTTTTTTTTTTTTATCCAGAAAAGATTTTTACTGGTCTGCGGTATTGTACCTTCGCCCGACACACGCTCTGGGAACAATTTCTCCCCGTCAATTTGTGGACTAACCGAAATCTACACTCCAACACTGGATCAAACACCTATACCTTACCCTGTCCGTTAGCTTTAACTTGATTTAAAACCCAAATCCAACCCTAACCTATACTTTTGACGAAATAAAGCCCCAACCACTTGTCGCCTGAATAAATGTCGGAGCACCGCCTATGCCTTGCCAGCTGATTCGCTGATAGCTTATAAACACACATAAGCTCCAGTGCAATTCTTTTATTTCACCCGGATTTGAATTTATCATGACAATTAAACTACGGTCAAGGGCACATGTTCCTAAGATTATGATAAGCCTTTATATTCAACCGAGTATTTCAATATAGAGGTACATTAATTCTCCGCCACTCACCTACTCCCTAGTTGACTCAAACCAAACCCACACATATATTCCCAATCCCTCTCCCTTTCTTTCTCTCTCTTTCTCGGGTATCAACTCACTCTAAGGAATATAGTAATAATATAAAAAAAGGTTATATTGGAACAGTAATACAATAATATAGAAAGAGAAGATAGAAACATACCTCTGACAAGCAAAATCCTCGTTGTGGAACCAGGGTAATCCAAAGGAACAGAATCGTGTGTACCACGCCCATGTTCTATACTTCCATGTGATTGACTGCGCGATCTTGCTCAAAGTTATACTTGGTTTTTCTGACTGAATTTTCTCTAAAATGTTTAACCTCCGCTTGTGAGAAATTGCTCAAATTGAGGTTTGAACGAAGTCGTGAGATGTCGGTGTGTTGATCTCAAATGTCCGGTTGAACGGCATTCGTCGTTAATACTCCAGTTATTGGTATTGTGCGAGATGAACTAAATTGATATTTGTGTCAATGGCAGCCCTGCCTTTATGAATTCATACCATTCCTCTATTCCCATATAATATGAAGTCATGATGCTAAAGGCACGATGCAAATCAAATTGCGGGGCGTCGCTAAGCTTGGATGATCATTCCGAATAACAAAAGATCAACAAGGGTCAGATTTATTGTGCTATGAATCCCCTGTTTTTTACGCCTTTTCTCCTATGAATATGATAAAGTACAATGATTATGAAATGAACCGTACCTTCTATGTGTGACGTCAAATGACGCTACGAAGGACGGTGTCGCCCATCCCACTTGATAAAGTGTTTCATATCTTTTATTGTAAAAAAATATATTTCCTTCGTGTTTTTTGAACGAGCTAAGATACAAACCGAATTAATCATCATTTTTAATACGTGATTGTACTCATGCTATCTTAACTGTAAATATCATATATAGTTTATACTCTGTGTAAATGCAGTGTCAAATACTGTTGTTAGGTTATATCATACAATAACCAATAAATATTTCACTTTTAAATAAAAAAAAAAGAGGCTCGATCATTAAATAGCCATATACATATTAGAATGTCAGTGTACCCCCCGAAATAATCTTTGCAGGTCATAATATTTAAGATATTTTGATGGTCGGATCATTCGAATATTCTTTCATTATGGAGATGGATTATCGTATTTAGAAATACTTGATTTTACCACAGTTTTTAAGATTTCCTACTCATTATATCTTAACTAGTATTGAAATATACAGAATTGTAAAAGAAACTTGATTTTCAAATTTATGATTGGGGCTTGCAGAAGGTATACCCTAGACCTTGAAATGTTGTCACGCCGCTATAGCAGCGTTAGAGAAAAGGAAACAAACCAAGAAACCTAATGATTCTTTGCCATCATCCATCCGAAATTGATATCATTCCTTGGTATTAATGCGTTGATTACTTCTAGTGTGTAATGAAGTAATGAAAATGGGACCGAACTTTGAAGTAAATGTCTCTTGCTCAGATATCAATTTTGGAATCAACTGTTGGTGCATTCGGTATCATAGCTAATGTAATTTAGTCAATATGTTCTACAAGATATAAAGATCAATACCTAAACACATCTCCTATAGGTGACTATTCCCCATGTATTGAAACTTTCCACATTCTCGGGAGGGAGGGTGCTGCAGCCCCTAGCCCCTAGAAGAATACGCTGTCGAAATATAGAAGCGTCGAAATATAGAAGCGTCAAAATAAAGAAGTCAAGCCAAAATTTAAACAAAATAACATTCAATAAACTACCTTCATTTTCAAAAAAAGTATCGGTGTATTCATTTATTTAAAAGTAGACAGCTAATTATAACAGATGTATAAAAACATAATGTTACTCAGATAAAATCAATCAATAAAATATCATGAATACATCAAGTCGAATGCATTTTACTTGGTATGTTGGACAAATAAATCTACCAATCTAGGGGAAAAAATTGATTAATCTATCCTACAAGTATACGTTTTATTACGGCCTTATTCATTAAAATATAACCCAATCGTTTATATATATATATATATATATATATATATATATATATATATATATATATATGTTAAGGTTTCACGTATCGGCTCAAACAAATTGAAAGAAATTGGCTCAAAACAAATTTGAGCCGATACGTGAAACCTTAATATGTTTGGACCTAAGTTAAATGCAGCTTTTAGCAGTTATATATATATATATATATATATATATATATATATATATATATATATATATATATACATACATATATCGTCAAAATAGATGAAAAAAACATTAATATTGAAAATCGGCCTGTATGATTATACATTACATCCACAAATTTTACACTTTCAAATATACTATTATGTACTTTAGCTCCATTATAAGATATAAAGGAGATTGATATTACAAAATGCAACTTATATTGACTTTGTTACATAATATACACACATTTTAGCTTTTCATTTAAGGAAATGCTTGTTAGCCCGACATCACATACCATGCATGATGTAAACACATGACTAAGGGATTATCACCCATCCAGTGAAATTGCTGAAATACCCAAATATGAACATACAATCGATTCGGAAGCACCTATATTGAATATCAATTTTGGGTAGAATTACCTAACTTTGCAAAAAGAAAGTCAAATGTAAACTGTAAGTGCATAAAGTTTGGTAACAATTCCATTTTCAAGGTTTAGCACATGGCCTAAAAAATATTTTTTTCAATCTTCTGCAAGAAAGCATCTTAAAAATGAGTCAAAGACAATAAAACCCGTATATACATATATTTAATACACTTGAACTCGGACTTGAGCATTCAGTTATTTTTCAATATCACATGATACATAATCGAATACAAAGCAGAATTTAAATGATCTTGATGATGAAAGGAAGCACAAAGGAAGACAATTGACCACATTTTGTAGTTTGGCTCAATAACTTTTGATTCAGAGCCCTAAAAATATACCAGATGTATGAGCAGAGAGAGCAAAAATTTCTGCACAGACTGTGTATATTTTTGTTGCATGACCATATTGCGTTTGATGCCAAGAATTTTAAAAAGAAAAATAAGTTCTAAAATCCTTAAATTGGCAACACAATTGGAAGTTCAAAATCATTGTTTTTAAATCAAAATTTGAAACATTTTCAATTTTTTTTGCATAGTTCATAACCATGTATATTGTTTTCAAAGACATTACACCTTATTAGAACCATGTAGCACTTAAAGAAAATCTTTATGGTTGCCAATATGAAGACCAAAATGTGATCAATTCAGCCCTTAAATAATTCCTGTCATGAAAGGGTTAAACATGGATTATAACGGTACATCAGGAATCCTTGAAATAAAAATCTTGCCCAAGTATAAATGATTTTGAATGATATACAGTTAGGATATACGCCGTTTCCTTTCCTAATAATTATACATTTTGGAACCCGAATATACTACCTATAGTAAAATACAGTTCAGTAGGCATGATACATCATACAGAATACAGGTATTCCAGCACAAATTCAAATTCGAATCCAAGCGCTAAAAAACGCCAAAATTGACACATCCAAAGTTGGCAACAGGGAGATTAGCACTTCAATATAGAAGTAGTTGATGGGTTTTTTCTAAAATAAACAAAAATAGAGATGGATGTTGAAATGTACATGCCCAAATGGACACCTGCGTTTAACTCATCATTTATGTTTTCCACGGGGTTTCTACAGGGTTGAATAAATCCGATTTTTCCTTTACAAATTGCATTTTTAGATTCTTCTCGGAAGACATCTACATGAAATAACATTACATGAATATGCATCACACACACTGTCGGGAACGAGCAGCAGATTTGGTTTTCCTTTAGAAATGTGTTGCCAATTTGTAGATGTCAACAAGGATAATGCTTACTTTGAAAGGATTTTACTCCTTCCATCGAACCGTATGTAAGGATTATGCAGTAACGATTCCTTTGAATATGTTTAAGAGACTACATTTTTTTTAAAATTCCAATTCAAATTATTTATTCAGGGGCCTGTAACATAAAGAGATACAATCAATCTTACGATATCAATCGTATAAGTCTATGGCAAACCATGTACTGAAGAGTTACAATTGATCGTAAGATTGATTGTATCTCTTTATGTTACAGGCCCCAGATTACATAATCATTACAAACAATAGCTATTTAGGGGGCACAGTCGGCCCGTGCCCTTCTTAAAACCAATTGACATGCAAGTACAATTTATCTTTTTACAGGGTCCCCACAGAAATTTGAGAACCAAATTCCATGGCTTTCCATAACTTTCCATATCTTTCCATCACCCATTTTGCCTTTTCCATGACCAGATAAGTACCAATTCGGCATCCAAGAGCCGTACGAATTCCACGTAGTGACATACATTATTTCATGTTTGTGGTGGAAGGCTGTAATAGCCACACACACACACACACGGCCCACACCCGCTATCCGTTTTCCGTGACTTTCCAGACTTTGTGAGATTTCTTTTTTCATTTTCCATGACTTTCCATGACTTTCCAGTTTTTGTTTTTTTTTCCATTACCGAGGGAACCTTGATTTATCAATTTTTGCTTGTCGGATCGATATTAAGCAATCCCCCAACCCTTTATTTTTATTTTATTGTTTATTTTGTACAGAACATACTTGATCTATGCACTGATAACAAACACAAAAGATACAATCCTTAATTGTTTGGGTTAAACATACTTGTTCGTCTTCTTTACAAAACCTCTTAAAGACATTCGAATATATTTGTGAGTGGGAGCTCATTTAAACAAAATAATAATGCATAATTAATGTATATGCGTAACTAATAAAAAAAAAGTAATCTACTCTTCAAAAGCCGAACCATTTTTTTGTATTGTTGATAAGCGGAGGCCTTTTAATCAGACAAGTAAAATTATTAATTATATATTTAATTCCACTTCTGATGCTAAGTTAATACAAGTAGATTAAATTGTATCCTGACGTTTTATTGATTTTAAGAGTCAGCCAAACCCATTTTGATTTCCAGTGAACTCAGCGGCTTACCCTTGCAAGGGTTACACATAATATTAACAGATTATGTCGCTGGAGGAAGGTTGTGGGGTTGTGCCTGGATATCCTATATTAGTAGGGCAGATATGTAACAAAAAATGGTCAAGTTGCTCGGATCCGGCAGAAAGCATGAAATTTGGCATACAGGGGTATTTTGGGGTGCTGATTTCAAAAATTGCCGGCCACAAGCGATCTGACCACCGGGTCGGCCGCCATCTTGGATTTCAAAATGGCCGCCATTGAAAATCTTTAAAAACCGTTATCTCCAGTTTCACAAGACCCGTGGCACAGAAATTTGGCAAATAGGGGTATTTTGGGGTGCTGATTTCAAAAATTGCCGGCCACAAGCGATCTGACCACTGGGTCGGCCGCCATCTTAGATTTCAAAATGGCCGCCATTGAAAATCTTTAAAAACCGTTATCTCCAGTTTCACAAGACCCGTGGCACAGAAATTTGGCAAACAGGGGTATTTTGGGGTGCTGATTTCAAAAATTGCCGGCCACAAGCGATCTGACCACTGGGTCGGCCGCCATCTTGGATTTCAAAATGGCCGCCATTGAAAATCTTTAAAAACCGTTATCTCCAGTTTCACAAGACCCGTGGCACAGAAATTTGGCAAATAGGGGTATTTTGGGGTGCTGATTTCAAAAATTGCCGGCCACAAGCGATCTGACCACTGGGTCGGCCGCCATCTTGGATTTCAAAATGGCCGCCATTGAAAATCTTTTAAAACCGTTATCTCCAGTTTCACAAGACCCGTGGCACAGAAATTTGGCAAATAGGGGTATTTTAGGGTGCTGATTTCAAAAATTGCCAGCCACAAGCGATCTGACCACTGGGTCGGCCGCCATCTTGGATTTCAAAATGGCCGCCATTGAAAATCTTTTAAAACCGTTATTTCCAGTTTCACAAGACCCGTGGCACAGAAATTTGGCAAATAGGGGTATTTTAGGGTGCTGATTTCAAAAATTGCCGGCCACAAGCGATCTGACCACTGGGTCGGCCGCCATCTTGGATACAAATACCACACCCGATACAGATCATTTGTAAGGAAGAATGAAGTACAAGCCAGTTCAAATGAAACTATGCAACCAGAATCAGTAGCATTGGCAGAACTGGTGTCCTATTTGGAAGAAATGAAGTGCACAGATGGTAGCCATACTGTGTTCAAGTTAGCAGATCTCGTAAAGCTTTATACAGGACGTTTGGTGCAACTGGGAGGCGATGCGTCAAAGAGGATTAATTCGACTCACATTAAAGACAAGCTTCTCAGACAGCTTCCAAGTCTTGAGGCACATACAACCAATCATGAAGTTCTTTTGTCATTCAAAGAGGACACTGGCGAAGCTTTATTGCATGCCCGTGGACAAAGCTCCGATGATGATGCTGTCATTCTCATGAGAGCTGCTCAGATTGTGCGCAAAGATATTTTGCAGAGGCAGTATCAATTTAATGGATCCCTTCTTGATGAATCTTGTAACAACACAGCACCGTCATTGACAGCATTGATGCAAATGATCCTTGCTGGTACAAACATTAAAAAACAGACTGCGATCAAGAAGAGTGTAAGCGTCCATGCACAATCCTTAAGCCAACTTGTCACATTCAACACCATCAAACGAGGCAGGTTGGAAACTGCAGCATTGCGTCACAATGTGGAGCGTGAAACATCTCTACCGCTTTACCTGGGTCTGCTTATTCATAGCAAAACAAGGAAACGGGATCTTGTTGATGTTCTTTTTCAATATGGTTTGTCTGTTTCCTATGATCGTGTCCTGCAAGTATCCACAGATGAGGCCAACAGGGTTATTGAAGTCTACGAAAATGACCATGTGGTGTGTCCAACCAAACTGCGAAGTGGGTTATTCACAACAGGGAACCTGGATAATATAGATCACAACCCATCCTCCGTATCCTCTCGAAGTTCATTTCACGGTACAGCAATTTCACTTACACAACATGTTTCACAGGATAATAGTGGTACCATTAGAAATCATGAGAACGTCACTGCGAATGGGAAGAGTAAGCGTAGGAAAGTCATAACTGCCCTACCTACATCTTACAGTGATGTCCCTCCTGCAGCATTTCCATCTAATCAGCCCATTCCAAGGAAATCTAAAGGTCAGTCAACTCCAAATGTGTCCACCAGAATAGAGGACAAGGAAAGTCAATGGCTTTCTTTTGTACACAGACTGCAGGAGAACGGAAGTCTTGAGAGTGAAGAGAACATATCCTGGTCAGCCTACATGGCGAATCTACAGGTTGGAGTTCCTCGGCAACCTGCTATTACAGGACTGTTACCTATGTTCCGAGAGAGTGCTCATACATTGGCAATGGTGAAACATGGGATGAACTTAATAAAGCAGGCAACAGATCTAGTGAATCCGGGACAAGTTCCTGTTCTCACAGTTGATCAACCTCTCTATGCTATAGCGAAGAAGATCCAGTGGACATGGCCAAGTGTATATGGCGAAGACAAGTTTGTGGTGATGATGGGAGGACTTCACATAGAGATGGCATTGTTGAAAGTGATTGGTGACTTCTTGGAAGGGAGTGGTTGGACGAGTGTGATGACTAATGCAGGTGTAACAACAGAAGCAAGAGCAGAAAGTCTTCAGAAAGGATCATAAACTTCCAGGGCCCAATGGGCACACCGGGTCACTGCTGCAGCACTTTATGCTCTACAGCAAAGAGCATACGAAGACTACCTCAAAACCTGTGCAAGTGAAGATATCAAATCATTTGATGCTTGGAAGCTCAAGATGACCACAGATTACCCCCAGTTTTGTTACTGGAATAAAGTTCTGCAGCTGGAATGCCTTCTCCTTGCATTCATAAGATCACAGAGGGAAGCAAACTACATGCTTTACGTGGAGACCCTTAGGGCAATCATTCCATATATGTTTGCCATGGATCATTACCATTATGCTAGATGGTTGACAGTGCATCTTACAAATCTCCAGGGTCTTCCAGACGATTCCATGGATACCCATCGTGCATTTGTCGATGGGAAATTTGTCACTCAGAAGTCATCACACAGGTTCTCTGCAATGGCAAATGACCAGGTACATGAGCAGCAGAATGCCGTAGTTAAAGGTGATGGTGGAGTCATAGGAATTACTGAGAATGAAGCAGCTCTTCGCCGATGGATGGTGGCTGGTCCTGAAATAGCAAGAATCATGAGTGAGTTTGAAGACCAGTTCCAGAGCCAGAAGGAACCTGATATCCGTCACCATGATCAATTACCTAGTGTGCAGAAATCCTTTGCATCAGATCTTAACAATGCAATCAGTTCTTTCGAGAAACTGGGGAACCCATTTGCCGAAGACACTAAAGATTTGTATGTGCTTGACACCAAGGTCACCATGGCTAATGAAGTGATTGCTCAACTACGATCTGTGGAGGAAACTGGCAACAAACAATTCAATGCATTTGTAGAGAAGAGACTGAATGATCCTTCTGTCAGTTTCTATGACAACATTTCCAAGAACAATCTGGCACTGTTCAAATCCAAGCCCAAGAAAACACCTGCAAAGTCTCTGGCGAAGATGACTAATATGAAAAGCAATGTTGAACTGTTCTCTCGAATGTACATTTCTTGTCAGGCGAGAGATGGTGATCTTGATGCATTCTTCGAACACGAATGTCACTGTTGGCCTCCGGCACTGGCTGAAGATATATATACAATGCGCCCACCAACCAGCAAAGCCGATCTTGTGCCCTGTTTGGAAGCCCTTGTACCACATCCTGAACGTTCCGATGAAACACCTGTTGCAGAAGTCTGCATTTTTGATGGGGCTGCCTTAGTGCATCAGCTGGATCCTAAGAAATGCAGTAGTGTGGTCAGGACATTTGGTGATTATGCACATAAACAGTTCCTTCCATACTTTGCACGAAAGTTGAATGAGGAGACAGTAGTACGTGTCGACGTTGTGTGGGATACCTACAGATCAGACAGTCTTAAAGGAGGCACCAGGCTTGGTCGTGGAAGTGGCATACCACTTCATGTAACTGAACAGACGTTGGTGCCACATAACTGGAGCAGTTTTCTTCGTGTAAATTCTAATAAGAAGACATTGTTCAGTTTCCTTGCAGCTTCTCTTCAGACGATGAATGTTCCAGATGGGAAAACACTTCTCACGACCCAGGGAGAAATTGTAAAATCAAACCCTCATTCAGATATGTGGCAGAACATTCAACCATGTACACATGAAGAAGCAGATTCACGTATGGTGCTTCATGCTTGGCAGGCATATCGGCAAGGGTACCAAAGTATCATAATCCATGCAACGGACACGGATGTGGTTGTGCTGGCAATCGCAATGGCAAGTAAAATGGATGGCATCGCGGTGTGGTTGGCCTTTGGGCATGGAAAGAATCTTAGGTACATCGGTGCTCACACCATTTCAACAAAACTAGGCCCCGAACGCTCATGGGGACTTCTGTTCCTGCATGCTGTTTCTGGATGTGATACCGTTTCTGCTTTAGCAGGGATAGGCAAGAAGCCTGTATGGGACATATGGATTTCCATGCCAAACTTGGGAGAGGTCTTCAATCGTCTCTCGAATGCACCAGCTGAAGTAACAAATCATGACATGGACATCATTGAAAGGTTTTTCGTTGTCCTGTACAGTAGAACTTCCTCTCTGAAGAAAGTGAATGAAGCACGTAAGCAGCTTTTTGCTCAGGGGAATCGGCAATTTTCAGAACATTCCACCAACAAAGGAAGCACTTACGTCAACATGTGAAGAGGGCAATCTTTCAAACAGGTCACATCTGGGGACAATCCCAAAGTGCAAACCCAGAGCTGCCTTCACCTGAAGATTGGGGATGGACTAAGGATGGTGATGATGGATGGCATCCATTTTGGACACTACTGCCAGAGGCATCAAAAGGGTGCCGAGAACTGATCAAGTGCAAGTGTAAAAAGCGGTGCACTGGAAATTGCAAATGTTTTGCAGCTAATCTTCCATGCACAGGACTATGCTTCTGCTTTGGGCAATGCTTCCGAGATGAGGAGTAGGAGAGGTAAATTGGACGAAAACTTTGGGGCCATTTTATCGCTACATCTGAATGACTGTAAAACTGGTAAGGGAATTTTTTTTTTTTTCAGATATTCTTTTCCGGGTTTAAGCCTGAGAACATTTGAACTATAACAGCTTTGTGCTTTTTAAGATGTCATAGGCTTTTGTCATTTAAAGTCCAGGAAAGAGGTTTATAATATTGTTCATTGCTAACAAATGTTGGTGACCAAATGGTAATGGTGGCCAAACTTGAATTCAAAATGGCTGGCTTATTATGGTTCATCTGACATTTCAATCAGTTTAACAATATCTTTGTTTTTAATTTCAAAATGAAAATTCAAGGGTTACGCTCAACATTCCAGTTTAGCAGCCATATCAGAATTTCATATTCCATATAAATGGGGGTTCCTTGATATTCCTTGTGTCGGCCATATTTTGATAAAAAATTGTGTTGATATTTTTAGTCAAATGTTTGACCTGCACACACTTACACATTTACCATGAAAATACCTTCTGGTACCAAATTTTCATAACCACTTGTCATTTACAACAGATCGAATTTCCATGGCAGTCATATTAGAATTCAAAATGATGGTCATGATTTTCCGCATGTTCAGTCGAACGGTGGCTATGATCATTATGATGATTTTCCGCATGTTTTCTATAAGTCCATATTTGAATTTAGAATGTAAACATACCAATTTCGACCTAGTTACAGCTAGTACCACAGGTCATGTAAAACTCAAGAAAACAATTTTTAATTATTTTTTTCTGGCGGCCGACCCGGTGTTCAGATCACTGGGGCTGCAGCACCCTAAAATACCCCTTTTTGCTAAGTTTCTATGCCACAGGTCTTGTAAAACTTGAGAAAACGATTTTTCATGATTTTCAATGGCGGCCATTTTGAAATTCAAGATAGCGGCCAACCCAATGGTCAGATCGCTTGTGGCCGGCAATTTTTGAAATCAGCACCCCAAAATACCCCTATTTGCCAAATTTCTGTGCCACGGGTCTTGTGAAACTGGAGATAACGGTTTTTAAAGATTTTCAATGGCGGCCATTTTGAAATCCAAGATGGCGGCCGACCCAGTGGTCAGATCGCTTGTGGCCGGCAATTTTTGAAATCAGCACCCCAAAATACCCCTATTTGCCAAATTTCTGTGCCATGGGTTTTGTGAAACTGGAGATAACGGTTTTTAAAGATTTTCAATGGCGGCCATTTTGAAATCCAAGATGGCGACCGACCCAGTGGTCAGATCGCTTGTGGCCGGCAATTTTTGAAATCAGCACCCCAAAATACCCCTATTTGCCAAATTTCTGTGCCACGGGTCTTGTGAAACTGGAGATAACGGTTTTTAAAGATTTTCAATGGCGGCCATTTTGAAATCCAAGATGGCGGCCGACCCAGTGGTCAGATCGCTTGTGGCCGGCAATTTTTGAAATCAGCACCCCAAAATACCCCTATTTGCCAAATTTCTGTGCCACGGGTCTTGTGAAACTGGAGATAACGGTTTTTAAAGATTTTCAATGGCGGCCATTTTGAAATCCAAGAGGGCGGCCGACCCAGTGGTCAGATCGCTTGTGGCCGGCAATTTTTGAAATCAGCACCCCAAAATACCCCTATTTGCCAAATTTCTGTGCCACGGGTCTTGTGAAACTGGAGATAACGGTTTTTAAAGATTTTCAATGGCGGCCATTTTGAAATCCAAGATGGCGGCCGACCCAGTGGTCAGATCGCTTGTGGCCGGCAATTTTTGAAATCAGCACCCCAAAATACCCCTATTTGCCAAATTTCTGTGCCACGGGTCTTGTGAAACTGGAGATAACGGTTTTTAAAGATTTTCAATGGCGGCCATTTTGAAATCCAAGATGGCGGCCGACCCGGTGGTCAGATCGCTTGTGGCTTGCAATTTTTGTAATCAGCGCCCCAAAATACCCCTGTATGCCAAATTTCATGCTTTCTGCCGGATTTGAGCATAAATTTCACATATCTTACACACTAATATCAATATAGCATCTCTATAAAGAGGTTGTGACATAGTTGGTTCTAAACCCTCCTAGCTTTAATGTGAATTGTGACAACCCTATTTAAATTTTCCATCGGTAAATCTCAAATAAATCTTCACCAGAATTTTTTATTTTTGCTTGTTCTAAAAGAAAGAAAGAAAAAATTTGGAAGAACTTAAGGCAAATCTAAGAGTCTGAAATCATCTATTACACTTGTCAGCAAATCTGAAAATCTGAGGACTTTTTGGTAGTTGTTTGCTTTGCTTCTTGCGAAATTTTCAGCTAACTAATTAGGTCTGACTCCCCCATTCGAAATGGTCTAGTGGCGTCCCTGAATATGAAAACTATACTAGATAACACTGCATTACATTAAAGTGGGTTAAATATTAACTGATCATACAAACTATATAACTTTATTATATTCCTGATGATTGCGTGATTGACAGAAAGTCGGTGCATGTACACACAATTTTTCTTGGACACGGTTGTCTTATGCTCTCCACGGCTTCAGTAGTATTCGCCACGAGTCTACAACAAACGTGTAAAAGGAAGGAAAATAGAGGAGGTTGAGAATTTTCTAGTAATAAAATAAAGTTTATTCAATCTAAATTGTGATTTAAAAAAAAAAAGATAACCCCCCCCCCCCCCCTCGAACACGAAGGCTTTTAAGTGCTAGAAACAGTCATCATAGTCAACCACATGATAATGCAGTTGAAATGGAGGGCGGGGGTTGAGGTTATAAAACAAACAGTTACTAGTTGAATTCTAGTACGATGAGAGCGCCCAAGTTTTCAAATGAAAGTACATATATTTTTTCATTGAAACACTTTTCACATGGTTACTTCTCTTAAATGATAATGGTTGATTTTGCATAATATAATAATGTTATAAATGTTGCAGCACCCTAAAATACCCCTTTTTGCTAAGTTTCTATGCCACAGGTCTTGTAAAACTTGAGAAAACGATTTTTCATGATTTTCAATGGCGGCCATTTTGAAATTCAAGATGGCGGCCGACCCAGTGGTCAGATCGCTTGTGGCCGGCAATTTTTGAAATCAGCACCCCAAAATACCCCTATTTGCCAAATTTCTGTGCCACGGGTCTTGTGAAACTGGAGATAACGGTTTTTAAAGATTTTCAATGGCGGCCATTTTGAAATTCAAGATGGCGGCCGACCCAGTGGTCAGATCGCTTGTGGCCGGCAATTTTTGAAATCAGCACCCCAAAATACCCCTATTTGCCAAATTTCTGTGCCACGGGTCTTGTGAAACTGGAGATAACGGTTTTTAAAGATTTTCAATGGCGGCCATTTTGAAATCCAAGATGGCGGCCGACCCAGTGGTCAGATCGCTTGTGGCCGGCAATTTTTGAAATCAGCACCCCAAAATACCCCTATTTGCCAAATTTCTGTGCCACGGGTCTTGTGAAACTGGAGATAACGGTTTTTAAAGATTTTCAATGGCGGCCATTTTGAAATCCAAGATGGCGGCCGACCCAGTGGTCAGATCGCTTGTGGCCGGCAATTTTTGAAATCAGCACCCCAAAATACCCCTATTTGCCAAATTTCTGTGCCACGGGTCTTGTGAAACTGGAGATAACGGTTTTTAAAGATTTTCAATGGCGGCCATTTTGAAATCCAAGATGGCGGCCGACCCGGTGGTCAGATCGCTTGTGGCTTGCAATTTTTGTAATCAGCGCCCCAAAATACCCCTGTATGCCAAATTTCATGCTTTCTGCCGGATTTGAGCATAAATTTCACATATCTTACACACTAATATCAATATAGCATCTCTATAAAGAGGTTGTGACATAGTTGGTTCTAAACCCTCCTAGCTTTAATGTGAATTGTGACAACCCTATTTAAATTTTCCATCGGTAAATCTCAAATAAATCTTCACCAGAATTTTTTATTTTTGCTTGTTCTAAAAGAAAGAAAGAAAAAATTTGGAAGAACTTAAGGCAAATCTAAGAGTCTGAAATCATCTATTACACTTGTCAGCAAATCTGAAAATCTGAGGACTTTTTGGTAGTTGTTTGCTTTGCTTCTTGCGAAATTTTCAGCTAACTAATTAGGTCTGACTCCCCCATTCGAAATGGTCTAGTGGCGCCCCTGAATATGAAAACTATACTAGATAACACTGCATTACATTAAAGTGGGTTAAATATTAACTGATCATACAAACTATATAACTTTATTATATTCCTGATGATTGCGTGATTGACAGAAAGTCGGTGCATGTACACACAATTTTTCTTGGACACGGTTGTCTTATGCTCTCCACGGCTTCAGTAGTATTCGCCACGAGTCTACAACAAACGTGTAAAAGGAAGGAAAATAGAGGAGGTTGAGAATTTTCTAGTAATAAAATAAAGTTTATTCAATCTAAATTGTGATTTAAAAAAAAAAAGATAACCCCCCCCCCCTCGAACACGAAGGCTTTTAAGTGCTAGAAACAGTCATCATAGTCAACCACATGATAATGCAGTTGAAATGGAGGGCGGGGGTTGAGGTTATAAAACAAACAGTTACTAGTTGAATTCTAGTACGATGAGAGCGCCCAAGTTTTCAAATGAAAGTACATATATTTTTTCATTGAAACACTTTTCACATGGTTACTTCTCTTAAATGATAATGGTTGATTTTGCATAATATAATAATGTTATAAATTATTTTCAAAACAAACCTACCAAAAAGTTTGGAAGCTCTAATAAATCTGATTGGAAATATCCTTGTTATCACTACACTTTCATCGTGAACATTTCATTTTATCATTGTTAGTCATTTTCCTATACAATGATGGTCCATTTTAATTGATCCATATATACTGTAACATAGAACCAAATACGGTAACACTTGAGGGAAAAGGTCAGGATTTCTGACAGGTTTTGAGCAAATCACCATTTGTCACGGAGTGTTTGTATTCTTCCGTGGAACAGTTCTGAAAATGGTTTCTAAATAACTGAAGACTCCGTATGTACGGGAAATAACACCGCCTGAAAAATGTCGACAGACTGAATGTTATCCTGTAGAGTGGAGGATGTGCAGTGTATGACAGATTCGTAACTGAACTTAAATTAACCCATAGACTACGGGAACCGGGTGGCTCCTATATTAAGCCTATGAGAGCTACATAATTCAATAGTCAATGGGTTAACAATGATTACAATACTCATCTAAATGCTTTAATCAATGATCTGTAAAAAATGTCGTGGTTGAAATCGAACAGAAAGAAATATCTATGAATGTTCTCAGTCATCCAGATAGTATAACATTGAATCTTCTAAACAACCAACCGGGTCAACAACCAATTGCCGCCAAATAGCAGTCGGCCTGATGAAGCGTCCCTGAGTGGACGTGAAACGTCGCAAGCTAAAACTAAGTAAGTCCAGTTGACTTGTTCATAAGAACAGAAAGTTTCCACGGAAGGAAATTTTATTTTTGGAAAGAAATATATTTCGACTTACCACTCCGTTCTTCCCTGTTGCCATGTACGGACGAGTAAACCCTTCATTGTAATAGGCCTAGGAGTAAATGGACGAGTGATACATAGTACAATATCCTTGTTATGATTAGGAACAGTTTAAACAGAATATAACTTGAACCCAATCTTCTTAGTAGGTACAATTCGGGATTATCCTCAAACACATACAAATATGAATCTCTGCCTGGATTGCGACACGACAATTTTGTGACATTCGTAATTGTATGGCCTGTACAAATCTACAACAAATGAATTATAGTAACTTTAAGTTAAACCTATGACTTAAACAAACATACGCACACACACACGCACACACACACAAAGGTCCGCCCAAAACAATTTTTTAACATAAAGAATAAAGAACTCATCTCCACGTGTTTTCTACAGATACATGAAATTCTATATTTTTTTCTTGAAAATAGAGAGGCAGTAATAACGATGTTACATTTTTTAACAAAACAAACAAACAAAAAGCGACGATTATCTTAAATTCACCCATGAATCAACAAACTCTTATCGCCTTTCCTATTAATTTTAATCCGGAGATCGGCCATATATTTTATATCAATCGTGTTAACATGAATTAAACGCGATGGGATATTTTGATCAAGTGGTACAATGTATTGAACACAACTGGATATTTCAAGTTTCATAATCACCCTTGAATAGTATCGGCCGTCAGCGGAGCTTCGTGCAGGTATGGGTTCCATGTAGTATGAGTAGCCTGATCCCGATATCGGATAATCATCCCCACGATATCCGTTTCCAAACTGCTGCACGGCTCCTAGCTTCCGGCTTCTTTGAGCACGCCCGTTGATCGACCTCTCAGCACTGTTACGATAATACATCATGCTTCGCAGTCGCATAGTCAATCCAAGGAGGAAGGCGAAGAAGACTAGGATGACTATGAGGACTCCCCCGACAACGATGCCGATGATAGCCCCACCGCTTAGGCCTTCCGAACCGGCGACTGCATGAAAGCAAAGTGGTTGAAGATTGACTAACGTGTAAACAGGTTAAAATTAGAGCAACGTTAGTAATGAATTCTAATTTCTACCGAGTACTCAGTAAGGTTATCACTCATGAATATCTTAAAACATGCTTTGTTTACATCACTTACAGACACATACAAACAAAATGATAACATCACGTACCATGACCTTTGATCTTTTCCTGTGATGAAATATAACCAATGAAACAAAGCCCTAATTAGAATCATAACATCATCCCCAATCCTACTATCCAAAGCCTAATTCTGCCTCTAATAGTAAAATTACTTTATTTTTATACAACACATGTAAGAACCGTCTGCTTTGTCCAAGAGATAAGTTTTTAATGCCCAACTAAGTACAACTCAATAAATAAACATGACCCTAAAAGTATCATAATGGGAGGGGCCTAATAATATCTATAAACTTCCCAAATCTTAATGTAGACATGCCAGTAGTAATATTGGAGCGCCTTAAGCACCTTGCGTGGTCGGTATAAGTGCTAAAAAAAAATCATCCAATATTATTATTATTTATATAGGACCAATGGAAGGCAGGACAAATGGAAAGCAGAACAAATGGAAGGCAGGACCAGTAGCACCTATAAGACCTCGAACGTCTCCCAATATGATGAAACTCACTGTGAGTGCACACCCTTCCATCCCCGGTGAAGCCCGCAAAACAAGAACACGAATAACTGCCCATGGAGTTGGTACACGTAGCGTTCTCCGAACAGATACCAGCAATGCTGCACTCATCAACGTCTGAAAAAAGTTAAAACAAATTTAGAATGAACGTGGTTTAGAAATAAAAAGGTCTCAAACTCGTAGGCGATTTCATTCAACTCCTTCATTTATTTATTCGACCACTGGACATGTTTAAAAATCAATTGAAAAGGGGAAAATGATACATTTTAGATAAAGCAGAATATTATTCTTAAATAAACGCTATTGTGGTATCATGCTATAAATTTCCTAAAGAACGAATGTTTTACAGGTTGGGTGAACACAGCTCTGTAACAGGGTGTGGATAGAAGAAACGCCATTCGACAGCTCCGCAGACACTCGTTCAGATTTGAGCTCTTGAATAGTTTTCCCGTGTTAATTAACTTTTCTCTTCCCTCCAAGGGTATGGCTAATTCTGGTGAGGAAAACCCGCCTCGACTTACAGCACAGTTAGTAGAAGATACTATTAAGGAGGCTCTCGGCTCTTTTAACCCTTTCATGACAGGAATTATTTAAGGGTTAAATTGATCACATTTTGTTCTTGAAATTGGCAACAACAATATTTTTCTTTTAGTGCCTACAAGGTTCTGATAAGGTGTAATGTCTTTGAAAACAATATACATGGTTAGGAAATTTGTTGAAAGGTTGAAAAAATTGCCAATTTTGATAAAAAACAATGATTTTGAACCTCTCAATGTGTTGCCAATTTAAGGATTTTAAAGCTTATTCTTGTTTTTAAATTCCTGGCATCAAACGAAATATTGTCATGGAACAAAAATGGACAAAGTGTGTGTAGACATTTTAGCTCTTTCTACTCATACATCTGGTATATTTTTTAGAGCTCTGAATCAAAAGTTATTGAGCCAAACCACAAAATGTGGTCAATTGTCTTGAAAGGGTTAACGAATACTTGAACTCGACACTTTGACAGAAAAATTACGGCCGACACTCAGGAGTTGAGTAAACTGAAAAGGGCGGCAGAACTCTCTTTCAAATACAAAGGCAATAAACTTCAGTTTGAGTTCAAGAATACAGGAGATATTAGAGAGGGCATCGATTGATCTTTGTGATATATTATTGTTATTGTATTCATTTTATGTTATGCACTGCAGTATTATGTTAATATGAATGATTGAAACAGTCAATAAATCAAATCAAATCAAATCAAATCAAATCAAATCAAATGAAATCAAATCTAGAAAGTGGAAGTAGCCAGGCAAAAAGAGATTCTCACAGAAGCTATCTCAC
The DNA here is from genome assembly GCA_025618425.1 of Heliocidaris tuberculata. Classification (NCBI taxonomy): domain Eukaryota; kingdom Metazoa; phylum Echinodermata; class Echinoidea; order Camarodonta; family Echinometridae; genus Heliocidaris; species Heliocidaris tuberculata. Next base: position 18,085,533 of record CM046848.1, read on the forward strand.
AGAAGCTATAGCTGATCTAAAGAAAAGGAAAAAAGCTCATTCGACTAGCTGACAAGTCTGAAGGAGGCGGGTATAGTAGATATAGAAGTTACTGAAAGATCCTATTTTGAAGATGCTCAAATTCTCAGTTTGATTCTTATCTTACCTTTAATGAAGTGATACTTATATACTAAAGAGTTGCGAAGTAAATTGAGCATATTGATTTAGTCAGTTATTATGTGCTTTACCGATTGGATGATTTAATGATTTTATATTCATTTAACTAATAGGCTGGAAGGTTGTAGAGGAGTACTTGAGCGACGATTTGGCTTCGGATTCAGAATATGAGAAGCGCATACGGCAAGTATAAGCCAGAGTTAAAAGAAACAAGAGCAAATCTAACCGCCCTTCTACTAATAGAGCTAGACCAAGTTATGAAGTACCTAACGATAACCCTAAAAGCAAATCTAACCGCCCTCCTCCCAAAATTGTCTAACAACTCCGCCAAAAAGTACTAAAATGTTGGCGTGCCTTTTTCAATAAAAACGAAACTAAAGAAATTAAATACAAATATAAATTTTACTTGGGGAGGGGTCACTAGAACCTCCGGTTCATACGGTCCTGCTTTTACTGTACAATATTTAATTGAAATAGTTTTATTATGAATGACGAATCCTCTTTTAGAAAACATAATGGTGTGTTTCACATGTGAAAGATGTGAACCAGGAATGCATAATGTTCGACTGAAATATGACCGGGATTGAGTATTTAGCAACTGCCGTCATTGTCCATGTAATTTGTTTTATGCAACAAATATCACATGTGTATAGCTGCTTATACGACCAGGATATGTGAGCTTTAGCCTGATAGAACAAAAAATTCACCTTGAATCTTCTCTCAACTTTTGCCTGGAGCCTCGGTGCCGGAAAATTATGCCTGTGTCTGATCCTTTCACTTTATTTTGTTATACTGACCTGTGGAGCATGGAATATTGATATGACTATATATATATATATATATATATATATATATATGTGTGTGTGTGTGTGTGTGTGCATGTACCCTTCATGCATTATGGGTACCAGGTCATGTTCACACACAGCAATTGAGGGACAGTTGGAAATTGAAGGACCGAAAGCCGGTGCTTCAATTTCAAATCATATTTTCGCATAATTATCCTACTTAAAACGTAAAAGAAATCATTTTGCCTGCTGAATCTTTAAATTAAGCCCAGAACATTACTTTGTAGCTAATATCTTTTTAAAAATCATTTGCTAAATTGCAAAATTTTTCGATTGTTTTTCGGTCCTTCAAATGCGGTGTGTACGTGTTTCGTGCGTGTCCGTCGTTTTGGACCTTATGAACACACACTTCTCTTAATTTCCTTTACTGGAATAGCGCCCTCTTGAGTTCTATATGTCGATACAAATTCTCTATTTGATTGCGAGGGCCATGTAGACACTATCATAATTATCCTTTTATCAGACATCCTTCCTTGATCATCCAAGGAATTTTGAATAAACTATTAATGGTATTAACAGAAATATGAATATTAATAATCATAATTATATTATTAACAGTAAATGTAATCATGAATATTGCAAACATTCGAACTGAAATTGAATTTGCGCTTAGGAGAAAAGATTTTGGTTTTCCATTTTCCCATTATACATTTATACATTTTCCGAAACATATTTCTTGTTTTCTTTTTTTTTTTAAATGTTGTCCTGGCAATTAAATTATTTTAAAGTGTGTGTAAAGCCCTTGAGGGGCCAGCACATTTGGATGCGCTACATGCGCTTCGGGCAAAAGAACGTACTGAACTTTCATTACATACGCGATATTATTTCCAAAGTTATATTCTGCACATCACAATATTCTGCTTTCTTCTCATTGTTGCCATGGAAATGACATTATTTTTGAAGTGTGTGTAGCTTCACGTGTCTACAGTGCATTTGAAGGACCGGCACAATTGGTTGCGTTGTATACGCTTCTAGTGAACGGGAGTTCTGAACTTTCATTACTTACGTGATATTTTATTTAAATACATCTTCTGCACATCACAATTTCCCACTCTCTTCTCATTGTTGCCATGGAAATGAAATTATTTTTAAAGTATGTGTAGCTTCACGTGTCTACCGTGCATTTGAAGGACCGACAAAATTGGTTGCGTTGTATACGTTTACTGAACGGGAGTTCTGAACTTTCATTAAATACGCGATATTATTTCCAAAGTTATATTTTGCACATCACAATATTCTGCTTTCTTCTCATTGTTGCCATGGAAATGACATTATTTTTGAAGTGTGTGTAGCTTCACGTGTCTACAGTGCATTTGAAGGACCGGCACAATTGGTTGCGTTGTATACGCTTCTAGTGAACGGGAGTTCTGAACTTTCATTACTTACGTGATATTTTATTTAAATACATCTTCTACACATCACAATTTCCCACTCTCTTCTCATTGTTGCCATGGAAATGACATTATTTTTTAAGTGTGTTTGGCTTCACGTGTCTACAGTGCATTTGAAGGACCGACACAATTGGTTGTGTTGTATACGTTTTTACTAAACCGGAGTTCTGAACTTTCATTACATATGCGTGATATTATTTCCAAAGTTATATTCTGCACATAACAATTTTCTGCTTTCTTCTCATGTTTGCCATAAAAATGAAATTATTTTTAAAGTATGTGTAGCTTCACGTGTCTACCGTGCATTTGAAGGACCGACAAAATTGGTTGCGTTGTATACGTTTACTGAACGGGAGTTCTGAACTTTCATTAAATACGCGATATTATTTCCAAAGTTATATTCTGCACATCACAATATTCTGCTTTCTTCTCATTGTTGCCATGGAAATGACATTATTTTTGAAGTGTGTGTAGCTTCACGTGTCTACAGTGCATTTGAAGGACCGGCACAGTTGGTTGCGTTGTATACGCTTCTAGTGAACGGGAGTTCTGAACTTTCATTACTTACGTGATATTTTATTTAAATACATCTTCTGCACATCACAATTTCCCACTCTCTTCTCATTGTTGCCATGGAAATGACATTATTTTTTAAGTGTGTTTGGCTTCACGTGTCTACAGTGCATTTGAAGGACCGACACAATTGGTTGTGTTGTATACGTTTTTACTAAACCGCAGTTCTGAACTTTCATTACATATGCGTGATATTATTTCCAAAGTTATATTCTGCACATAACAATTTTCTGCTTTCTTCTCATGTTTGCCATAAAAATGAAATTATTTTTAAAGTATGTGTAGCTTCACGTGTCTACCGTGCATTTGAAGGACCGACAAAATTGGTTGCATTGTATACGTTTACTGAACGGGAGTTCTGAACTTTCATTAAATACGCGATATTATTTCCAAAGTTATATTTTGCACATCACAATATTCTGCTTTCTTCTCATTGTTGCCATGGAAATGACATTATTTTTGAAGTGTGTGTAGCTTCACGTGTCTACAGTGCATTTGAAGGACCGACACAATTGGTTGCGTTGTATACGCTTCTAGTGAACGGGAGTTCTGAACTTTCATTACTTACGTGATATTTTATCCAAAGCATGTTCTACACATCACAATTTTCCGCTTTCTTCTTATTGTTGCCATGGAAAATGACATTATTTTCAAAGTATGTGTAACATCATGTGTCTACGCTACCTTTAAGGGACCAGCACATGTGGTTGCGTTGTATACGCTTCTGGTGAAAGAGGGTTCTGAACTCATACGTGATATTTCAGATATCAGATTCGAGGGGGGGGGGGGGGTGTTTATTGCAGTTTTCATCACAAAACAGATCAACATGCATGAATTCTTCCGCCAACAGTAGCGATTATGGATTATGAACATAGGACACAACACTTAGCGAGACCGATATAGTAAAGATACACATAAGTAACAATGGAATTAAAAAATCTTAAAAGGAGAATCAAAGAAATACATAGGCATATTCATAAAGTGATGATTATAATAATAATAGAGAACAAAGTGACGAAATGGGAAAGTAAGACGGAGCAGATGATAGAACTTGCAATCAGTAAAAGATAAGATGATGAGAATGTGTTCCAATTTCGCACATTGTATATTTGTAAAAGAAATGGTTCCACTAAGGGCAACGGGCAATGATTTTTTTTTTTTTTCATATTTCCTCTTTAATTGGGAAAACAAAGGTGTTTTGGTGAAAACTGCAGAGGCACAAATAGATTCAAAGTCCTATTGTGATGTTAACAGGCAGGGCCGTCGGTAAAGGGGGATGTGGGGGTGTGACACCCCCCTCCCCCACCGCTATGGATATCGTCGGTAAAACTGCGCTGTCGTCGGGAAAAATGAGAAGAGGGGGGAAAAATAAGTAGGGAGGGGAAAGAAGAGAAAAGGAAAAAAAAGGAAAAAGATGAGAAGGAAGAAAGAGAAAAAAAGAAAACGAGAGAAGAAAAAAAGAAAAAAGAGAAAAGGAAGAGGAAAGAGAGGAAAAGAGAAAAAAAAGAAAAAAGGGAAAAGACGAAAAGGAAGTAAAAGGCAAAATAAAAATTTGACAATGAACAATGGTAAAGAGAAGAAAAGGTCTCGGAGAGAAGAAGAGATGTTCTGACTGAGGTTGTGCTTGTCGGTACAGTGGAGACGTAGAGTTGGGTCAGGCGGGGCTCTCTGTACCGACATCGGTACCTAATTTCTGTACATTTTCACTACAAAAAGTGTCAATTTTTTTAATTTTTTATTATGGATTGTGTCGGGTCAGGCAGGGCTCTCTGCCTGTACAGTGGGCCAGAATGGCTCCAAAGTGCGCCAAAATTCATATTCACTGAGTTTTACTTAAATTTATAACTTAAGTTATGGGTTTAAAGGCATTCAGACCCATAGAATCCAATGATAATATTTTCAAATAACTCTGACGTCATTAGAATACCGATTTCTGATTGGCTGTCAAAATCCAATGAAAAATAATATATTTCTGGCATTACATTGATTTTCATACTTCAGAAAATTGATAATGCAATCTCTATGCTTCTATATCAATAAGTGAAAAGGGTGATAACTTAAAGCCCAAGCATACGGTACGTATGACTTAAGAGGGGGGGGGGGGGGAGCGCCGTACTGGAAAATATTTGTAATAATGAGAAATTTACAATTTATTGTAATGTATGATGTCATTACTTGAAATTTAACTTTAATAATGCATAAACTGATAAAATAATAATATTCAGCTAACTAAAAAATGATTTATTAAACGAAGTTTAACAAAAAAATGAAAAAGCGCCCGCCCTCTGTAGCCTTGCTAATTTTGCGAAAAGGAAACGTACTTGTATCACTGAGAAGTATATTCTGTAGGTACTATCAAGTTATCAAAATCATAATACTGACTGATAAGTTCCATACTATTTTGAGTCCTTTTGCCCTACTGTTTAGAGGCCTACTGTCAGAAGAGTGAATTATTTCGAAAAGCCTTCGCCTTGAAATATTCACTGAAGCCATTGAGAATTACTCAGAATGTTGGGTCTGTTAAAAAAAAAAAAAAGAGATAACATTTTGAGAGCTTGGTTTTGGTGTTGGACAAATTATAATACAAATCATACTTTCTCCAAAGCCCTATAATTTATTATCTTGCTTACTTCTTATGAGTGTTAATCATGTTTATATGGGACATTGCCGTGTAAAAAAAAAAAAAAAAAAAAAAAAAAAATTCATGCGCGCCATGTGGCGCCACATGAAGACAGAGAATCCTCTGCAGCGTCTGCGCTGTCCAAAATAAACATATTTTTCCGGGTAACAAATGTGCAAGGAAAATCGGCTCTAACATAAAAAGTGGCAGAAGGTGGCAGCCAAATCTGTCAACTTAAAGCTGCATGAGACATCAGGAAAAATGGTGGTAATAAAATTGAATTGGAAATCCGTGGAAATCTAAACTTTTCATATGGATTTATAAAAAACACGAATAATCAGTCTATTTTCTACGATAATTACCCTATCATACTCACGAAGATTGCGTTTCTTTCCATTTTTACCCCATTCATAAAGTGAAATGAACTCTCAGGAATATGTGGGAGCAGTTATAGATCGATAACTTAAAAACTACATGTTGAAATAACTTATTTATTTAATTGGTCACAATTTACACTGAAACTCGCAATATGTTGAATTTTGCAGCTTGAAGCAGGAAATATACACCCTTAATGTACATACCGGAGTTAAATATTTTACTGAAACATTCTTCAAAGTATTGTCATTCAAGAGGGCATGACCAAAAATTAAAAAAAAAACGAATTGCCCAAAATGACTTTTGGTGCACTTTAGTTTCCCCGTGGCCCACTGTGCGACGTCTGTAGCGTACAGTACCGTGCATGATTTCTGTACATTTTCACTATAAAAAAGTGTCATTTTTTAAAATTATGGATCGTGTCCGGTCAGGCAGTGCTCTCTCTCTGTACCGACGTCTCTACCGTATTGTGCCGTGCATAATTTCTGTACATTTTCACTACAAAAAAGTGTCAACATTTTTGACGATGGACCGTGTCGGGTCAGGCAAGGCTCTCTGTACCGACGTCTATATCGTACCGTGCCGTGCATAATTTTTGTAATTTTTCACAACAAAAAAGGGGCAAAACTTTTGCTCGCTCGCAATATAATACCATCACGTAATCGGGGAGCAAGATGCTCAAATATCCTCATATTTGGGTAGTTATATAGGCGAATGTAATTTCTGTACATTTTAACAACAAAGTGTCAGTTTTTTTGCTCGCTCGCTTCGGTCGCTCGCAATAACTACCACCTTATAATCGGGTAGCAAGATGCTCATACTTTGTCCTCATATGTCGGCAGTTTTATAGCCGAATATGTAATTTCTGTACATTTTTACAACAATAAGTATCAAAATGTTTGCTCGCTTGCTTCACTAGCTCACAATTAATAACTACCACCCTATAATCGGGTAGCAAGATGCTCAAATGTCCTCATACTGAGTTAGTTTTATAGACGAATATGTATTTTCTTACATTTTCACTACAAAAAAGTGTCAAAATTTTTGCTTCCTCGCTTCGCTCGCTCGCAATATATAACTATCACTTCATAATCGGGCAGCAAGATGCTTAAAATGTCTGAATATTAAAGGTAGTTTTATAGCCGAATATTGTGTACATTTTCACTACAAAAAGTGTCAAAATTTTTGCTCGCTCTCTTTGCTTGCTCGCAGTAAAAAAAAAAAAGAGCGTCAGCCCTTTGGGAAACTATGCCTTTACGTCTATGGGAAGGGGAGGGGTGGTGAAACTTTATTTAAATACCGTTTTTTTTTTTTGTTTTTGTTGTTGTTGTTGTTGTTTTTGATCGTCGGTAATCGGTGGCAATTTTTGTCGGTATCAGTGGCCTCTACAACCCCCCCCCCCCCCCCCCCCCCACTGGAAAAGGTCCAGCGATGCCCCTGTCAACAGGGAATAATATCGGTTGATGCATGTTCCTTTATACAGACTTAGGTGGTTCCAGTGAGATTGTATATCCTCTACGTAGCGTAGAGGATAATACAGAATTGCAGAGGCAAATAAAAGCAAAGTCCTATTGTGATGTCAACAGGGAATGATGTCGGTTGTCGGTTGGTGCATTCATGCCTGCATGCAAATTCATACTTTTGCTAGTCTACAGTGATTTGTTTTGTTTTTGTTTTTGTTTTTGCTTTTGTTTAAATATTATGTAACTTTATGTACTCTGTGTTTACAAAAAAGAACAGAATATTGATTTATATCATTGAAGCTCAATAAAAATAGAATACAACATATTCCCTTATACAGACTTATAACATGTAGAAGGATGGTTTCAGTGCGATTGTATATTCTCTGCGTATCGTTCCTATGCAAACATTTCGAATTTTGGTCCACATATTTTGCACAACATGTGGAACTAATTCCCGTAAATGATCACCGATCTTAGAGTTATTTGAAATTTCAACCCTCTCCCATCCCCCTTTCAATATCTTACTCTCTCTCTCTCTCTCTCTTCCCCAATCTCTTTCATTTCAGAAGGCTTTAATAACGCGTTTCCATAGAGTAGCCGGGAAATGGGTTTCTATAAAACATTTCTAATCAGAGCGACGGGTTCAATATTCGAGCTGTCAATAAAAGACGCTATTTTGCTTTCTCCTCTATTAGTAACTACTAGTGCCCCCTTTTTTTTATTCCCCCTCCCTCCACCCCCCCCCCTCTCTCTCTCTCTCTCTACTTTCTCTTTCGCTCTCCTTCAGAATTGTTATCATTGATTTTAATTAATCTCCATCACTCAGTGTGGAATTGTTAATTGCCGCTACTTTGCTTCCTCCCCTATTAGTTGATAGCTCCCTCCCCCGCCCCCGCCCCTCTCTCTCTCTCTTTCTGCGAAACTTTTTGTTGAAAACCAACATCTTCCCATGCAGTGGCTTACATGTTTGCATTTTCTTAAATGTTCTCCTCTCAGTCTTTATGCGCCCATTTAAAATGATAAGAAAACAATACACACAAACAAACAACGAAGAAGAGGTAAAAAAAAAAAATCAAAAGCAGTAACAACTGATTTGTAATTTTCATGATATAGCTATTGCATATCGATGCATGTTCGTTAATGTTAGAATAGTACATAGAAGCTAAGATGAATTTAACAAACCGACATGACCGAGGGCATACATAAATAATTGCAAGGCAGAATCGCAAATAAGACACATTATCATTCGCAATTATATATAAACAGGGGCGTCGCTAGTGCGGGGTGTAGGGGGTGTGACACCCCCATTAAAAATTCCGTTGGCAAATGTGCCACCTCTGTCGGTAAAAGAAGGAAGGAAAGGAAAAAGAAAGAGGGAAGAGAAGGGAAAGAGAAAAGGAGAGAGAAAGGAGGAAAAGGAAAAGAAAAAAATAAAGAGAAAGGGAAAGAAAAGAAATAAGAAAAGAATGAAAAGAAAAAGAAAGGAAAAGAAAAAACTGGAAGCGCTCGCTCGTTTTTCTCGCTCGCATTTCAAGTACCTTAACCATTGCCGGTGATATTGATAAGTACTATTCTTTTGAAAGAAAACTGGTTTACATCTTACGTGTCTGTCTTATATTATACTATTCTTCTACTCATAGAATGATAGTAATAATGATAATAATAATAATGAATGTTCAGGAGCGCTAAAAACAGAAAGTACCAAAGCGCTTACAAAATTACGGACTTAAAGAAAGAGTAATGTAACTGCAAGGAATCGAGCTGGAAGTTGACCTAAGAAAGTTTAATTATCTGGAAATAACGACCTGTGACCAATAGCCTATCCCTATCATACCCACTATGAGAACGGAAGATGCCGATAAAACGTACGTTACTTAAATCACGAGAATAGAGTAGCTATACACTAGAACCTGTTCTCAGTGTTTATACCTTTTTTTTTTTTTTTTTTTGCTCGCCCGCTAGCTCATAAAATCTAGAAATAGAAGGGTTTTGGACTGCAAGCGAGGTGCCAAACAGAATCATATTCGGCAGATAGTGAGCGAATATTATCATGGAGATCTCTTAGAGGCTTATAGTGTATTTTGATGACGAAACAACGCTTCTACCATGAACTGGAAGTTATATATTTAAAAATATTAAAATTTAAAATTCTATTCTTTTAGTATATGGCTTAAGTGTTAAGGAGAAGCTTTTAAACTCTAAATAGCTTTTATACGAAGATTTCAATAGACTTCCTGTCTCTCGCTATTGTGTCTGACAGTGAATACTGAAAAGAACTCGCCACCCTACTCGCTTTCGGATACAAAGGATCCCCATTGTATTTCAGGACGTAATTTCAGTACCCGCCCCTATGTATAGGTTAATGTAATAATTATTCTTAAAAGCTTCCAAGTATACCAATGATAACATGCAACATATAGTTTAGACGTAGTAAACCCTGTGTGGAGAAATGAATGTGATACAAATTTAGCTGATCAAAGACTACAGAGTATAGAAGTAGTGAATTATAGATTCCCAAGTTGTTTATTTCTAAAACATGATTAGGCATAGCACTAAATGGAGGCTGATGTGATGTTTAGTTATGAAAATTAGAAATCCCTAAACGAGCGGGGGGAGGGGGCAGATCTTACTTTAGAAAAAAAAAATGATAAAGTTCAGTTCTGGTCTTGCGATTACGTTGTCAAAGAAACTGCATGTAGTGGGGAAAGGTTTCATACGTAGCATGAGAACTGGTGCACACTCTTTGAAATAACCAAAATAAGAAGAAAGTTATACTTGGCCTTGCTGAAAGTAACATGCACTACACAAAAAAATGAGTTTATGGGACTGCAAACAGAAGGGGGTGGGGTGAATGTTTAGTGTAATCATTTTGAATTTCTATTTTTATCATTCATATTATCATTATCATTGTATCATTATTATCATCATCATTATCATTGATATTGTTATCATTATTATTATAATCATCATTACTATTATTATTATTATTATTATTATTATTATTATTATTATTATTATTATATATTGTTATTATTATTATTATTATTATCATCATCATTATTGTTATTATTATTATTATTAATATTATTATTATTAATATTATTATTATCATCGTCATTACTATTATCATTATTATAATTATTATTATCATTATTATTATCATTAGCATTTTGTCATATTTCGAATTTAGGGACATTTGAAGAACAATCCCTTTTCATGTTTTTATGAAGACATTTATCTTCGATATATTTCTAAACTGGGTGGTTCATAATCTAGCAAAAGGCCCCAAAACATTTCGTTAAACTAGTAAAGATCAACATCTGCGATAATGTTTGAAAATAATTTCTTGTTTGTATGGGGGGGGGGGAGGGGGTATTAGTGTTAAAATGCAGCTTAACAGCTGCTGTCGGCAAATTTAAGTCTTACACACCGACGCGTCGGTGTGTAAGACCTAAATTTGTTTGCATTGAATGTTCACATTTAAAATGTGAACATTCAATTCTAATTTGCTATTCATCAAAATAGTTAGTACTTTGAAATAAGAAGCCATCCATGCCATGGAACGCTGGCTAGGATTGCGGCCTAGATTAAAATTCTATTCTTTTAGTATGGCTTAAGTGTTAAGGAGAAGCTTTTAAACTCTAAATAGCTTTTATACGAAGATTTCAATAGACTTCCTGTCTCTCGCTATTGTGTCTGACAGTGAATACTGAAAAGAACTCGCCACCCTACTAGCTTTCGGATACAAAGGATCCCCATTGTATTTCAGGACGTAATTTCAGTACCCGCCCCTATGTATAGGTTAATGTAATAATTATTCTTAAAAGCTTCCAAGTATCAATGATAACATGCAACATATAGTTTAGACGTAGCAATTCCTGTGTGGAGAAATGAATATGATAAAAATTTAGCTGATCAAAGACTACAGAGTATAGAAGTAGTGAATTATAGATTCCCAAGTTATAGATTACTGTTATCATTATCATTATCATCATCATTTATTTTTCATATTCCGAATTCAGGGACATTTGAAGAACAATCCCCTTTTCATGTTTTAGGAAGACATTTACCTTAGATATTCTTCTAAACTGACGAGGGGCGAATGAGAATGCTCAAATATTATTTTTCACCATGACCAGAAATCAACTTTCTCTTAAATAGAGAGTGATAGATCACGAGTACAATACGACCAAAGTTCTCACTCTATCCTTTTGATTTTCATCATCGTAAACTATGATCGTAAACATCTGTTTCAAAAACGCATGTACACAGCTAGTTCAAATATATCGTAAAAAGATTCGGCAGGGGTGGGGTATGGGTAACTAACAGTACAAAACCGTCCAGCATAATAAATAACTTTTCCGGACAACACTGAACAGTAACGATTATGGATATGGGACACACATTAGACATAAAGCCTCTAACATGGGCCGCGGGCCGCGAAACCTGGAGGGATGGGGGGGGGGGGGGGGGCTGCAGCTCCCCCCCCCCCACACACACACACTCTCTTTTTGAGTAGACGCATAAAAAAAAAATGACCTCTAATTTTCAAGGAAGAAATAATTTCTAGCATTTGATAGAATTGACGAAATTAATATAAAAGACTGTTATTGTAGTAAGAATTCCTGTAAAATGCAGATAAAATGCTAAAGATATAATTTGAATGTCCCAATAATTCCGATTTATGTATCAAGATCTCTCACCCATGTCTATTTATAACATGTTTCCGGTTGGTATAAACTGGCAATACATCCCCGCCTCTTTAATGCAGTTAATGCATACTCTATAGGCCTAATGAAGCATGGATATTATAAACAAAGTGTAGAAGTAACTGACTTTTTTTTCCATTCTCACTTTTCAGAAATAAGAATGACCCCCCTTTCCTTCTGATAAGTGCATCTTTACCAGTGGCCATATCCTCTATTCAAATCTGAGAGGTGCCCGTTCTAATTCGACAAGTGCCCCTTCCGCCTTCTGTTTAATGACATCTCTGATGAGTGCCCCTTTACACCTCTGATAGGTTTTCTTAAATCATTTTGAAATGAGCTCTTTTTCTTCCTAAGAAGTACAATTCCTTCTGATAAGAGCCCCTCCTCCTTTACAAACAAAAAAAAAAAAAATCTCCTTCCCATTCTCATAAGTGGCAATATTCATGTGCGACAAATACCACGTTTCATTCTCTGATAATTGCTTTTTTTAATATGACATACTCCTGCTCATTCTCTTTTTGATAAGTGCCATTGTCGTCCTTTCTCCATAATTTTTGCCCCTAATTCATAGCGATTTAGAGCAACTCTGCTTGAATTTCGTCAAGGCTTGCTCGCTACGCTCGCTCGCATGGTATTTGTTGGTTTGGTTGGTTTTATTTCTGCTTTCAAATAAATACAAATTCAAACTCAAATTTAAAAACTTCAAACAATAACAAATACAGTGAGTGATTTTTTTTTTTACAAAAGTAATTACATGACTAAAAGAATCATGTAACAATAATATTATAGAATAAAAGGTCTTTTCAGTCTCTCATGCCGAAACTATGTTTAAACACCTCTCAGAACTTTTTTTTCTCTTTATAATTTGCTGTTGATCATGTGGAACTAATTCCCGTGAATGAACACTGATCTCATAGAGTTCTTTGAAATCGTACTTAGAAGCTAAGATGAATTTAACGAATCGACATGACCGAGAGCACACATAAATAATTGCAAGGCAGAATCGCAAATAAGACACATTATCAATCGCATTTATATATAAACAGGGCGTCGCTAGCGAGGGGGGGGGGTGGGGGTGTGACACCCCAGTGAAATTTTTCGTCGGCAAATACGCCACCTTGTCCGCAAAAGAAGGAAGGAAAGGAAAAAGAAAGAAGGAAGGGAAGGGAAAAAAGAAAAGGAAGAGAAAGGAGCAAAAAAGAAGAGAAAAAGAAGAGAAATGAAAGAAAGGGAAAGAAAAAGAAGCAAGAAGGAAGAAAAAAAAAACATAGAAGCGCTCGCTCACTTCTCTCGCTCACATTTTTAATATCTTAACCACTGCCGATTATATTGGAAATTACTCTTCTTTTGGAAGAAATTGTTTTCCATCATATGTGCCTATAATGTTATACTATTCTTTTTCTAATAGATTGTTAGTACTATAACTGCAAGGAATCGGGCGGGAAGTTGACTTTAAAAAGATTTTTTTTTGGAGATAACAACCTGTGACCAATAGCATATTCCTATCATACCCACTATGAGAACGGAAGATGCCGATAAAACGTGCGTTACTAAAATCATGAGAATAGAGTAACTATACACTAGAACCTGTTCTCAGTGTATATACAAAATTCTTTTTTTCTCTCTCTCTCTCGCCCGGTCGCTACGCTCGCTCAACAGATCTGGAAACAGAAGGGTTTCGGACGGTAAGCGAGGTGCCCAAACAGAGTCATATTCGGCAGATGGTGATCAAATTATCATGGAGATCTCTTAAAGGCTTATAGTGTATTTTGATGACGAAATAACGCTTCTACCATAAAAACGAATGTGTATTTTTCCTCGCTCCCTGCTTTCGCTCGTATAATATTTAGATACAGGATGGTTTAGGATAGCAAACAAATTCGGCGAGTGAGATGACCGAATATAATTATACATACGTTTCTAAATATCTTATCGGCCTATAACAGTATTCTAATAACGAAATAATACTTCTATCGTTAAAAGAGCGCGTTTGTGCAGGCTTGCTTTGCTCGCTCGTAATATTTAGAAGCAGAGTTGTTTGGGACAGCAAACAATTGGACTAGGGAAGAAACCAAATATATCGTTTAGATATCTTATCCTATGTATTTTGATGACAAAATAACACTTTTTAATATAACGAGAAGCGGTTATTTTTGCCCAGCTCGGTTCGCTCGCTAGCAAAATTTAAAAACAGGGTGGTTCATAATCCGTAATCTAGCAAGAGGCTCCTACGTTAAACTAATAAATATCAACATCTGCGATATTGTTTGAAAATAATTCTTTCTTGTGTGTATGGGGGGTGGTATTAGTCTTAAAATGCAGCATAACAGCTGCTGTCGGCAGATATAGGTCTAACACACCGACGCCCTGTATATAAATGTGAACATTCAATTCTAATTTGATATTAATCAAAATATTTAGTTCTTTGCAATGATAAGCTTTCCATGGAACGCTGGCAAGGATTCCGCCCTGGATTAAAATTCTATTCTTTTTTGTATGGCTAAGTGTCAAGGAGGAGCTTTTATATAAATAAATAGCTTTTATACGAAGATTTCAATAGACTTCCTGTCTCTCGCTTTTGTGTCTGACAGTGAATACTGGGTCTGAAAAGAACTCGCCACCCTACTCACTTTCGGATACAAAGGATCCCTATTGTATTTCAGGACGTAATCTTTAACCCGCCCCTGTGCATAGGTTAATGTAATAATGATTCTTAAAAGCTTCCAGGTATCAATTTTACAGGCAACATATAGTTTAGACGTAGTAAACCCTGTGTGGAGAAATGAATATGATACAAGTTTAGCTGGATTAAAAAAAAAAAAAAACTACAGAGTAAAGAGTAAAGAATGGATTCATAAGTTTTTCATTTTTTAAACATGATTAGGCATAGCACTAAATGGATGCCGATGCCATGTTAGTCATGAGTATTAGAAATTCCTAAACGAGCGCGATAGAAGGGGGAGGGGGCAGAGCTTAATTTAGAAAAAAAAAGTAATAAAGTTCACTTCTGGTCATGCAATTACGTTTTCAAAGAAACTGCATGTAGTAGCGAAAGGTTTAATATACTTAGCATAACATGAGAACTGGTGCACACTCTTTGAAATAGCCAAAATAAGAAAAAAGTTATACTTGGCCTTGTTGAAAGTCACATGCACTACACACAAAAATGGGTTTATGGGACTACAAACAGAAGGGACATGAGTGTTTGCTGCAAGCATTTCAGATTATCATTGTTATCATTGGTATCGTCATTATTATCTTTATTATTATTGTTGTTTTTAGTAGTCAGTAGTAGCAATAGTAGTAATAGCAGTAGTATATAGTAGTATGATTATCATTATCATTATCGCCCTTAACATTATTATTATTATTATTATTATTATTATTATTATTATTATTATTATTATTAATATTATTATCAATATTTATTATTATTATTATTATTATCATCATCATCACCATTATCATCATCATCATCATCATCATATCATATCATTACTTTCATTATCATCATTATCATTTGTATTAGTATAAGTGTTGTTATTATTTCTATTATCATCATCAGCATCATCATCATTTTGTCACATTTCGAATTCAGGAGCATTTGAAGAACAATCCTTTTCAGGAAGATATTTATCGTTGATATTCTTCTAAACTGACAAGGAAAGAATGAGAGCGCTCAAATATCATTTTACACCATGACTGAAAATCAATTGCCTCTTTAATAGACAGTGATAGATCACGAGTACAAAATGCGAGCAAAGTTCTCTATCCTTTCGATTTTCCTTATCTTAAACATTACGTACACAACTGCTTCAAATGTGTACATCAGATTCGAGGGGAATAGAAGGGGGTATTGCAGTTTTCAGCACAAAACAGATCAACATGAGGCATGAATTCTTCCGCCAACATTAACGATTATGGATTATGAACGTGGGACGCACATTAAAAATACAGGCAACACTTGGTGAGACCGACATAGTAAAGGTATACATGTACATAAGTAACAATGGAATTAAAGATTTTAAAAAGGAGAATCAAACAAATATAGGCAAATTTATTAAGGGATGATTATAATAATAAGAGGGAACAAAGTGACGAAATGGGAAAGTAAGACGGAGAAGATGATAGAACGTGTTATCAGTAAAAGATAAGATGATGAGAAGGTGTTCCAATTTCGCACATTATGAATTTGGAGAAAAAAAAAATGGTTCCACTTAAGAGCAACGGGCAATGATTTTTTTTCCATATTTCCTCTTTAATTAGGAAGACAAGGTGCAGAGGCACAAATAAAAGCAAAGTTCTATTGTGATGTCAATATCGGTTGATGCATGTTCCTTTATACAGACTTAGATGGTTCCAGTGCGATTGTATATCCTCTACGTAGCGTAGAGGATAATAGAATTGTAGAGGCAAATAAAAGCAAAGTTCTTTTGTGATGTCAATAGGGAATGATATAGGTTGTCAGTTGGCGCATTCATGTCTGCAGGCAAATTCATGCTTTTGCTATTCTACTGCGATTTGTTTACTTATATTATGTAACTTTATGTACCAGGAGTGTCGATCCTGTGGGGGGGGGGGCAGGGGGCAGTTGCCCCCCCCCCCCCCAAGAAAATATGGGGGCAAACATATCGCTTTGCCTCCCCCCTCCCAATAATTCCGGAGATTCCTGGAGCGGTGAAAAAATTCATCACCGCCGGTAACCGTTCACCATCGTTTAACAGAAGTTGGCCCCCGTTAAGGCAACGCCGTATACGCTCGGCCACCGCTGATGGTCCCTCCTACCGCTCCGAAAGTTTTGAGCTGCACAAAATATTGCGAGCGGTGAGGAGCGGGCAATTTTCCGCTCCGGCAAAGTTTACCACCGCTCCAACAACGCCCAGTCAAAGTTTGGCACCGCTAGACGCAAGTTCGTGGACGCTTGGGTCCGCTAGGCCAACGCAGAAATCTTGAACGCTGGACCACCGCTGCTTCGCCAGCTTTGCCCGGGCGGTGATTAAACGTTGCACAAACTTTGGTGGAGCGGTTGTAAGCGTTTTACGAGCGGACACGGGATTGCTGGAACGGTGTCGGGCGTTGAAGCAGCGATCCATTGCGGTGATGAACTTTGGTTTGGCGTTGGTATGGAGGTGTCGGAGCTAAACCAACGCTCGCTACCGTTAAACCAACGCTAAAGCAATGCCGGCTTCAGCGGTGCACCGCTAAGGCAACGCCCGTGTTTTCGATTTTTCCCATTTTGTGCGCGGTGACGAGCGTTGTCGAAATTCGGCCCCCTCTTTCGTAGACCTACCTTACAAAGAACGCTCCAACAAAGTTCGGGCGGTGTGACCGGCCTTAAATGATGCAAAAATCGGGAAATGAAACCTTCCCTTCCAAACAAGGAAATACAAAGGGTATACCCTTTGTAATATATTACACGATTATTCTTCAATTTCGCCGCGCGCTCTGCGCGCAAATTCTCTTACTAGTATTTTCCCTGCTTCATGAAAAACTGTGGAGACTGATGCGTTTTTTAAGTACCCAAATGTAATAAAAAGCGCCCTTTTTTTCCTTTCTAATAAGTACCCTTTCCCCTTTTGATAAGTGCCCTTTTATCTCCTCCTGATCAGTGCCCCCTTTTCATATCTGATATTTGCCTCCCCAATTCTTTAATATGTCAAAGTTTTCTCTTCTCATAAGTGCCCCCTTTCACCTCTTATAAGTGCCTTTTTCCCTCTTCTGATAAATGCATCCTTTTACATAATTATATTTCCCACTGTTTCTTCCTAAGAGAACCACATCTAGCTTCAAAGAATCGGCGTGGCTTCATGTACCCATAATACTACAACTACATTGTAAGGCAGTGGGGCCGGGGGCAAGAGGGGCAGAATGCCTATCACCCCCCCCCCCCCTCCCCCACGCAAAGGACTGCACATTCCGCTTGCTCGCTCCTATACTGAAATTAAGCAGATCGCATAAAGTGTGTTGATTTGTTATTGATGTAATCCTAAATCATTCGACATTCCCCCAAATTAATTTTCCGTTACCATTTTAATAGACCAGTTCGGAGTTAGCTTGGGTACAAATGACCCCCCAAAATCCACATATCTTTTGCACATAGAGACATCCTACTTTGTGCCTTTTAGAATAGTCACTGCCCAAAAGGGTGAAGGTGATTCATGAATACCTTTTGTCAGCCCACTGTAGAAGAATACTTCCAGCTGTGTATCAAAGAATGTCCCTCTGATAAATACATAAATAATGATTACATGACTATCATGAGCATGTATCCAGCACCCGTCTCAGTGGGTTTTACAATTTGGGTACAAATGACCTTTATCTGCTCATGCTCAGATTGTATCTACGAACTGGCTTATTACATCGCTGTAATTAAAGCACAAGCAAAGGACTTCAGCACTAGAAAAAAGAAAAAGTCTGAAAATTTTTGCTCACTCGTTTCGCTCGCTCGCACATGAATTATTAGATGATCACACGCAACTGCTAATTGGAGAAGCGGAAGAAGTGTTCATTGAGAACCACAATGAAAATGAAGAAGATGATGCTAAATTGGGTCTATAACGCAGGGTAATACCAATGTCACAAAATGGTCCTTTTTTCGCTTTATATTCACCCCTTGTATTTGCCCCCTTTCCCCCCGAAATGCCCTTTATTTCTGCCCCCCCCCCATTTTTAAAGACTCTCCGCCCCCCCCCCCCCCGGTGGGAGAAGCTGGTAGTTAAGAGGCGTTCAAAAATTATGTGCGAAATGAACATCGTTACGTTAGGCTGTCTTGCTCCCCCCCCCCCATCCTAAAAATGGATCGACGCCCCTGTTATGTACTCTATGTTTACAAAAAAGAACAGAATATTATTTCATATCAATGAAGCTCAATAAACAAGAACACAACATATTTTAACATGTTAAAACAAGGATGGTTTCAGTGCGAATGCCTATCCTCTGCGTATCATTATATGCAAACAACATGAACAATTCAAATTTAGTCCAACTTATTTGCACTGCACGTGGAACTAATTCCCGTGAATGATCACTGATCTTTAATAGAGTTCTTTGAAATTCAACCATCTCCCATACCACCTTTCAATATCTTACTCTCTTTATCTCCCCCCCCCCCCCCCTCTCTCTCTCTCTCTCTCTCTTTTCCCCCATCTCTTTCATTTCAGAAGGCTTTGAAAACGCGTTTCCACAGGGTTTAGATAAAACATTTCTAATTGGAGCGACGGGCCCGATATTCAAGCTGTTAGTAAAAGACGCTATTTTGCTTTCTCGTCTGTTAGTCACTAGTGCCCCCTTTTAATTCCCCTGCCTCCCCCCCCCCCCCCCTCTCTCTTTACTTTCTCTTTTGGTCTTCTTCAGAATTAAAATCTTTGATTTTAATTAATCTCCACTACTCAGTGTACTTTGCTTCCTCCAGTATTAGTGGACAGAGCTCTCCCCTCCCTCTCTCTCACTTTTTTTTTTCTCTCTCTCTCTCTTTCTCTTTCGGTGGAACTTTTTGTTAAAAACAAACATCTTCCCAGTGGTTTACTGTTTGCATTTCCTTAAATGTTCTCCTCTCAGTCTTTATGTTACTCATGTATATTTAAAAGTAGTGACCATTTAAATGATAAGAAAACAATTCACACAAATCAAGAGCAGTAACGATTGACGTATAATTTTCATGTTATAGTTATTGCATATCGATGCATTTTCGTTAACATGAGAATATTACTTAGAAGCTAGATGAATTTAACAAAACGACATGACCGACGGCACACATAAATAATTGCAAGGCAAAATCGCAAACAAGACACATTATCAATCGCATTTATATATAAACAGGGGCGTCGCCAGCGGGGGTGTGGGGTGTGACACCCCCATTAAAAATTTCCGTCGGCAAATGCACCACCTCTGTCCACAAAAGAAGGAAGGAAGGAAAAAGAAAGAGGGAAGAGAAGGGAAAGGAGAAAGAGAAAGAGAAAGGAGGAAAAAGAAAGGAAAAAAGAAGAGAGAGGGAAAAGGGAAAGAAAAGGAAAGAAATTGAAGAAAAAAACTGGAAGCGCTCGCTTGCATCTCTCGCTCGCATTTTAAGTTTCTTAACCACTGCTGGTTATATTGATAATTACTATTCTATTTAAAGAAAACTGGTTATCTTATGTTTCTGTCTAACTTTAAACTATTCCTCTACTCTTTGAACGTTAGTAATATAACTGTCAGGAAACGAGCGGGAAGGTGACCTAAAAATGATTAATTTTCTGGAGATAAACATCTGTGACCAATAGCCGATTCCTATCATACCGACTATGAGAACGGAAGATGCCGATAAAACGTACGTTACTTAAATCATGAGAATAGAGTAACTTTACACTAGAACCTGTTCTCAGTGTATATACAAAATTCTTTTTTTTTTCTTCGCCTGCATGCTCGATACTCTCGCTCGAAAGATCTAGAAACAGAAGGGTTTCGGACGGTAAGCGAGGTGCCAAAACTGAGTCATATTCGGCAGATAGTGGTGTATTTTGATGACGAAATAACACTTCTACAATGAAAAGGAGTGTATATCTTTCCTCGCTCGCTGCTTCCGCTCGTATAATATTTAGATACAGGATGGTTTCGGAAAGCAAACAAATTCGGCGAGTGAGATGACCGAATATTCATGTATGCATATTTTTCTCAATATCTTATAGGCCTATAGTTTATTCTGATGACAATAATACTACTATAAATGAGCGCGTTTTTCCTCGATCGCTTCGCTTGCTCGCAAAATTTAAAAACAGGGTGGTTCATAATCTAGCAAGAGGCCCCTAAACATTCCATTAAACTAATAAATATCAACATCTGCGATATTGCTTGAAAATAATTTCTTGTGCGCAAGAATATTTTTAAAAAATAGAAAATAATTTCTTGGGAGGAGTTTTTATTGGAATTAAAATGCAGCATAACAGCTGCCGGCAAATTTAGGTCTTTCACCCCGACGCCCCTGCATATAAATGTGTCGAACATTCAGTTCCAAACTGATATTCATCAATTTTTAGTACTTTGCAATGATAAGCTTTCCATGGATTCCGCCCTAGATTAAAATTCCATTCTTTGAGTATGGCTTAAGTGTTAAGGAGGAACTTTTAAACTCTAAATAGCCTTTATACGAAGATTTCAATAGACTTCCTCTCTCTCTCGCTATTGTGTGAAAAGAACTTGCCACCCTACTCGCTTTCGGATACAAAGGATCCCCATTGTATTTCAGGACGTAATCTTTAGTACCCGCCCCTGTGTATAGGTTAATGTAATAATGATTCTTAGGTCATACTTAGTATGACCTAAGCATTATGTAAGCTAACCCACATCTAAGTATAGACTATTAGCATACTTGAAAATAACTAATCGTTGCACTTTTCATTACTGTAGCCTCATTTTTGCCTTATCATAATGTTAATTGAATTTACCAAATCAACACAAAAATACCGGTCATATCACCCCTATAGCCATTCGATCACTGACACCCCCACCCTATGCCTGAGTGACCTAGGCCAAATCTCTTTGGTCGAAAATCCAAGAGACATAATTCGAGGATTGGTAAGACGGCATCTTTGAAAAGGTGGGAAAAGTGCCAAGTGTCCGCTTGGCGGGATGGTATTTTTAATGATTTTGCGATGAGCAATATGATTTCCTTTTCTTATTTTACGTAACTACAGTTTTTAAAAATACAATGTATTTTTACAAAGAAAAAACAATTGTTAGAATTTTAAAAATAATATTTGTGGCAAAAATAGTCAGTTTTGACTAATTGCCAAATAAAAACAAATAAGAACAACATCAACAACTTAAAAGCTTCCAAGTATCAATGATTACATGCAGCAGACGCGCCCGAAGCAGTTTTGGGATGGGGGGGGGGGGGTGGGGGCAAACATTCAAGGGACTCACCCAGGCACCTGGTTTATCAGATTTTCGGGTCTTCTTTTCCTTAAAAATTCTCTGACAAACACATTTAAAAAAAAAAAAAAGTATCACTTTTTTTTCGGTCTACTTTTTCCCCCCGCCTCCTGCGCCTATGACATGCAGCATATAGTTTAGACGTAGTAAACCCTGTGTGGAGAAATGAATGTGATAAAAATTTAACTGCTCAAAAACTACAGAGTATAGAAGATACTCTGTAGTAAACTGTATAACTGTGTATAACTGTGGAGACAGAGGCGGCGCTCCCGATGGGGAAGGGGGCACATTGCCCCCACTTTATCAAGTACCCAAATGTACTAAAAGTGACCTTTGGGGGGGGGGCGAAAATGCATTTTGCCCCCCCAACTTTTTCGTTTGGGGGGGGGGCAACCCCCCCCCTGCCCCCCGCTTCCTGCGCCTATGACATGCAGCATATAGTTTAGACGTAGTAAACCCTGTGTGGAGAAACGAATGTGATAAAAATTTAACTGCTCAAAAACTACAGAGTATAGAAGAAGAGAATTAGATTCACAAGTTTTTCATTTCTAAAACATGATTATGCTACGTTTACATTATGTTCCCGGCGTCCACGGCAGCCCAGTTTGCTAGAAACGTAGTGTGCTATGGGATTTTTGCCCATTTTCCCTTCCTAATTCAAGTTTAGTTATGCTACGTTTATACTTTGTTCCCGGCGGCCACGGCAGCCCCGTTTCACAGGGGCGTCGATCCTGGGGGGGGGGGGAACAGTTGCCCCCCAAGAAAATATTGGTGGGCAAATATATCGTTTTGACCGCCCCCCCCCCAATAATTCCTGAGATGTAAAAAAATAAATAAATAAATAAATTAGGATAAATGATGCAAAAATCGGGAATGAAACCTTCCAAACAATGAAATACAATGGGTATTACACGATCAGACTTCAATTTCGCCGCGCGCTCCGCGCGCAAATTCTCTTACTAGTATTTTCCGTGCTTCATGTATAACTGTGGAGACAGAGGCGGCGCTCCCGAGGGGGGAAGGGAGCACAGTGCCCCACTTTATCAAATACCCAAATGTACTAAAAGCGACCTTTTTCTTTCTAACAAGCACCCTTCCCCCTTCTGATAAGTGCCCTTTTCTCTCCTTCTGATCAGTGCCCCCATCTCTCCTTATGAATCAGTGCCCCCTTTCCAATCTGATATTTGCCTCCTTAATTCCCTCTAATATTGCAAGTTTTCTCTCTCATAAGTGCCCCCCTTTCACCTCTTATAAGTGCACCGTTTTCACCTCTGATAAGAGCCCTTTCCTCTCTGATAAATGCCCCCCCTTTTACATAATTAAATTTGCCTCTGCTTTCTTACAAGGAGAGGCCACATCTAGCTTCAAAGAATCGGCGCGGCTTCAGTAACAGCTACCCATA